>NDXB01019548.1:0-13436 GCA_002631895.1 Agapornis roseicollis
TGATGTGACTGCTCCTTGTGACCATGGTTCTAGTTGAGGAGAGTGGCTAGTCAGTGGGATGTTCTCTTTTGGAATGTGTTGTGATTTGGAGCATAATTCAAGTGTCTCGACACTTCTAGAGTAGGGTTTTAGACTGTTTTAGAGTAGGCTCTGTCTGTATTTGCAGTAAACACTAAATATGTGTGTTAATAAGAGTGTCCTAGAGGAGCCTGAACTTTGCCATCCCACCCCCCCCAGAGACCCACTAGCCCTCAGTAAGGCCAGGAAAGGGACTTCCTATGAGAATTCACATGTTTTCCCCTGTTTGACTCACAGTTTCAAGCCTCTGTCTAGGATTTGTAACAGATGCTTGGCACACCTTATTTATGTGTTCTCCTTTCAGTTGTGAGCTAATCTTGAAGGGGAGTATTGCCCAGTCCTTTGGGAGGAATCCATTTCATTTGCAAAACAATTTAGTATTAGGAATTACCACCTGCCACAGTGAAACTGCCAGAAGAAGTGTAAATAAACCTGAGTTTGTTTCTGGTGTAGGCTTGGAGCTAGGCAGTTATCACCTCTCAGCTGGGAGGTGGTACACCAAAGTGTTACAGTTGTTTCACAAACAAACCTCTTACTAATCCTGTATTAAAGCCAGAAAAGGGAGGCAAACAAGTTCTTCAGGGAGTGTTTTAGTTTGCATTACTGCTACCAGTTTCAAAAGAACCACCAAAAAAGCAGTTTGTGAGCCCATAGTCTCTCAGTTTTAACCCATTCCCCCTTGTATTATCACTGCAGTCCCTGATGAAGAGCCCCTCTCCAGCATCCTTGTGACCCCCTTCAGACACTGGAAGCTGCTCTCAGGTCTCCTCTCAGCTTCTCTTCTCCAGGCTGAACAGCCCCAATGTTCTCAGCCTGGCTCCATACAGGAGCTGCTCCAGCCCCTGCTCATCCTCATGGCCTCCTCTGGACTTGCTTCAACAGCTCCATGTCCTTCTGATGCTGAGGACACAAGAACTGCCCACAGTGCTGCAAGTGGAGTCTCAGGGGAGGAGAGTAGAGGGGCAGGATCCCCCCCCCTTCACCTGCTGCTCACGCTGCTTTTGATGCAGCCCAGGACGTGTGTGGTTTCTGGGCTGTGAGTGCACACTGAAGCCAGCTCATGTTCAGTTCTCACTGACCAACACCCCCAAATCATTCTCCTCAGGCTGTTGTGAATCACTTCTTAGCCCAGCCTGTAGCTGTGCCTGGGATTGCCCTGACCCAGGGGAGATTCTTGCGCTCAGCTGTGTCTGTATATCCAGGTAGCAGGAGATTCCTGCACTTGTGTCAGTGAATAGGCGAGGGAAGAGGGATGGTCTGTGTGGAGAACCCCTCACACACACTCATCAACCCCCTCATCTTTATTCTTCTTCTGAGGCATGTTTATTTCGATTCCTTTGTGGTGTTTAGCTTCAGTTTAACCTGGCATCTACCACTTGGGCAAGAGAAGAGGCTAACCAGGGGGCAGCTCACCCTGGCAGAGTGCATTAGCCATGGGAATTTGCAGCTGAATTGGGTGTTTTCTCATAGATTCAGCAAGCTCTCTGTGAAATCTCCTTGAGGTTGGTTTGGTTTCTGTAGCATTCCTGAAACCTTTCACTTTTTAGAAACACATACTCTGTGAATTCCCTGAGTAGCAGCTGGTTTTGTGATACCTTTGTTGAGTAACACTTGACTGATGTTGATCTGACACAAGGATAGGGCTGCTCTAAAGCCCTTCTCAGTGTAACAGCAGAACTTTGAACTCTTATCTGGCTGCTGTTTTGAAACCATCTTGGATGTGAACCAGCTGCTTTTGTGCTGCTCAGTCCTGATATCTCTTTCCTTCTCCTAGAAGTCCAGTTCTTCTACTACAACCAATGAGAAGATCACCAAACTCTATGAGCTGGGTGGAGAGCCTGAGAGGAAGATCTGGGTAGATCGTTACCTGGCCTTTACTGAGGAGAAGGCCATGGGCATGACCAATCTGCCAGCAGTAGGCAGGAAACCCTTGGATCTTTACCGGCTCTACATCTCAGTGAAGGAGATTGGAGGATTGACTCAGGTGAGTGTCTAGCAGCCAACGTGGTGACTGGGTGATGCCCACCATCTGCCAGTCACAGGCTTAATGGGCAGCAGAGTTTGAAGTTAGCTTTGGAGCTAGATGGAAGCCCTCACTTCCCATTCAGCAGTGTTTAAATAACACCTGTTAAACCCAGCATCCTTGAAGTGAGCCAGGTGTCTGTTCCCCCTGTCGCTTGTTGAGAACAGTCTGTGGTGAGATTCTGTTTAAGTGCTTTTTTGCCCTGCTTTGTCCAGTGCAGAGGTTGGTGACACTGTCTTTGCATCTGATTTCATTTGCAATCTGTCCCTGTTTAGAAAGCTTTCTGTAGGTGAGGAAGAGAGCTGTGACTGGTTTTGGGGTTCTGAACATGACTCTGTCTGCTCTGCTTGGTACTTACTGCATCCTTTGTGTTAGCTGGGAAGTGTTGATTTCTCCCCAGAAAATCTCTTGGAAGAGGAGCTGGATTTTGAGTTCAGGGCCTCTTCTTTGGTTGTGCAGGTCAACAAAAACAAGAAATGGCGCGAATTAGCCACAAATCTCAACGTGGGCACGTCCAGCAGTGCAGCGAGCTCTTTGAAGAAGCAGTACATCCAGTGTCTCTATGCCTTCGAGTGCAAGATTGAGCGAGGTGAAGACCCCCCTCCAGATATCTTTGCAGCTGCTGATTCAAAGAAGTCTCAGACTAAGATACAGCCTCCATCTCCAGGTGAGTTTAGGCACTGGTTTGAGTTGTGAAGTGGGTGTTTGCACCATAGGATCTCCTTGTTGTGGAGACTCTCCATGCTGTGGGTCAGGCTCTTCAAACTTCCACAAAGCCCCTGTGTCTGCCTCTAGTTAGATGTTCTCTAGTTGGGTATGTTAAATACTTCTGTAATCTGGGAGTGAGTGATAGCAGGAATAAGTCAAGCCTCTTGGGATAGTGCAGGTGTTGTGTGTCCCACCTCTATACCAAGGAAACTTAAAAATCTATCCATAGCTACATACACACACCCCTACGCTTCCTAGTCCATCACTGCCTTGTGGGAATCAGGTGAAAAGGGAAGTCTGGAGTTATCCCTACAAGCTGATCTCTGCATATTCTAACAGCAGCCTTTTTACTGCTCCAGCTTTTTGAACTTGCTAGAAAAGTTGTGCTTGCTTTGATTATGCCAGGTGCTACCTCCTGGGAGCAAATGCTTGATGTGGATGTGAACTTATCTTCCTCACCCATTACTTCTTTCTGTCTTCAGCAGGAGATGGTGAGGACTTTCTGAGGCTCTGTGCACAGACACTTTGTAAGCCTGTTACAGGTTGAATGCTTTAGAAATGAAGCCCCTTAAAATGCACTTCTGTTGTTTCAAATGTGATGGAATGCTCTGGTTTCTGAATATTTAAGCAGAACAATTCAGATGTGTTGAACAAAGTCCCCCCCAAACCCAACCAAAAAAAGGAGGAAAGGTCCAGGCTGTCATCTTCAGGCTTCATTGCTTGAATTGCCAACACTTTGAGCTTCAGTTCTCCAGTTCGTCTTCTAAGTAAAACCTTCCGATGCTTTTTCTGGTCAGGAGCTTGGTCATGTGGGTGAGGTAAAACATTGTCAGCTTTGAAGCTCCTGTAATGTGTGCAAAAAATGCCTTTCTGGTTCTGAAACCTGGCATTGTGTCCTGAGGAGTGGAATAATGAACCCTCTTTGGATTGTATTGCAGTTGTGTCTCAGCCCTGCTAAGCCCTCAGTCGACACTGT
Organism: Agapornis roseicollis; assembly: GCA_002631895.1. Classification (NCBI taxonomy): domain Eukaryota; kingdom Metazoa; phylum Chordata; class Aves; order Psittaciformes; family Psittacidae; genus Agapornis; species Agapornis roseicollis. Next base: position 3,786 of record NDXB01019548.1, read on the forward strand.
GCTTGTCCAAATACTCTGTTGGCAGCTCCATTTGTCTGTCCTCTCTGTTACGGAGTGTTGGTTTCCCTAAGTCCTAATTCATATCTTTTCACTAGTCAGGAAACCTGTCCCAGTGTAGCTTCAACCTTGGTGTATTCTGTAAGACAAAGCAACTTCTGTGTCATTAGACTAAACTTCTGTCTGAAGTGGTGTCTCAGTTCCGCTTAACCGAGACCACAAATCCATCCCTGCTTTCTTTCCAAAACCACTTTCTTGCCCCCCAGAGATACTAGGCAGTGGACCAAAGATGTTAAGAGCATGTGGAGTTTATTTGGAGAAGGCTGAGACTTTTCAGGAGCCACTTAAACCCTCCTGTAGCACTTGCTGCTGCCTGTCAGAATGGGTTTGAAGGGGCATCAGTTTTTATGTCGCTTCAGCTAACACGGAGCTGTATGGAGGTGGTGAGTCTGCCTTCAGGGCTGTGCTACAGGTGATCTGCTTCAGCACATCAGCAGGAGGAATTCGCAGGGCTGCTATCCCCACTTGACTTAGTCTACAGGTTTGATTCCTGTGCTCTGTGGTATTTTCTGTGTAAACTGTTCTCTCCACTTGTCTTACTCCAGATTCCTGCCACTAGGAATATACAGAGGCAGCCCTGAAGCATGGTTGGTTGCTCTGATCCTTTAAGCCATATCACTCAGCATGCTCATACTTCTGTTTCACTTTCCTTTTCTTCCTCTTTCTTGCTCCTCTGGATGGGCAGGAACCAGGGGTGTAAGCACGACACAAAACACTCTCACAACCCAGAGCAGAGCATCTAAAGGCCTCTTGCAGGACAATCAGCTAGGTTCAGCTCTTGGTGCTGGAGCTGTTTCCATGCATCCATAACCCTCAAAACCCAAAAGTGTTCCCAGAAGGGCTGGAGTGGCCTGGTTATTGCCTCGTGGGCACTCGGCACAGGTCTCAAACACACTTCTTGGGTTCCTGCTCACAAACTGCAGCGTGTCCCCAGGGAGGCGGAATCAGTCTGCGTTGGGTTTTAATTCCCAGAGCATGGAACTGGCCAGGCTCCAACTGTGTGTAAATTTGTGAGTGGGAGGGACGCCGGGGGGGGGTGGTGGGGACAAACACCAAATGGCAGCGACACAGGGAATGTCTCCAGGCCTCTTCCTGCTGGTGCCAACATCGCACGCACACAGAGAGCAGCCAATTCCTGCGGGGAGCGCATGGAGCTGAGCCCGCTGCCGAGGGAAGGAGAACGGCCGTGAATGAAGCTCCCCTCTGAGCTTGCCTCTGCCCTTCCTTCTCCAGAGCCCTCCTCGCGCTGGGAGGGAGTCACAGGGAAGAGGACAGGGTGCCAGGAAGGTGGGGTGTAAACAAACATGCCCTGGATGTGACCTCGGAGGGTTTTAATGAATAGCTGGAATGAGTCATCAACCAGCGGGGCTGGGGTGAGGATATCGGGTGCTGGATGGGAACTCATGGAAACATGAATTAAGAGTTCAGCTCTTGCCAGCTGCGAGGAGCAGATGAACCTGGGCTGACGCTGTCACAGCAATCCCGGGCCAGAGGGGAGCTCCTGATGCTCCCAGCACAGCTGGGATTACACAGGATGGCCTGGGAGTTTTGATGAAAGCCTCCTTGGGAACTTGCTGGACGAGTTTTGTCATTCACTGAAAGATCCAGCATCGCCAGCATTCCCTGTTCCAGGAATCCTTGGGAGTGGTGCTTCAGTTAACCTGCATGAGCTAACCCCTCTGGAAGGGCAGTGCAGACGGAGAAGCCTCGTTCAGAGTTACTTGGTCGCTTCAGCTGATGTTGTGGAGTTTCCAGCACTAGAAAGATGAGATGTTTCATGAGAGAGCTGAAAGCCACCTTGTTGGGTAGAAAGAGTGTGAAGGTGATGGTCAGTAGTTGTCACTTGGCAAGAGGCACTGTATTCCCTGACACATGGTGCTCTGTAGAGCATCAGCCTTTGGAGCTGGATAGCTTGGGCACCACAACGTTGTGCCACAGTGGTGACAGTGGCGTATAAATGGAATGGGGTTAAGAATGAAGAGATGATGAAAATGAACATGTCCTCTTGGCTCTAGATCACTGTGTGTGGTTCTTCTGGGAAGTCAGGCCCAGTGTGTCTTTGCAGTGTTGAGCTCCTTGTACTCTTTTTGGCCATATTTCATCTGTCTCTTGAAGGACTCTTTGCTCTGTGTTCTTGAGGCTGATGTTCTGGGTTGCATCTGTAGGGTGCAGAGGTGCTCAACCACATTTCTGTTCTTGCAGCGGGTTCAGGCTCAATGCAGGGTCCTCAGACACCTCAGTCCACCAGCAGCTCCATGGCAGAGGGAGGAGACTTGAAGCCACCAACTCCAGCATCTACGCCACACAGTCAGATGCCTCCTTTGCCAGGCATCAGGTATGAAACCATAGCACCCTATTCCACTATGCTGGATGCAGACTGTGAACATGAGGTTGCTCCTGGGTCATTCTAAAGAAGGCTGGAGACTTGAGAACCTCTTTTGGTGGAGCTCCATGGCTTTGCTTCGATGTTAACAGCTCACAGCAACATTCTTGACTGCATTTGTATGTAAATAATCATTTTGGGTCAGTGTTGTAGAAGGATAGTTCTTTGTGCCTCTATTGGAGGAGCATCATTGGCCCTTCTAGGGGATGGCAACAGCTGAGGGGGAACATGTGGGGAAAAGTATCCTGAGGATCGCTATGGACCTCTCTAATCCTGTTTCTGTGGGTTGTTTTTGAATCAGGAGTAACTCAGTGGGCCTTCAGGATGCCTTTGCGGACGGTAGTGATCCTACGTTCCAGAAACGGAACTCCATGACTCCAAATCCAGGGTACCAGCCCAGCATGAATACCTCTGACATGATGGGTCGCATGTCTTATGAGCCAAATAAAGATCCTTACAGCAGTATGAGGAAAGGTGAGGAAGTCCTTGCCTGCTTTTCTCCCTTAAGCACTAATGCCTGTATCTGGCTGTATGCTGGAGTGTGCTGGAGACCACCTGCTTGCCCTTCTTCCCCAGAAGATGGGATGTATCTTTCTAAGGCAGAGGTAAACACATTTATTGGTTCTTCTGTTAATATTCCAGCTCCAGGAAGCGATCCCTTCATGTCCTCAGGGCAGGGCCCCAACAGTGGTATGGGTGACCCTTACAGTCGTGCTGCAGGTCCAGGGATGGGTAACATGGCCATGGGACAGCGGCAACACTATTCCTATGGAGGTCCTTACGACAGGGTGAGGTGAGTACTTCAGCCTGGTGAGATCCTGATTTGCTTGACTCACGTGAAATGATGATTTTCTCTTCACTGCTGTGACTTTGCTGATCATCCTTTTCCATTAGAGGATCAAGAGTGGATTTAAATGGTTGTGTGGGGGGGGTTCCCTTTGTTTCCATGTAGGACAGAACCTGGCATGGGACCTGAGGGCAACTTAGCCACAGGAACTCCGCAGCCAAACATCATGCCTTCCACCCCGGAATCGGGGATGTACTCTCCCAGCCGCTACCCACAGCAGCAGCAGCAGCAGCAAAGGTCTGTGTGGGGTCTTGCCACAAACAGCTCTTCTCACTTAGAGAGCTCTGAGACTATGAAAGCAAAGCGTGTGTCTGATCAGACAAGTAATGCATCTGTTTCTTCTCCAGACATGATTCCTATGGCAATCAATTCTCCACTCAAGGCACATCCTCGGGCAGCCCCTTCCCTAGCCAGCAAACTACCATGTACCAACAGCAACAGCAGGTAAATCATCATCAGAAGGCCTCTGGTGTGTTTGACTGAGACATAGAAGAGTTTTATCTGTGCAGTTACGAGAAGGGGAGGATGAAAATTCTTTGTGCTGTGTGTTTGCTTTATGGAATGTGTAGAATTAGGTAACTTAAATGGGAGGTGGGATTTTTTTTCCAGTTTCTGAATAGCTGAAGTTTTCATTAGTGTTTCCAGTGTTGGGTCAGCAAAACAACATTTGGAGAAGGGAGGTTGTGGTGCTTGCAGATGCATGAGGTCAGGAAACTTCACTGGGTTTGTCTGCCCCTCTGGAACTTTCCAAGTCCCATTGTGTTCCTGTAACACTTGAGTTCCAAGGGATCTGCTGAGTTTGGTGTTGAGTCTTTGATCTTCTGGGGAGCTGTTCCAGGTGGATCCTTCTGCACAACCCAGGCCTCTTTCTTCTGTCTCTGCCTTACTGAGCCTGCAGACAAAGGCTTCAGACCTGCCTCCACTCCATTGCCCCACTGCCCTCTTACTCACTGTTCACAAAACACCGGGTTTGTTTCAGGACAGTTTGAATGAGCATATTTCTCTTTGCACAATCCTTACATATGACTTGCTCTTTGTATTGGTGCCAGGACCCTGATGATTCCAAACCCTCTGGTTTAGGGGAGTATAGGGAGGGCACTCACTGAGCTGTGCTAAGAATAATTCAGCTGCTCTGCAGCTTGGCTCTGCAACCAGAGCCACGGGGCTCGGAGCCAACAGTTTGAGTTACTCTGGTTCTTGTCATCTTTGAAGCCCTAGAGCTCCGTCTGATGCCAGTCATGACCATGGAGCTTCTGAACAGGCTGTAGAGCGTAGCCCCTTGAAGGCAAGAGACACCTTGAAGTTCAGTTTTGTCTCAGCAATTTACTCTTTTCTCCATTTGCACTTAAAAGAAGTAGTGGGGAGAACAGTTCTCGCTCCTTTGAGTGATGTGTTTTGAAATCTACAGGAAAGGAAGAAGCAGGAAGTACAGCAGGATTTAATGCATCTTGTTTGCTTCCGCAGAAACCTGTTTTCTGGGAAATAAAAGAGAAATAGGGCCTGATAAAATTCCTAGATGCGAGAGGAAACAAGTGCGGGTGCATGGTTTGGTTTGTGGTGAACAGCAACCCTGAGTCTTTCCTACAGGAAAGTCCTTTCTGTGGGCAGACTTCTGCCCCCAAGGCATCCTTGTAGAATCCACAAGGAAAGCACCCAGCCAGCCACAGGGAATTGGTCCTGGCTTGTGGATTTGAAAGACTGATCCAGCCGCGTGCTGGATATGGCTAACAACAAGACAACTCTTGCCCTCTTACAGGCCATGCCATGAAGCAACAATACCCACTGAGGGTTGGGTTGCTTGTTTCTAAGCACCTCCCATATGAAGACAGGCTGAGAAAGCTGAGGCTGTTAAGCCTGGAGAAGAGAAGCTGCGTGGAGACCTCAGAGCAGCTTCCAGTGTCTGAAGGGGGCCACAAGGATGCTGGAGAGGGGCTCTTCATCAGGGACTGTAGGGATAGGACAAGGGGTGATGGGTACAAACTGAAAAAAGGGAAGTTCAGGTTAGATACAAGGAAGTTCTTTACTGTGAGGGTGGTGAGGCACTGGCACAGGGTGCCCAGAGAAGTGGTAAAAGTTCCATCCCTGGCAGTGTTCAAGGCCAGGTTGAACAGAGCCTTGGGTGACATGGTCTTGTGTGACGTGTCCGTGCCCATGGCAGGGGATTGGAACTGAATGATCTTAAGGTCCTTTCCAACCCAAACCATTCTGTGTTCCTAAGCAGTCTCATGTTGATGCCTTTCTTTTCCCTGTAGAATTACAAGCGGCCGATGGACAGCACCTACGGCCCCCCTGCGAAGCGACACGAAGGGGAGATGTACAATGTACCATACAGCACCGGGCAGGGGCAGACCCAGCAGCAGCTGCCTCCAGCACAGAGCCAGCAACCCAGCCAGCAGCAAACTGCACAGCCATCTCCACAGCAGGACCTGTATAACCAGTATGGGAGTACATACCCTGCTGCTGACCGCCGCGCTGCCGGAGGGCCACAGAACCAGTTCCCATTCCAATTTGGCAGAGACAGGGTCTCGGCTCCCCCAGGCTCCAATGCTCAGCAGAACATGCCTCCTCAGATGATGGGGGGTCCCATCCAGTCTACTCCAGAGGGCCCACAGCAAGGTGCCATGTGGCAAGGGCGCAACGAAATAGGGTACAGCTATCCAAACCGGCAGAGCACGGGCTCTGCGCCCCAGGGGCCTGCTTACCATGGAGTGACTCGAACAGATGACATCCTGCATTCAGACCAGAGGGTCAACCATGAGGGACCATGGCCTTCCCATGGGAACCGGCAACCTCCTTATGGTCCCTCTGCCCCCGTGCCCCCAATGACCAGGCCCCCCCAGTCTAACTACCAGACCGCCCCTAGCATGCAGAATCACATTCCTCAGGTATCCAGCCCAGCACCTCTGCCCAGACCTCTGGAGAATCGCACTTCTCCCAGTAAATCTCCGTTCCTGCACTCGGGGATGAAAATGCAGAAGGCAGGACCACCAGTCCCAGCCTCGCATATAACACCAGCAGCTGTACAGCCTCCCATGATCCGACGAGACATCACCTTCCCTCCGGGATCAGTAGAAGCAACGCAACCTGTGTTGAAGCAGAGGAGACGGCTGACAGCAAAAGATATCGGTAAGAAGAAACTCCTGCTTTACTGCTTGTGCCTGCCCAGGGGATGAGTGCTGCCATTACCCTTTGGTACTGCCAAGTGGAAGGGCTCTGGTGGCTTTGAAAGAGGTCTGGTTGTGGCATTGTCCACGTGGAGATTGCGGGTACATATAATCTGTACATCACCTTAAACAAGTTTTGCTCTTCGTGGATCCAAAAAGCAGTATCAAGTATCTCCTTTTTTGTTTTTAAACTCCAGGAGCTGGAAGTATCATGTGTTTATGTTACAGGAACTCCTGAAGCCTGGAGAGTGATGATGTCTCTGAAGTCTGGGCTGCTGGCTGAAAGTACGTGGGCCTTAGATACCATAAACATCCTGCTCTATGATGACAACAGCATCATGACCTTCAACCTCAGCCAGGTGCGTGCAGATGCTCTCTCATGCAGGTCTTTGAAGTGCTAATTGTGTAGGGGTTTCTGTCAGCGAGATAGCAACAAGCAGCTCCTGCCCTTGTAGGGCCAGACCCTGGGATGTCCCTGAACCTGTGGAGCTTGCCAGGTTGGAGGAGAGTGTGAGGTCTGGGGAGCTGTGCACTGCTTTCTCACTGGCCCATGTCATTTATACCTTTGTTGGATACACAAGCAAGAGCACTTGCGTTTGCACAAGTGTATGTATGTGTTTGGGAGGTGGCTTGGATACTGACAGTCAGTACCTTGGTTTTGTCTTTTGCCCTTTCTCAGAGGACAGAAAACTCTGCTTTGCAAACGGTTATTGCCAGCATGAAAGGAGCCCAGTAATTATGAGCACAGCTTAAATTCTTAGCCCTTTATGCCCTGCTTCCCCACTTGCTGGTGTTGGCCTAAGTTGTTTTCTGATCGCTGTTTTCTTCCTTCCTTCCCCCACTGTTTTTCCTCTCCCTCTTAGCTGCCAGGCTTGCTGGAACTCTTGGTGGAGTATTTCCGGCGCTGCCTGATCGAGATCTTTGGAATCCTGAAGGAATACGAGGTGGGAGACCCAGGGCAAAGAACACTATTAGATCCCGAAAGGTTCTGCAAGTCTTCAGCTTCCTCTCCTGAAGAAGGGGAGGAGGATGATGAACCACGGAGCCTGAACTGTGAGGAGGAAGACGAGGATGAGGAAGAGGAGGAGGCTGCGTTTTCGAGCAAGGACAAAGTACCTCTAGAAAGCAGCGAGGAAAAACTAGTTAGTAAATTTGACAAGCTTCCAGTCAAGGTGGTGCAGAAAAACGACCCCTTTGTGGTAGATTATTCAGACAAGTTGGGGCGGGTGCAGGAGTTTGAGAGCGGGCTGCTGCACTGGCGGATCGGCGGCGGCGACACCACCGAGCACATCCAGACCCACTTTGAGAGCAAGACGGAGCTCCCTTTGACTCACAAACGAGCTTCCTGCACCTCTGTCTTGAGGAAACGTTCAGCAGCTGAGAGCAATCCGAGCACTAGGGAAGGAGAGACTCCTCCATCCGACAGCTCCTCGGAGAAGAGGATAACTGCCACCATGGATGACATGCTGTCGGCACGTCCGGGCGCCTTGGCAGGGGAGGAGGAAGAGGTTAAAGCTCTGGAAACGGCGAAGGAAAGCAGCAAGTTTCCCTTTGGCATTAGTCCAGCTCAGAGCCACAGAAACATCAAAATCCTGGAGGATGAACCTCACAGTAAAGACGAGACGCCCCTGTGCACCCTCCTGGACTGGCAGGACTCTCTGGCGAAGCGCTGCATTTGTGTCTCTAACATCATCAGGAGTTTATCGTTCGTGCCGGGCAATGACTTTGAAATGTCAAAACATCCCGGGCTGCTGCTGATCCTAGGGAAATTGATTCTTTTACACCACAAGCATCCAGAACGCAAACAGGCACCCCTGACCTATGAGAAAGAGGAGGAGCAGGACCAAGGGGTGAGCTGCAACAAGGTGGAGTGGTGGTGGGACTGCTTGGAGATGCTGCGTGAAAATACACTGGTCACGTTGGCCAACATTTCTGGCCAGCTGGACCTCTCCCCTTACCCAGAAAGCATCTGTTTGCCTATCCTGGATGGACTCCTCCACTGGGCAGTCTGTCCATCAGCAGAGGCCCAGGATCCCTTCCCAACACTGGGGCCCAATGCGGTCCTCTCCCCTCAGAGACTGGTTTTGGAAACACTCAGCAAACTCAGCATCCAGGACAACAATGTGGATTTGATTCTTGCAACTCCCCCCTTCAGTCGCTTGGAGAAGCTGTACAGCACCATGGTGCGGTTCCTTAGTGACAGAAAGAACCCGGTGTGTCGAGAGATGGCTGTGGTACTACTGGCCAACTTGGCACAGGGGGACAGCCTGGCAGCAAGAGCGATTGCTGTGCAGAAGGGCAGCATTGGCAACTTGCTGGGCTTTTTGGAGGACAGCCTGGCAGCCACGCAGTTCCAGCAGAGCCAGGCCAGCTTGATGCACATGCAGAACCCACCCTTTGAGTCGACGAGCGTGGACATGATGCGCCGGGCTGCTCGGGCGCTGCTCGCCCTGGCCAAGGTGGACGAGAACCACTCGGAGTTCACGTTATACGAGTCGCGGCTGTTGGACATCTCCGTGTCGCCTTTGATGAACTCTTTGGTTTCACAAGTAATTTGTGATGTACTGTTTTTAATTGGCCAGTCATGACAGCTGTGGGATCCGAGCCCCTGTGTGCGTGTGCGTGAGTGGAGAACTTAGAAACTGACTGTTGCCCTTTATTTATGCAAAACCACCTCAGAATCCACTGTCTACCCTGCGCTGTCCTGCTTCTCCCTTGGGGAATGATGTCCCCGTTCCCCCTCCCTTTCCCCTGCCCTTCAAATTTGTCCTGAATCCCTTATTAAAGGAGACAAAGTTCTGTCTACATAGAAGACTTCTTTTTTATTTTAACCAAAGTTACTGTCGTTTACAGTGAGTTTGGGGAAACGACTTTGCCGCGTTATCACGTTGACAGGCACCACTTTCCTAACTGTTTTTAATGGTAAAACTCTTGAAGGACAAAAACAAACCCCAAGCGACTGCTGAACTCTGTGTGGTTTTATCGTTGTACATTCACAATCTTGCAGGAACCAAGAAGTTAACCAGTGGTGAACAGACCTTGTCCAAGGGAGGCCTGTGCAGTAGCGTGTAGAACTTCATGTACTGTACACCTTAAACTGTTAAACCATACTGTAATAATGTCTCACCTGGAAAAAAAAAAAAAAAAAGGAAAAAAAAGAAAAAAAAAATTAAAAAAAAAAAAAAAAAAAAAAAAAAAGA
>NDXB01019548.1:13466-41554 GCA_002631895.1 Agapornis roseicollis
ACAAGAAAAAAAAAAAAAAAAAGGAAAAAATAGAGAAAAAAGATTAAAAAAAAAAAAAAGAAGAAGAAAAAAGCTGGCTCAGCAGCAAGCTGTAGTTTTTAAAAATGTTTTTAGTTAATGTTGAGGAGAAACAAGAAAAAAAAGGCTTTTCCCCCAAAGTATCATGTGTGAACCTACAACACCCTGACCTCTTTCTCTCTTCCTCCTTGATTGTATGAATAACCCTGAGATCACCTCTTAGAACTGGTTTTAACCTTTAGCCGCAGCCCGACCGCTGCCACGTGTGTATATATATATGACGTTGTACATTGCACATACCCTAAGATCCCTTGCAGTTTTGTCCCCCTCTCCCTTCCCCTTTATAGTATGACGAGTTAAACGAGTTGATGACCTGCAAAAGCGAGACACAATTATTTAATCTCTTGCCAGACATCCCTCCCTGGAGGATGCTGTACAGGTCTCTGTGTATAAAGTCATTGCTGTCTCAGCAGCCAATCAACTTATAGTTTATTTTTTCCTGGTTTTGTTTTCTTTCTAATCGAGGTGTGAAAAAGTTCTAGGTTCAGTTGAAGTTCCTGATGAAGAAACACAATTGAGATTTTTCAGTGATGAATTCTGCATATTTGTATTTCAGACGATGTAGCTAAAAACTTGATGTAAATTCCTCCCTTTTTTCCTTTTTTGGCTTAATGAATATCATTTATTCAGTATGAAATCTTTATACTATATGTTCCACGTGTTAAGAATAAATGTACATTAAATCTTGGTAAGATGTTTGTAAGGGTTTTCTTTATTAGCAGAACGAGGAGGTAACTTCAGTGCTGTCAGGTCTGGTAGAGGTGATGGTGTAGGTCAGCTCCTTACCACGCAGCAGAGAGGCCTCAAAGGTCCAGCGTGGTGCAGTGGTGCCTGGAGCCCCTGATGCTCTGGCTTGTGTCAGTGGCAGAGGTTCTGTTTAGTGCTGCCTAGGTTCAGGATTTGCAGCGTGAGGTGAAGCTGTGGCAGGGAGGCTCGCAGTGCACAGGGTTGGAAAGGCTGCTGCTCGCAAGGGAGGCGGTTCCCATCCAGCTCTCTAGAATGGAAAACTCCCATTCCCACCCATTTTTCACTTGTTCTTGGGAGCGTGGTGAGAGTCGGGGTTTTCCAGCGGCCAGAGCTTGGCTGCTCTTCAGCAAACAGCCGAAGGTCAGGCTCTTCAGGTGAAAATCTGCCCCTTCTCAGGGGTTAGGAAATGGGGATTTTTACTTAGCCTGAAGCTTTATGCTCAGAGCATCCTAGAAGCAGGCTGGCTCCAACTGCACGGAGCTCATTTAAGCAAAAGGGCCAGGTAAAGAGAAGCTTTTTTAAAGGCAAACATGGTTTTTGTCCAGAAGATCTCCTTGGTTTATCCTGCTGTAGTCTGTTCTCAGGAAGCTCTCTGATCCCAGAGCCCTCCCTTGGCTGTGTTCCTTAAACCTGGGGAGTAATGGTGCCAGAATCTAACTAAAGTCTTCTCTGTAAGGTCTGTTTATCAGCAGGAATTGCAGGAGTTCTTTCCCTGGTAGAGGAAGAGTCCTTATAAATGCATTTCTTAAGAGACAGGAACGGTGCTGGTTCTCCCTTGGCTTTCAAACAGACTGGATGGAAACCACGTTGTGAGATAAGAATTGTGCTGGCCTTTGCCAGTCTGTGACAACGCTGCTGTTTTAAACCCATCATCTCTGATCATTCGGTTCTGTATTCCAGGAGCTCTGTTGCAGCTGAATTAACGTCATCGTTTCACTTCCTTTCCTGAACAGAAGGGACCGCAGCAGCACGGGTGATGAAGGTAACGTGAGCAGCTTCTGTGCCATGTTCCTGTGAATTCAGTCATAAGTAAATGCTGCACTGGGGGGGGGGGAACCAACCACCCACTTCACCAGTGGATAACAGCACAACTGGTTGATCCAAAGGGAGTAATTCTGCTCTCCCAGTACCTGCAGGCACCACATACAGACCTTGTGTGCTTCTCAAATGGTTAAAACAGCATCCATGAAGACTTAGTGAAGTGAGCCGTGCTCACTGCAACTGGGGAGTACTCTGAGCCACACCTGATCTCAAACTCGGCTGCCCTGAACACATCAAATGCTCGATGCTTTGACCTCATTTGTACCTAGAGCTTTCCCTTTCTGCAGGCATTCCTTAAAAGCAGGCCTCTAGTTGATCCCAACCCCTTTTCCAAGGGGAAACCTTGAGTTCTTCCCAAGTCTGTTCAGTAGCACTGGAAGCGTCTCTTGAAGACTCAATGCCTCCTCTTTCATTCCTGCAGCAGGTATGGTCAGGCTGACACTAATCATACAATCATAGCATAGTTTGGGTTGGAAAGGACCTTAAGATCATCCAGTTCCAACCCCCCTGCCACAAGCAGGGACACCTCACACTAAACCATGGCACCCAAGGCTTCATCCAACCTGGCCTTGAACACTGCCAGGGATGGAGCACTCACAACCTCCCTGGCCAACCCATTCCAGTGCCTCAGCACCCTCACAGCAAAGAATTTCTTCCTTAGATCCAATCTAAACCTCCCCTGTTTCAGTTTGAACCCGTTACCCCTTGTCCTGTCACTACAGTCCCTAATGAAGTCTTTCCCCAGCATCCCTATAAGCCCCCTTCATATACTGGAAGGCTGCTCTGAGGTCTCCACGCAGCCTTCTCCAGGCTCAACAAGTGTGTTTTGAGCTCAAAGACCTGCTGCTCTTTGCCCAGCGCTCTCATGTGCTGTTGCCATGGCTCAGCACAATGCATGTGGCCGGGCTGAGAGCAACATCTGCCTCCATCCCCACGTGGAGGAGATCCTGAGGGAAACCTGCCCACCCTGGTGTATGAGTAAGTAATTAATGTAATAACACGCACTTATTCGCAGCCTATTGTTCTGTGATGTGTTGCTTAATGCAGCTTGGCAATAGGCTCGTGCCAGCATTGCAGCCGCTGCGGTTTGTGTTGGTGCTTCTCCAGCTCCAACCCCTCTTCCAGCTGCAGTGGGACAATATCATCACCGTGTGCTTTGTAGCTTAACTCCATGTAGATTGGGACAAGTCCCCTGCAATGAGTTCAGCCCTGGCAGAGAAGAAAGGCCACACTGAACAAACTGGGACTAAAAGACATACCAAGGCACTGGTTTACCGTGATGCTCGCATCTGGTCTAACCAGGGCTCTGGCATTGTACCACGGAGTCTTTCCTCTCAGCTGATGGTTCCAGTCCGTCCTACCCTGTGGTGTGTGGGGGTGCCACAACCTGCCAGCTGGCTGGGAGCCCTGCTGCTGCTGACCAGCTTCTGTAGAATCAGCAACAGTTTGGGTTGGAAGGGACCTTAAAAGCTCCTCCAGGTCCAATCTTTGCTCCCACAGGCGGGGACCCCTTCTGCTGGAGCAGCTTGCTCCAAGCCCCTGTGTCCAACCTGGCCTTGAGCACTGCCAGGGATGGGGCAGCCACAGCTTCTCTGGGCACCCTGTGCCAGCGCCTCAGCACCCTCACAGTCCCTTAACAAATATGGCGCCGCCTTCGCCTTCCCCGTCCCGACACACACACACACGCACACGTGTTACCTGCCGCCACGTGACGCGGCGCGCGCAGCCCCGGAAGGGGCGGGGCCGGAAGCGGGCGGTGGGATGGAGCCGGCGCGGGAGCTGCGCGCGGGGAGCTGAGGTTTGGAGGGGAAGGAGGAGGGAAGGGGCGGGGCCGCGCGCGCGCCGACAGTGGGAGGGGGGAGAAGGGGCGGGGCCTCATCCCCCCTCCCCTCACAAAGGCACCGCCCCCTGTGGAGCCCCCCCTGAGGGCCGGGCCTGGCCCAGCGCCGCCATGGAGGCCTCGTGGGCCGTGCCGGAGCGCCGTGCTCTGGTGGGAGGTGTCCCCGGCCGAGGCAGCCGTGGAGCCGGGGGAGCTCCGAGGTCCCTTTCGGTCCAAGCTGGGGGCCGGGGGTTCCCACCCGTGCTGAGGGGAGCACACACACACACATATCCCCCCTTCATCTTCACTCGAGCCCTTCGGCCGCCGTTAACCTCGGCACGGGGCAGGCCCAGCTCGTCCCTCGGCAAGGGAAGGGGCCCTGCGGTTCCATTCCGTCCGGTTCAATGCTGGTCACCGGCTGCAGCCGCCTCGTCCCTTTGGAAGCACAGAGCAGGAGGTCCGGCGCTGGCCCGAGTGGGGTTCGTGCCGTTGCCGTGCGCGATGGGCGAGGCAGGAGGTGCGAGCACGCCGGGAAGCGGCCGTTGTCGTGCATAGGGGCTGACCCCGCGCCCACAGCGGCTCCGCGCCGAGCTGTCAGGGCCTGGCATTGACCCCCTTCTGCTCACACACACGAGCTGTTGTCAAAGGAGGAAGGGGTGGAACTGCCCCCATGGCCTTCGGATGTGGGTGAAGCAGCGCTGCGGCTGCAGCCTCCGGGTCCAGACCCCCCGAAACAAGCGCTGGGTGAACGCGATTCCTAAAACTCAGCCGTGTTTCGGTGCCTCTTGCTCAGAACGGGTTTACAGCCACAGCCGGAGCGCCTCCGGCCCTGCAGCGCGTTGGAGGAATACCGGGACGTGCCCAACCCCTCGCGCTCCCAGTGTTCCTGCACGTTTCCCGGCAGGAATCCTGTGCCCCGGCTTGTGCATAGGGAGGAAGCGCCGCTGTGGCGAGTGCCTGCTGCCACCGGCTGGCCAGCGGCCTGCAGTGCGCTTCAGGGACTCCGCCGGATTCCCGTTCCCGTGCGCATCATTTACACAGCGCCCGCTCCCTTGGGATCCGCGTCCTCCCTTTTAGCGCGGTTCCCACCCGAGAGCGGAGAAGAAGGCAGAGACGCCTTTCCTTAAGGTTTTGCACCTTTTTAACCCGCTTTTGCCTTTCTCTGCCCTCTCGCCGTTCATGCAGGTGCTCCTTCAGGCAGCGCTTGCTGGGACAGAGCCATTCCAGCCCTGACACCGTTCTCCAGCAGAAGGCTGACTGTGGGCTGCAGCTCCCCGTAGCCTTCCCCACGTGCAGTTACAAGGTGCGCTGCGTCGTGGTAGCAACGGGCTTTCTAAGCTGGTTGCTCTGAGCCTCCTTGGCACACTCATGCAAGGAGGCTTCTCTCTCTGCTCTCTAACAAGTGTTTCAAGGGCTGGGAGGGACTATTTGTGCTGCTGTGCTTCAATAGGCTTTGCAGCTGTGAATGTGCTTTAATAGAATTTACAGCTGGGCCGAGGTATCCCCTCTCTTAAAATAACATTGCAGCTTGTGCCTCCCACCAGCTGCTTTGTCTGTATCTGTGGATGCTCTGGAGCAAAAGGAGAACACGAACGAAGCCCAAAGTCTTGTGTGTGGCTAAATAGGAAGCATAATCCTGTGGTTCTGGAGTGCAACTACCAACAAGCGTGTTTAGATCTTGGTTTTAGTGCTGATGATGATTTGCTTTCTGCTCTCTCATGCAGTTTTTAACCTGCTAGGGGTTTTTTTTCCCACTTCACTGATGAAATGGTAATAGGGAAACCTTGGAGTGGTTTTGGATCATCAAGTGATTTGTTTGGGGGTCTTTATGTGTTGTAAAGCCCTGGATCAAAAGGGTGGCAGGTGGGAGATAGTGCAGGATGTGGTGTCATTGGAACCCAGTGAGATGTGGGTCTTCTGTTTCTCAAACTGAAAAGCAGTTGGTGGCTGGGGAACTAACGGAAGAAATGTGTTATCTTAAAGAGCTGCAAACAGATACTGCCTTCCATGGCACTGGGCCAGGCGCTTTCAGAGCTGGTCCCATGACATCAATCTGGAATATACATCAGTGAAAGCAGGGAGACTCCACAAAGCACTTTAAACCTTGCAGGTGAGGTTTATAGGGAAGAGGTGGACAAGAGCTGCCTGAGCGCATGTGATTCATTTACTAGGCAGATGCCCTCACCCCAGAGCCCAGGACCCCTGCCAAAGTACTGGAATACTGAGAGTGGAGTGGTGCAAGTGTCACGTCCTGGAGATGCTGCTGCTGCTGGATGGAAGGGCTGGGGGGAAGCACCTCAGCCTTGCTCCGGTGGAGCTTGTGGTGTTGGTGCCATGGAGGCAGCTGGATAAAGCTGTCCTTGGCTTCCCAGGGCAAACCCAGGGCAGGGAGCAGGAGGAGGTGAGAGCGTGTCTGGCATCACCCCCTCAGCAGCTGCTCACACAGATGTTGCACTCAGAGGCCACATTTGAATTCTGTCTCTATTCCAAAGAAAAGCCCTGACACGAGCCCAGGTTTAAATCCCATTCAGCGCACTGGAGCCTGAATGTGTGTGCAGATGCTTGGCAGGGGCCTGGTGTGAGGTGCCGGTGTTTCTGCTGAGGCAGCTGCCGAGGAGGCCTGTCTGTGTCTGGGATTTACATTGGCCTGTAAGAAATGGGCAGAGAGTCAGGAGTCACCTCCCTCCTTTGCATCCTGGCCAAGGGGAAGAAGTCAGGGTTGGGGTTTTTTAATAGCAACAATATCAAAGAGGTCTGCTGCATCATCTCCCAGATCTGTGATTTCCTTCATAAGTGACTTGTTCATATAGATTTGCAGCTCTTTGCAGTCCCTAACAGGAACTAAAGGCACATAACTTACTAACGTGGCTGAAATACCTTTCTGTGTCTGTCCTCTGTTTTGATAAATTCAGGTTTCCAAAGCAGAGGAGGCATTCCTATGGCACTCGTGACCTGCTGAGGCAACTTGAGAGCACAGGATGGAGGTGGTGAGCAGGACAGACCCCCACCTCCGAGAGGTGGTGTGGTTTGCGGTGCGCTGCAGAGCCCTGACCCTTCTGCTGCAGGCAAGTCTCCTGTTCCCAAGCCAAAGCTGCTTTGACATCCATTGTTTGCTGCTCCCAGGCTTCTCTTTTCAGTGTGCTTTGAGCTGGCTGGTTCTGCCTGGTTGGGAAATCATCTCCTCCTGTAGAGAACCCCCAGACCAGCTGCATCCAGAGGGGCAGGTTGCTGTGAAGTAAAATCATGTCCATGTAACTTGGTTTCATGCTGCTGTTGCAAGAGGCTGGTTTGGCAGCACAAGAGGCTGAAGTCTCTGTTTATCCATAGAAAAGGAACAATAATCTCCTCCTGTGTGTTCCTGCTAAGTCTCTTTTCCAGATTCATCCTTCTCTGAGCATGGGAGAGCTTGGTTGCTCACTCCATCCATACTTCCTGTGTGTACCAAGACAGGCAGCAGAGACAGGCTGCAGCCATGGCCCTCCCGAAACAACATCAGCCTGAGAAAGATGGCTTTAACCTGCCAGAGGGGAGACTGAGATGGGCTCTTAGGCACAAGCTCTTCCCTGTGAGGGTGCTGAGGCCAGAGAAGCTGTGGCTGCCCCATCCCTGGCAGTGCTCAAGGCCAGGTTGGACACAGGGGCTTGGAGCAAGCTGCTCCAGTGGAAGGGGTCCCCGCCTGTGGGAGCAAAGGTTGGACCTGGAGGAGCTTTTAAGGTCCCTTCCAACCCAAACTGTTGCTGATTCTACAGAAGCTGGTCAGCAGCAGCAGGGCTCCCAGCCAGCTGGCAGGTTGTGGCACCCCCACACACCACAGGGTAGGACGGACTGGAACCATCAGCTGAGAGGAAAGACTCCGTGGTACAATGCCAGAGCCCTGGTTAGACCAGATGCGAGCATCACGGTAAACCAGTGCCTTGGTATGTCTTTTAGTCCCAGTTTGTTCAGTGTGGCCTTTTTTCTCTGCCAGGGCTGAACTCATTGCAGGGGACTCATCCCAATCTACATGGAGTTAAGCTACAAAACTTACCATCTGAGGTTTTGTGGGATTTGGGAGTTTTGAAGCATGTTTTCCCTTGGCACTACATTACAATGCATTAAGTTAGATGCTTCCTATCTCATGGACTTTCTGGGGTTTTCTCTCACCTTTTAAAACATGACCAGCACCACAAGCTCCTGGAGGCAGAGGGTGTGCATTCTGCTTCCTCAGCTCCAGAAAGCAAACACCGAGCTGCAGAGGAAGATGGGCATCTAAAGACTAGAGAGGGGGACTGGGAATCACCTGCTGTCTTCTGCATCAGTTTGCTCTGGGAAAATCTTTGGTCTCCTCTCCCTTGTGTGTCAGCTGGGACAATAATGCCACGTGCAGTAGAACAGGAGGCTCCCCGGTGCTGCAGAGGTATCCGGAGTGCAGGTCTGCAGTTAGATGTGCCTGAGCATGGGGTTGAGCAGCTTTCCCTGTCCATTTCCATGGGGATTCATGCAGAGTATGTTCCAGAGCTCTCTTCAGGTCAGATGTAAGTGCCCCAAAAGATTGTGTTTGCACCTTTTCACAGGTAACCTCACCACAGAGCCCCTCAGCCTGGCTTCTGTGCTGCTCCTGTCCCCTTGAAAGCCAGGAGTCCTTCCTGCTCGGAGCTTTTGGTAGGGTCCATGCTGGACTTTAATCCTCTCTTCTTTTCTAGGCTCTCTTCAACCTCCTGATCCCCGATCACGCTGCAGACGCCTTCTCCCCGCCTCGCCTGTGCCAGCCTGGCCTGTGGGATGTGCTGGTGGAGCAGCTGCTGGGAGGGCTGTCGCGCTGGGACGCAGAGCACTTCCTCTTCATCGCCGAGCGCGGTTACCTGTACGAGCACAACTGTGCCTTCTTCCCACTGTACCCCCTGAGCCTGCGAGCAGTGGCCGAGGGGGCTCTGTGGCCCCTGCAGCGGTTGCTGTGTGTGCGGAGCCGCCTGCTGCTCTCAGCTGTGCTGCTCAACTCCCTCTTCTCTGTCCTGGCAGCCGCTGCCCTGTATCAGCTGGGCTGCCTCGTACTGCAGTGTCGCAGGGTGGCTTTCCTCGCTGCCATCCTCTTTTCAGTCAGCCCTGCCAACGTATTTATGGCAGCTGCTTACTCAGAGAGCATGTTTGCCTTCCTGGCATTCAGTGCCATGTGGCAACTGGAGAAGGGGCAGAGCTGGCTCAGTGGACTGCTCTTCTCCCTTGCGGCTGGGGTGCGTGCCAACGGGCTTGTTAATGCTGGCTTCTTTCTCTACTCCTGCAGTAAATGCTTTGCCCTCCAGCTCCAGGTGGGTTCAGGGTCAGTAAGAAAGCTCCCTCTGTTGTGGAAGCAACTCCTCAGCATGGTATCTTCCCTGGTTCTGATGTGTGCTGGGATCTTTCTACCTTTTGCTGTATTTCAGTATTACGCCTATGTGAGGTTCTGTTGTCCTGGAACCAACCTGGAGCAGACTGTTCCTAAGCCACTGGTCCAGCTGGCTCTGGACAAAGGCTATTCTCTGGCAGCCCCAAATGGGGTTAAACCCCCTTGGTGCTCCCAGCAGGTCCCTGTGGTCTATTCCTATATTCAAGACACTTACTGGAATGTTGGCTTTCTAAGGTATTTCGAGCTCAGACAGATACCAAATTTCTTGCTTGCTTTGCCTGTCATGCTTCTGGGCTCATGGGCTGCCTGCACCTACATCAGTGCAAACCCGCGGCACTGCCTGACTCTTGGTTTAGAGAGAAGAAAGAGCAAAGAGGAGGATAAACCAAGAGCTGGATTTTGCTGCCCTGCTGTCTTCGTCTATGTGGTCCATGCCACGGTCCTGCTGGCATTCGGGTTCTTCTGCATGCACGTGCAGGTAGGACGTTGGTAGCAACACACAGGGATGATTTCTTGAGGGGAATGTACCATGGGGGCTGCAGCAGTGACAGTCACAGCCTGAGGTTGTCCCAGCTGCAGGACAGCACAGGGCAATGCAAACCAAGAGCTTTGCCTTTCCTCTTTAGGAGCTGCCTGCACAGGGAGTTTCCAAAGCAAGAATTCCCAAGGGAAGCTTGCCAGGTCTTCAGTGTTGTGAGGATGCTGGGATGGGGATCAAAGGGTCCAACCGGTGCCGGGTGGTATTTGACACCTGTGTAAGGCCACTGCTGGAGGACAAGGCTTCTTGTATTGGCCTGAGCTTAATGGATGGCAATGAAAGGAGCCAGAACTTGTCACTAGTCCCTGTGAAGTGTCTGGCAGTCATTAGGACACTGTTAGTGGCACTAAAGGCTGGGTGTTCCAGTGAAAAAGCACTTGAAGAGTGAGGCTCAAGTCTCCCCTGAAGCTGCAGCCCCTGCTCTGAGCTGTTCAGCAAGGAGTGACCAAAAGTCTAAACCCTGGGAACCGCTTGGCTGCTTCCACAAACGTTGTCATAGTTAAAGCAGGTTGAGCTGAGAGGTGTTTGATTTCAGTGTGCTAAACCGCCACACCACGAGCCCCCCTTGGCAGCAGCCTGAGGCAGATCTGTGGCTCCTGCCATGCCTCAGTGCCAGGGCAGTGATGTGATTTGTGCTCTGCTTGTTCTCAGGTGCTGACCCGATTGCTCCACTCCTCCTCTCCCATCCTCTACTGGTTCTCCGCTCACCTCCTGCTGGAATACGAACCTTTACTCTGGAGTGAAGGGACTGATGCTCAAACCTCTGCACCTCGCTATGAGGAATCTCTTCAGGGTAAATCTGGTTCCTGTGCGAACCCCGTGGTGAGGCTGCTGCTGAACTGCAGATCCATCACCCCGCTCAGCAGATGCATCCTCGGATTCTTCCTGTCCTACTGGCTGCTGGGGCTGGTTCTGCACTGCAACTTCTTGCCGTGGACATAGCGCGGGGTGCAGGCTGATTGTGGGGCAGCAGCACTGGTCACAACTGAAACCCACTTGTTGAAGAAAGCCTGATGTGCGTGTAGTGATGCTGTAGTCTCAGTTACAAGGAGTTAGTCCTCAGTAGGAGCGTGCAGAGCCGATGCTGTGTCCAAACTGGGCACGTTCTCCTTGCTGTGATGCTGCAGCATCTCACCTCCCTCTCCGCTGTCAGTGCTGATAGCCAGCAGTCCCGGGACAGAGCATCTTGGTTCCTGTCTTCTAGGGGAAGTACTGCTGCTGAGCAACTCTTTATGGCGAGGATCTGTGTCCATCAGGTTCCTATCCATCGGAAACCCTCTGGGATGAGCCCATCGCGGCAGTGAGGGTCCTGCTGCCTTGCAGGAGCTGCTCGGGCCTCTCCGGTGCCTTCTCTTCCAAGGCATTTTCCCCGGCTCTAACCGGGAACCGCGGTGCTGGGGCACGGAGCAGGCAGCTACGGCCGTTCCCGGGGACCAGCAGCCGGTGTCCGGGCACACGCCGGTCCCGCTGATCCCGCTCAGTCGGTCTGGCGGGTGGAGTGTCGCCCCCTCCCTCGCTCTGGGATTCCCGGTGTTCCCGGTATTCCCGGCTCCGGTTGGGCGGCGCGGCCGGCAGGGGGCGCTGCGGAGCGGCGCAGGGCGGGCTTCGTCCCGGGCGGGCGGCGGGGCCGGGCCGGCGCCATGAAGGACTGCGAGTACCGGCAGATCCCGCCCGGGGCTACGGCACCGGCACCGGCCACGGCCGCTTCCCCGCCTCCGCCACCCACCGGCACGGAGCGGCCCGGCTCGGCCCGGCGGCCACGGCGGAAATGGGAGGTGTTCCCGGGCCGCAACCGCTTCTACTGCGGCGGCCGCCTCATGCTGGCGCGGCACAGCGGAGTGTTCGCCCTCACCCTCGGCCTCATCCTCGCCACCAGCGGGCTCTTCTTCGCCTTCGAGTGAGTCCGCGCTGCCGGGCCGGGGGCTCCGGGCACCGCCCTGGGGCTCTCCCCTCTCCCTGCCCTCTGCGGGGGTCACAGCCGCAGGGCTCTGAGCCTCGGGTCGGTCCCCGAGCAGCTCACTTAAGCCCGCTCTTGCTGGGGGGAGCCGTGGGTTCGGTGCCGTCACATCCATGCCCTGGGCCGGAGGGAGGTGGCCGGGGGGGGGGGGCCCCCCGGCGGGCCCCCCTGCCCCCCCCTTCCCCACCCCTTCCCTACCCCTTCCCCTCCCCNCCATCCCTTACCCATCCCTTACCCATCCTTTACCCACCCCTTACCCATCCCTTGTCCATCCCTTACCTATCCCTTACCCATCCCTTACCTATCCCTTACCTATCCCTTATCTATCCCTTCTCCATCCCTTACCCATCCCTTACCTATCCCTTACCCATCCCTTACCCATCCCTTACCCATCCCTTGTCCTTCCCTTACCCATCCCTTGGCCATCCCTTACCCATCCCTTCGCCATCCCTTACCTATCCCTTACCTATCCGTTGTCCATCCCTTTACCCATCCCTTGTCCATCCCTTGTCCATCCCTTGTCCATCTCTTACCCATCCCTTGTCCTTCCCTTACCCATCCCTTGTCCTTCCCTTACCCATCCCTTGGCCATCCCTTACCCATCCCTTACCTATCCGTTGTCCATCCCTTTACCCATCCCTTGTCCTTTCCTTATCCATCCCTTGTCCATCCCTTGTCCATCTCTTACCCATCCCTTACCCATCCTTTACCCACCCCTTACCCATCCCTTGTCCATCCCTTACCTATCCCTTATCCATCCCTTACCTATCCCTTGTCCATCCCTTGTCCATCCCTTACCTATCCCTTATCCATCCCTTACCTATCCCTTGTCCATCCCTTGTCCATCCCTTACCTATCCCTTATCCATCCCTTACCTATCCCTTGTCCATCCCTTGTCCATCCCTTATCCATCCCTTACCCATCCTTTATCCTCCTGAGCTATTCCCCTCTGTGCAGCCCCAGACCCACTTTCAGGCTGTCACTGCTGCCCCTCTGCCTGTCCCCAGCTGTGTTTATGTGGGGCCCCTCAGCCTGTCCCTGGGAAGAGGTTTAACATCCTCCCTGGATCACCCCTCCAGTAGTTAAATGCACCTCCAGTATCCCCTCCTGCTACCGAGGAGAGGACTGGTCAGAACTGCACCCCTGGACTGGTTGACTTTGTCCATAGAGGCAGCAGGAATAGTGCTGCTGTTAAAGGCGCTCGATGAATGGTGGAATCCTTTGGGATCTCACCGTGATGACCACTGGAGCTCTGCCCCTGTTGTGCAGGGGTATCAGGGGAAGAAGGAGCATCTCCCCCCAGTCTCCTTTCTCTTTGGAAAGCTGGCCTGGGGAAGCTCCCCTCTCCTGCACCCTAAGGGAGAGCAGAGCCAGAAGCACCCAGTTAAGTCCTATGGTGCCTGGAGGAGAAAGGGAAGGAGCGCAGTTGGTTATTGACGCCTCTGAGGGCTGCTGTCCTGCCTCTGTCCTGTCTCAGGAGGGAAGGGAGCTTGGTTTTCCTGCCACCAAACAAAGCGGGGGCCTCATCCGTGCCTTCAGATCACAGCGTTATCCCTGTGAGTCGCGGGGTAAAGCTGCCCAAGCCTGCTGGTGGGGAGATGAAGCTATTTGATCGGATTAGAGGCTCTCAGAAGTCAGATGAGCTGCGAGAGGCAGGCAGCTGTGGGAGGCAGTAATGGCATCCCAATGCGAAAACTCCTTCTCGGTGTCATCTGTGCCCCTTTGACAGGTCTCTGCTGCATCTGAAACTAATGGGCAGTGCCAGCACAGTGATGGCTTTGTGTGGGGCCAAGCAGAGGACATCTGCTCTCCCCTTCTTTTGTGCCTAGTCACTCTTTCTCGGTTGAAGATGCCCTGGGGCTTTCCAAGTTGTTATTTTAGCAGTTTGCTTCTGTGGCATAGGTTCCAGTTTGCTGGATGTACAGCAAATGTATCTTGCCTGCGTCTATAGCTCATGAGGTTTATGTGGATTCTTGTTGCCTGACAGGGAAAATGGGCTCTAGAGAGTCTCCCAGGGAAAGAGGTGGCAAGGAACTCCCGTCCCTCATTCCAGTTCTTCCATCAGGGAGATGACCAAAGGCCTCGGCAGCAGCGTTGGTCTTGGGCTGAAGGGGTTTTGTTGCTTGCTGGCTGCTTTGTTCTGGACAGCTGAGCCTGGGAGTTGAAACCAAAGTTGCTTAATCCTCTCAGGCTGCCTCTCAGCGTTACTGAGCCTTAACACTGCCCGCAGGCATCAGGGCTCCAGCAGCTTGCCTGCCTCTGCTCCACTCTGGGTACTTATCAGTGCTTATAATAGCAAATCCCTCTGCAGAGCAAGGACGGGTCTCCAGCACTTGCCATGCGAAGAATTGCGTTCCTCTGTTGCTTTCCCCTGTCATGCTGTGAGTAACGGAGCTGCCTTGATGCAGAGTGATCCTGCTGGTACCCATCTGTGGGAAACCAGCCCCAGCTCATGGTGAAGCAAGCCCAGGAGCAGGCGTTATCTGCTTAAATGCTTGTTACAGCAGTGCCAGTGCTGGAAGGTGTCCTCCTCCAAACATCTGGCACAGCATGAAGGGCACGCGAGTCATCCAGAGACAGCAGAGCTGTGCTGAACCGAAGCCAAGTTCCCTCTCGGCTTCAGGTGTCGGAGCAAATGGGATCGTGTTCATGCTGATTTTGATCCGTGTTTAGCTTGGGGGGGTTCTCCAGGTGTTCTTGATGCTGCTGGTGTCGAAGGTGGCCAGGCTTTGGGTCAGGTTTATGATCCTTGGACTCGTGAAGGGCAAAGAGGTTGTGTGCAGGGGCTTGTACTGTGAAGACGCTGTCTTCCCAGCGCCACTCAGGCTTTCTGGGCTGGCTCTTGCTGTTCCTTGGGCTCTTGGAGAACAACAAGACAACACCTGGATAGTTACCACCAGGCTTTCCCTGACATCACCCTAATTTTAAGTAAGCAGTACAATAGGATCAGGGCAAAATATTAAATTTCATGGAGGAATAATATTACAGTAAAAACAATATTTGAAAAAATGAAAATAAAAAGCAATTATTTTACTTAGGAATAATAGTGGTTTACATATCTTGTGCAACAGAAGCTGATTCCGTTGTTTAAAAAACTCTATCTACAGCTGTCAGCAGTAGAATCATGTCAAGGGACATTGCTTTAGAGACCTATGCTTTACTTAAATCACAGGTAGAAACCCCCTAAGATGTGAAGAGACCCTGTGTCATTCTCCCTCCCTTTGTATGTGTGTTAGGTGCTCAAAAGTATCTAAAATGTCAGTGGATATCTACTTTTCCACCACTGGATTTCATCACTAGTGAGCAAACCTAGTGAAGATAGCTTTCCAGCTGATCAATGACATTGGTCCACTTGAGGATGTGCTGAATATTTTGATAGGTCTCCCCAAAGCAGCAGTGTTTCAGCCCACTACCCCATGATAGCTGAGGGCCAGAGGTGTACTGATGGTTCATAACAATGCAACTTCTGTTTGTTTTGTGTTTTCTCAACAGCTGCCCCTTCCTTGCCACTCACCTGACCCTGGCCATCCCCATCATTGCAGCCATCCTCTTCTTCTTTGTCATCAGCTGCCTGCTGCAGACCAGCTTCAGAGACCCAGGTATCCTGCCCAGAGCCACCCCAAGTGAGGCCGCAGACCTGGAAAAGCGGATTGGTGAGACTCCTCTTCCCTCTCTTCTGTCTGCTCAGTGCATGCCTGTGTGTACACGTGTGTTTTGGGCTCCTTTCTTGTCCCTTGGCTCCTGACCAGTTGTCCAGGGGGAGAAGAGAGCAGAGTATCACATTGTAAGGCTTGACAGTGTCTTAGGAGTCCTGGTAAGAGAGGTGCACCAAGCTCTTGTAGCACAGCAGGCAGTGCTTCAGAGAGAGGATCTGCAGAGAAGCAGAAGTGGGGTTTGTTTCTGTTCAGCTCCATCACTTTCCCAGGCAAATCCCTGGACAGCAGCTCATGGCTGTGCCTGTTCCTGCCCTCAGGACAACACCAGAGTGGGCAGCAGTTCCTTTAACGTTGCCCAACCTGAGAGGAATCTGTCCCTGTACCACCCCCTGCAAAACACCAGTGCTGAGGATGTGGGATAATTAATTTAGGCATGAATGCTTCTTAAGATTATGATTTGGCATTGAGCCTGCTGTGCTGCAAGGTCGTCTTATTGTGATGGTGTCTAACAGTATGCTAATGCTTGTCCCCATCTGAAAACCGCAGTGTCACGCTGCTTTGCTGGTGGCCAGGAAGGTGTTTGCCTCCAGCATCTGTGGATCTGGTTGGTGTGACCTGGAGTATCAAATGCTTTAGCAAAGCTAATGTGCCCCGCTGAAGACAGTTGCAAGGCAGTAATTCTACAGCTGACTGAAAGAATGGGTTTAAAATCTCAGAGTGGTGATCTGTGTTTCTATTTATAAGCGCCTCAAGCAGTAATCTGGCTGCAGATGCTGCCTGATGTGCCAGCTGTTACTAGTTCATATAATCCACTTCTTATCCTTTTAACACTCACTGTTACGTCTCTATTTGCAAAGACTTCCCCTGAGTTGGAAAGGGGCACTTCTAAGAGTGAAATAAAGGAATAACCTCCAACATTGAACGTGTGATGCAGAGGTTTTCCACATCACTCTTCAGCTGAGCAGAGAAACAGTCTCCAACTGCTAGTCCCCAGTGAATAATGAAGTGCCAGCACACACACGTGCCGTGTCCCTAAAAACCCTCCAGTTGGAACTTTGGAGGTGAAATCCTCTTGTGCTGCTAACACACACATGTCAAATTGCAGTGCAATCTGCCTGCAGCACTCGAGACCTGCTCACTGTCCTGCCCTGTGGCGATGGAAATGAGTCTCGAGCTGCTGGCTCCAGCTGTGGCTTGGCTGGTGGTGGTGGCAGGGGAGGCTTCTTCTGAGGTTACCCTGCTTCCTGTAACCTGGGTGCTTGCAGCAGAGGAGCCACGTGTGTGTTAACAGATTCTATTGCCTCCATGTGTTGTGATCCGTTAGATGCAGAGATGAGTTGGTGTTACTGGGCACTGCTGCTTTGGTGCCCGCTATTTGTTATGTTCTCAAAGCATTGGGCAGATATTACTTCCTCTTGGCATCCCTGCTGTTGAATAGACAAAGAAAGGACATAAATAATGCTGCAAGGAGCTGACTGCAGTTTCTGGCTGCCTACCCTGCAACAGACCCTGTAGGCTGAGCTGCCTCTTAGCTTCTGCTTAAAATCAAGAGATGCCGATCCCTTACCCTGCCTGGTGGGTGGTGTTAGGGGCTTGGGTTTCACCTGCACTGCTCTAACTGTCCCTCCCTGCCCCTGCAGACAGCATGGGCACCTCCACGTACCGCCCGCCCGCCCGCACCATGGAAGTGGTCATAAACAAGTACGTGGTGAAGCTCAAGTACTGCTACACCTGCAAAATGTTCCGCCCTCCGCGCACCTCTCACTGCAGTGTCTGTGACAACTGTGTTGGTAAGCCCAGAAAAGTGCTGGTATCTTAGGGGGAGCCTGTTCTGTGTTCTTGGACAGCTCGCTTTTGCTTCTTATAAAGGATTAGTTACCGAGTCCTCTTTCTTCTTCCTGTTCAAATTGAAAGCAGCACCAGTGAAGCTAAGGTTTCCACCAAACATGAGGTTTGCTGCTGGCTTCTTGTTGTCTGCGGCCTTTGCTGTCACCAGGCTGGTAGAGGCACCACCATAGATGCTGGTTGAGCTCTTCTGGGTCCTTTTCGAGTGTGGTGGGGCAGGAGAGAATGAACAAAGACTTGAAGAGAAGGCTCCATGCAGGGATGTGGCAGCTGCAGGGAGGCTCCCAGCACTGTCTGACTGCACCGGAGCAACTTGAACTGGCAGCAGGGTGCTGTGTGATTTAGGGGCATGCCCAGAGAGTTTGCTGCTTGTGCAGTTGCTCCTGGTCACGTATCATGTGAAGGCAGAGGCTGGTTTATGCTGTGTTCCAGGGCAGCCTGAGGAACAGTTGCAGGACCTCAAGGTTCTGGTTTGGGCATAGTTTGGGAGTTTCCAAGAGTCCTGTGTTTGAGCATAACCATGGGTGGCTGTGACTCTTCCTTGCACTGGAGAGCAGCTGTGGCTGGG
Organism: Agapornis roseicollis; assembly: GCA_002631895.1. NCBI lineage: Eukaryota > Metazoa > Chordata > Aves > Psittaciformes > Psittacidae > Agapornis > Agapornis roseicollis. The sequence goes on from NDXB01019548.1 coordinate 31,078, forward strand.
GCACTGTTTGAAGAGGAGGGGAGCAGGCATGTGCCTGCTTTATGTGCCACAGGCTTTGCTTGCACTCACGTCCCATGCAGAACAGTTAGTCTGAAATGCAGCCCTTTCATTAGAAGGCAGTCTCTTGGGGAGTGTTTCCAGCTACACTGCACCTGCTCTGCCTTCCCAGGTGGTTCCTCTGGGTTTAGAGGCATATCTTTATAGCTTTGAAAAAGGTTTTGTGCCCTGCAGAAGGCAGGGGAAGCCGATGGGCAGAGAGGGAGCAGCACCCGTTGCCATAGGTACTGGAAAAACTGCTGCCCTTTTCCTGTTCCTTTTCAGTTCAGTAATGATAGATGTTACCAGTCACAAGCCTTGTGTTTATGTAGGGTTTGGCGAGAGGAAAGGTTTGGCCTTTGATGATGAAAAGGGTACATGAAGAGGCAGCACTGTTCTTTGAAACTTCCTGCTGAGCAGGCAGGTTCTGGTGTCAGGGTGGTGGGTGGAAGCCTCTGGTTTTCATAGAGTCATAGAATGGTTTGGGTTGGAAAGGACCTTAAAGTCACCCAGGGACAACTCACACTAGACCGTGTCACCCAATGCTCCATCCAGTCTGGCCTTGGACACTGCCAAGGATGGGGCATTTCCGAGGTCCAGCAGGGTTTGCTGTGTTCCTGCAAGGTGGCAGGAGTTTCTCACTGTGTCCCTTTGTTTCAGAGAGGTTTGATCACCACTGCCCCTGGGTGGGCAACTGCGTGGGGAAGCGCAACTATCGCTACTTCTATGCCTTCATCCTCTCCCTCTCCTTCCTGACAGCCTTCATCTTCGCTTGTGTCGTCACCCACCTCACCCTGCGTAAGTACCACGCAGCACCGTGTGCCACGCTCCTGGCCACAAGTGACTTGTGGCAGCACTGGGTCCCTGTTCCTCTTGGGCAGAGCGTGGGAAGGGTCTGGTTGGTTTAGATGAGGGGTTTTGGTGCAGGTGGTCTGAATAACGGAGGTTTCAGACTCCAGAGCCTCAAACCCACCCTGCACTTCACTGCACAGGGACCTTGAGAGCTTGGGACTGCGTTATCCCCTCCAGGACAAAGGAATTGAAGGGTGCATCTGCTCTTAACCTGGGAAGTTGGGTGGACCAGGAAGGTGACAGCCCCCAGTCTCCTGGAGCTGTGTCTGTGTGTTGCCATTTCTGAGTTCCAGACTGCAGAGGTTTCTCAGGCAGATCCATACAGCCCCAGCAGGGTGGCTGCATGCTCAGGGGTGACATGTTGGCTGGAGATGCAAGGCTGCCTGATGGGGGTTGTTTCTTGTCCTGTTTTGCTTTGCAGGCTCTCAGAGAGATGGATTCCTCACTACTCTGAAGACAACACCTGCAAGATATCCTTCTGATGCCATCAGCTGCTCAGACTGTTGAGCACTGGTGCAGTAGCACTGATCGTGTAACAGGGGATGCAGTGAGCTCTTTGTGGGGTCACCTTGGTGTACTTCCCATGACTTAATTTAGTCCCCTCACTACGTGGTTGGGGCAGGGAGACACCCCTTCATGTGCATGCTGATAGCATTGCCAAATGGGAAGACCTTTAATTCATCACCAGGGCCTTGGGATGGGTGGCAAAGTTGTTTCCCAGTTTGCAGTTTTACATGGAAAGGGAAGCAGGCTGTGCCTTAGTGGATGCCTGCAGAATGGCACGGGGAATGGGAGCCTTGCTGGGATGTTCTTCTGTCCCTGTGTCTGTGATTGCAGCCCACACCTCCCAGAGGAGTCCTCTGCCTCTCCTTGCAGGATGGTTTTGTTCCCTGAGACTTCCTTGACTCTTGTTGCACTGTGCTGGAGCTGGTGATTTGCTTTTTCTCAGTCTGGTCTATTTTGGGCCTCTCAGGTTTTCACACTTATTTAGTTGCCTCCAACCTGACGACGAACGAAGATGTAAGTACCTGGATGCTTGTCCTTTTGCAGGGCCAGCCCTGGCCCTTCCTGAAGCAGAGGTGAGGTTTCCAGGGGATCCTTGGCTGCCTGCCTCAGTGCAGTATCTCGGTGGGGCACGCTGCCTGCATTGCCTGTGATAATCCTCTGCAGAGCAAAAAGCCTGTGCCCAGAGCGTTAAGGGCAAAGCAGCACACAGCAGCAGGGGCCTGTGCCACACGTGTTGCTTGGCTGTGGGCATCACACTGTTTGAAAGGTCACATGTGTGCTTTTTCCAGTCTGTGTGGCCTGCCTTAAAATGAGGAGTTCTGAGATGAGACAAGGAAGGCTGGCCCCAGAGATTCATCTGGGTGTTAGCCTGGGACACGGGTGAGCTTAATTCAGCATCCTGCGTAACCACAGGTTTCCTTTGAGAGCCTGGGCAAGTCCCTTTGTCTCTATCAGTTCCTCATGTCTAGTAGGCAAATAATGTACAGGCATCTCCAGACATGAGATTTACCTTAAAGCCTGCAGACTCCAAGGACCAAATGAGCACCCTGAGCAGGGCAGATTGTACAGAAAAGCAGGATCTGTCTGGTCCTTGAATCAAAGTTCACCCTTCTGGCCAGAAGCACTCATACCAGCAGCACCAGCTGGAGGCTCCCAGCACTGCAGAAGGCATCTTTGCATCCCTTTTTTACTTCTTTCCCCCTTTCCTCTCCACCCTTCTGCCCCATTCAGGGGTGTTGGCAGGGCCACACCAGCCCTTGAGGGTGAAGCTAATGGAGGCTGCACCCTAGTGCAGAGAGCACCAGATCTGAAGCACATGGCTCGTTGCCTCTCTGCCTGCATTGCCCACGTTGCCAGCCTGGTGCTGCAGCTGGGGAGGGGAAGTAAAAACAAAAGGAGGAAACGTGGTGGTAAATGGTTCACTGCAGGCAGGGGCCTGGGACCGGGTACAGCATCTGCCCACCCGTGTCTGCCTGTGCTTGACGTGACCGGGGTTTCGAAATCAAGAGTCCCAGTGGCAGATGCTCAGGGTGGGGACAGAGGAGATTGTTTCTTCCCATTGCAGCGTGGCCTGGGCATCCCCTTGCTGTTTGTTCAGCCTGAGGAGCCCAGCAGAGCCCTGCTCTGAGGAGCTTTCAGCCTAGGAGAGAACAGGGGGAGGAAGAGGAGGAGGCTGGTGTTGCAGATGGGGACACTGACAAGGTGCCCTGCAGCATGGGGAGGGCACAGCTTTGGAGCTTTCTGGCTGCAAGGTTGAGCCTTGGCAGAGGCAGGAGCAGCATATTGCTGTCTCCTTTGGCTGCCTTTCTGCAGCTGTCCTGCTTGCAGTAAGACAAACCTCTTCTACCTCTTGAGCAAGCCCATTATCCTCTAATCATCTGCTGTCACCTCTTTCCTACCTTAACCTGCACATATCCCTTCCCTTTCAGATCAAAGGGTCCTGGTCAAATAAGAGGGGCTCAGAGTTTGCCAATCCCTACAGCCATAAAAGTATCCTCACAAACTGCTGCGCGGTGCTGTGTGGACCATTCCACCCCAGGTAAGAGCCTTTGCCCTCCATGGTGTTGGGAATTGCATCCTCCTCTGTGAGAGGGGCCTTGGAAAGGACAGATCCATCAAGATTCAGGGGGACTGTGACAGCACAGACGCATCCACTTGGAGGAGACAGTTCCCCAGCCTCTGCAGAGGAAGGCTGGAGACATGTCTAAGTGGGAGATCCTGTTGCTCCTCCTGTGTTTGAACTTGGTGAGTTCAGGTCACTGTAATTGCTTTATGGAGCTCACAGATAAGGCACATCCTGTGATTCAATAAGGGGAGAGTAATGGCAGCAGATGGTAAATACCAGGAGTGGCAGCACTTCTTAGCACATGGTTTTCCTCCTGTCCTCTGAGGAGCATCATGCCAAGCAGGCAGCAAAGATCCACAGCAGGCTGTGCAGAGAGCCTGGCCTTTACCAGCACTTAGATCACCTGAAATGCTGAGCAGCATCCTACCAAATTCTTACCTGCACTTAACCAGAACCGAGGTTAAACCACAGCTAAGGTGGGCAGATGTCAGGAAGGTTTGGGCCTGACATGGGTACCTGCAGCACAGGATTATCACTGCTTTGTCACAAGAGGGTGCAATTGGGCAGAGTCAAGCACATGTCCCTTGGGCTGTGCTGCAGTTGAGGGCCTGCACACTTAGAGCCCTCAGCCTCCTGGGGCATGTAGGGATCCCTAGGACCAGGTTAGTGAGTGGATGCAATTTGGATTTACATGGAGCATCTCGGAGGTGCCAACTCAGTGTAACACAGCAGCAGGGGGGGTGACTGAGGGTGTGCAGCTACACTCAAAGTGCTTGGAGCATACCTGGCTATGCTCTCTGAAACACCCCCAACCTCTTTGTTGGATTCAGAGCTGCCTAAATGCCAGTGCTGCCACTGCGAGATGGGAAGTCTGTGGATTCAGGGAGCCAGGCTCTTTGCTGGGAGGTTCTGAGGAGAACAGGGTTTTACTCCACTTCTTTTCTCATTGATTGTTTTCCTTTTGCCATTTTCCACTTGGGTTTGTGGTGACCCAAAGCTGCCTCATGGCTGTTTGGTGGCTTGTGTGATAAGCCTGTGGTCTGTGTAATGGGCAGGAAGCTGGGTTATCCAGTGACACTTTGGTGAGCAGTTCCCATGAGGACAGCCCTCCCTGTGGCTTCTGAGTCTTTGTGGAGTCTGGATTTCCTTAACTCCTCTCCCTTGCACCCTTCCCTTCCTGTTTTCCAGTTTGATAGACAGAAGAGGATTTATCCAGCCAGATATCGGGACCCCATCCAGTCCTAAGAGTGAAATCCCATCCTTTGGAGCCAAAACTGACACCAGCATGGTAGGAGGCATCCCCTAACCGTGCTGCGGTGTAAGCCCAGTGCCTGCTGCACCTGCACCTTGCTCCAACCAGTACCTTCCCTCTTCCCACCTCCCTGGCCTCAGGCGGGAAGCCCTGTGCCACAGAGCTGCCAGAGACTCACTCGAGCCAAAAGTTGCCTTTTTTGAAGCGTTATTTATTATTTTGGGTGTATTTGTTTCACTGTGATGTGGCCTCTCTGGACCTTGGACTGACGCTGCCCAGCAGCATGCAGGACCCATGCAGAAAGCAAGGGGTCCCTGCTGCTCCTTGGAAGCAGATAGGTCTGGAGAGCCCCCCCAGACCTCTGAGCCTGGAGTGTCTGCTCCAGGGGGGTCACTGTGTTTCCTGCCCCAAGGAATGAGGTGGAACAGGGAAATGGTTCCCACTAGGCTGTCATGCCTCATCTTTTGGAATGGTGCAGGTGTAAGTTCCTTCGTATCGCTGTTACATCCATGTCCTGCTCCCCTGTGCCGACGTGGAAGGGCTGTTGTGTCTCTCAGTGACCAGGTTCTCCCCTCGGCCACTGTTGGAGCAGCTTTTCGTTCCCAGAAGCTGCTGTGCCTTGGTAAGTTGGGGCTGTGGAGCTGGGAGGACTGTGGCTCCCAGCACCTATGGAAGCTGGCTGTGTGTCCCACCTGCTCTTGATCGTGTTTCCTGGCTGGCCACTGAGGCAGTGCTGAAGAACTCGGTGTGTTTTGACCCTGGCACTCAGTGAGACAACGTTTTGCAGCCAGGAGCCGAGTTCAGAGGAGTCCCCTTTCAATGGGGAGGAAGAAACACAATGTTCTGTGGCTCCTCTCATGAGATGCTGCTTGCCAAGGCTACAGCTGGGAGATGTGGGACTCTGAGCTTGCAGGGGGGGAGTCACAGGCCTTGTGAGCAATACTTGAATCATGGGATTAAAAGCTGCTGGATATTTTTGCACAATTTGTAGGGGTTTTTTCTATGTAGAACATTTTGTACTGGGAACAGGTAGCGTTGTGCATGTTAGCACCAGGGCAGAGGCTGCAGCATCCAGCTGCCTGCTCAGCTTTCTATGGGCCACGTGTGGGTATTTCGACCTCAGGCAGAAGCAGCACATTTCTGGACTCCCCCAGTTTCACCAGCGTTGTGTGTTGGGGCATGGCAGAGGCACAAGGTTCCCCTGGCCTCACATTTCTGGCTGGCTGCAAGGAGATCTTGGTGCTGCTTTGTTGTGGCCACCAGCTCCCCTTTCCCCTCCACTGAGGTGCTGGCTGCTGAATTCCTGCTGGATCCCAGTGGATGGCCAGGGAGGCTCCGGGTGCTGCTCTGCCATCTCACAGGCACCTTGCCCATGTTGCATCCAGAGAGGCCCTTCCATCCCCAGGGATGTTCCTTGGAAGCGCCTCTTTGAGGGGCAGGGGGGCCAGGCTGGTCTGGTGCTGGGGAGTGAGGACAGTGTTGAGTGGTGCGAGCCAGGGCCAGGCTCCTTCCTGGTTTAATTTAAACCAGTTTCCTTTGTTACTCAATAAAAGGATATTTTTCAAGAGATCATTCTTGCATGGTTGTTTTGTTCCTTTAAGACAGAAGAGGGCAGATGTCTGAGCCTCCAACGGCCATCAGGTGGCAGTTGGACTCTATTAGGCCCAGGCCCATCCTGCAGGATGGGGCTGCAAGGGATGCTCAGCGATGCTCCGCAGCAGTGGTGATGCCGTGCCTCTTGCTGGAGTGAGGGGGGGGTTCTGGCCCGTGTCTCTGGGCAGGGTCTCACCCACTCCTGCTCCCATTCCCTCAGGAACCATCTCCTTTTCCCATCCCACCTCGCTCGGGATCTGTGGTCCAAGACCCCTGTGTCTGTCCCAGGCTGTACCAGGGGATGCTGGGGTTCATAATCTCTGGTGTCTTCCCCAGGAGGACGCCTGCCAGGACTTTGCCATTTCCTGCACAGCCTGACGGGACTTGCCCCCTCCTCGGACGTTAGCCCTGCGTTGAGGGTTGGCTGGTAAGAGAGCGCTTTCATCTCCCTGTCACCCACTCGAGCCACTCATCTCATCACTGCATGAGCAGCTCTGTCCAGGAGCCCATCACCCTCCGGTTGTGTAGACATCCATGGGCCGTGTCCATCCCACCACCACCCCATGGGCATCCCACCTGCGGGAGGGACCCTGAGCCCTGGGCAGTGTTGTCTTAGAATCATAGAATAGTTTGGGTTGGAAAGGACCTTAATATCATCCAGTTCCAGCCCCCCTGCCATGGGCAGGGACACCTCACACTAAACCATGGCACCCAAGGCTTCATCCAACCTGACCTTGAACACTGCCAGGGATGGAGCACTCACAACCTCCCTGGGCAACCCATTCCAGTGCCTCAGCACCCTAACAGGGAAGANCCAACCTGACACACTGCCAGGGATGGAGCACTCACAACCTCCCTGGGCAACCCATTCCAGTGCCTCAGCACCCTAACAGGGAAGAATTTCTTCCTTAGATCCAGTCTTGGTGCAGGCTGCGTGGCAGAGGGGCTGCCCTCAGCCTTGGCCAGAGGAGAGGGATGGTTCCAGCCAGCCTTGTGTTGGGTTTGGTATGAGGTGTGTGCATGGTGGGACTGGGGAAGTGGTGTGGCTGAGGGTTGATGAGGCCCAGGGCTTGCTGGGAGGCACATAGAGGTGGTGTGTGCTCGGGGGAGCTGTGATGGGCTGGAGGAAGCCCCTGCTTGATGCAGTTTTAGTGTTAGGCGCCTGGAACACATTTCTAGTCCCAGCTCTGAGCTGTGCTGCGGTTCAGGGAATTCTCCCCCTTCCTCTCTGTTTTCCTGTCTGGAGCACCAGGTTCCTTTACCCTGCCATGCTAAGTTCCTTCAAAGCACATTGTAATGAAGCCCTGCTTCACTTGTGGGCTGCAGCATTGCCCCTCTCCCTCTCTACAGCACCTCATGAGCTCCTGCAGCCCCCTTCTCCCTGCCTGTGGCCACCATTGTTCTCCATCCTGCCTGCCCCCCCCTTTCTGCCTGCTCCCTGCTGCTCCTCACCCGTCTATCTCTGGCACTAACCCTCTCTTCCTCCCTTCTCCTCTTCCTCGCATTGACCCGGTACCAAGAGCCCTGGCAGCCCAGAGCCCTCCACCTCCCGTGGGGCGCCCCGTTGGAGCCGGGACACTGCGGGCAGCACCCGACACTAGAGCCATGACCACCATGAGTGCCTCTGCTCACCAGGGCTGCACCTTCCCCGCTCCTGCCGCAAGCGAGGGGGGAACGGGGCCGTGCACAAGGGAATGAAGCTTTTCCAAGGCCGTGCCGCGGGTCCGCAGCTCCAAGCCATAACAGCCAAGTGCAATAACGAGTTCCTGCTGCCTCCTGCTGCTGGATGGACTCGTGCCACCGGGCCGAGGCCTGCGGCTCCCCGTGACCCCCGGCTTTACCCCCAGTGACGGTGTCTCCCCTCCTGTAGATGCTGGAAGGCAGCGGTTCCCATCCCAGCGGGCTTCCAAACTGAGCAGGCTTCGTGCCAGAGCGGTTACAGCCAAGCCAGTGCCATTGCCCCCCCCCCAACCCTCCCAGCAGCCTCATTCCAAGCCGTGTCCCTGGGCTGGAGGATCCCTCTCTCCACTTTACCCAGGCAGCTCCCCCCTTCCCGTTCCATCTGAGCACAGCTCTGGCTCTGGGAGAAGGGATCCAAGCTCCGCAGCATCTTAAGGGGTGGCTGCAGCCCAGGCCATGCTGGGAGCTGCCTGCCCCAGCCCAGCGTAGAGCCCGTCCGGATTCACCATCTATCTCTGCCTTTGATTTTTGTACCAGAATAAAGGTTTCTCCTATTTCCCATGCGCTGGTGTCGCTGCTGCTCCGCGAGCAGAGGGAACGGAGGCTGCAGCTCCTGCCTGGACTTGCTGCATGGGGTGGGGAGCTGAGCAGAACCACGAAGCGCTGGCACCCCTGTGCCACAGCACCATGAGCTGGGAGCTCCCGGAGCTCAGCTGTGGCACTAAGCATGGCCTTGGGGCAAGCCTCGGCCTCCCAGGGCTCAGCACCATCCTGTGCAGCAGGGAGGGCCGGAGCCCCACTGTTGGGCTGGGGAAGGAGCAGGCCTGGGGGTGCAAGGAGCACCCGTTGGCAAAATGCACCCCACGATGAAGCGTTGGGAGCGGGCAGCGACCCCACATCCAACCGGAGGAGGGGTGGAGGTGCCCGGGTGGGCTCTGAGCATCCTCTGCCTCCTGCCTCCATCATGGAACCCCTCAGGCCCCCAACCCATGCCTGCGGCAGCGTCACCAGCTCTGCTCAGGGCACTGGGGGTCTGCGTGGGCCTGGGCTCCACTGAGTACCCCTCGGTGCGTGGCGATGCATGTCCTGGTGCTGCTTCTCACCATGGCTGCTCCACGGGGTGATGCTGCAGCCTCTCACAGCCATCCCAGGCTCTTCCCTTCGCCCGCCCAAGGACTTGCCCCAAACCGGTAGAGCAGAATTGCGCTTCCAGCCTCCTCTCAGCCCATTGCAGCCAAAACCTGGCAGCGGCTCAGCCCCTTCGGCAGGGGCTGCCTAAGCCAAGCCTGAGCCACTGCATGCCCCATCCAGGGGGGTCCTGCCAGGGGTCTCCCCCCTGGGGACCTCTCCAGCAGAGCCACCACGGGGTTAAACAGCCCCAGGGCTGCCAGGCTGGTGCAGGGGCAGGTTCTGGAGCCGGGTCTGGGCGCTGCAGACCCCGATCACGTTTGGCTTTGCTGCTCAAGGGGCTGTGGGCTCAGATAGGGGCTCCTGCCTTGTGTTTCTGCAGGGGGTGGGTTTTAAAGGGCTGGATCCATCCGGCTGGCCCCCAGCCCCTCTATGGGCACTGTTGTACTTGGTTGAAGCTCTCAGTGCCTCTGCCAGCCGGGACAGATGGGTTTGCACATGGGGGAGAGGGGCAGTGGTCTCCTCTGTGCCCATTCCTTTGGCAAACGGCTTTTTCCCAGCTCTGGGGCGTAACCTGCTCCCAGGGTGGATCCTGCTCAGCTGGGGAAGGAGCTGTAATTGCCGGTGAGGTGCTGCACATGGTGCAGAGCCTGGGGGGGGAAGTGTGTGCTCACAAAGGGTCTGTGGGGGTCCAGAGGAACTGAACCCTCTTGCAATGCTCCACATGAGCCCCTCAATGGGCCCTACCATGTGCCTTGAGCCTTGGCTGGGGGGGATCGAGGGGGCAGCCCCAGGTCCCCCTTGGAGTGGGAGCTCACGGAGCCTGGGGGCCCTGTGTGGTTAGAAAACCCCTCTGGCTCTTCCCGCAACCTCCATCACCAGCGTCCTCCATCATCAGCGTCCTCCATCCCCAGCGTCCTCCATCACCCACCCCTGTGGGAGCCGGGCGGGCTGGGCTGGAGGGCGATGGTGGCACCGGGGTGAGTAAAGCCCCGAGTCACGGTGATGGCAAAACCCAACCGAGGCCCCAACCTTCGGCTGCTGCCGCCGGCGCCCGCCCCACCCCGCGCTTCCCGCACGGCTCCCGCACGGCGATAAGGCCGGAGCCCCGCCAGCGCCCGGCGTGTGCCGACAAGCAGGGACAGGAGCGGGGTGAAACTGCAGCGCACCGCGGGGCGCAGAGCCCGATCGGGGCGGCGCTTCCCACCGGGCCCAAAACCCCGGCAAATCAACCCAAAACACTGACCCAAACCCCTCATTTACAGCCGGGGACACGGGAACAAGCCCCGGGGAGAGGCTGGGATGGGGACTGCAGCCCTGGGGTGCAGGTGAGCGGCCGGTGGGGCTTGGGGGGGGGGGGGGGG
>NDXB01019549.1:0-25511 GCA_002631895.1 Agapornis roseicollis
TGATTCTATGATTACATGAACCTGTGGGTCTGACTTGGTATGATCATTCTCATTTACAACCATTTAGTGTCACTGAACAGTCTAATCAGAGAACCACAGTATGGTTTGGGTTGTAACAGACCACAAAGATCACCTAGTTCCAACTCCCCTGCCATGGTCCACTAGACCAGGTTGCTCTAAGCCCCATCCAACCTGGCCTTGAAAACTGCCAGGAATGTGGCAGCCACAGCTTCTCTGGGAAACCCTTTCCAGTGTCTCACAGCAAAGAATTTCTCCCTAACACCTAATCTAGATCTACCCTCTTTCAGCTTAAAGCCATTTCCCCTTGGTCAGTATTCCATGTAGATTTGCAATGAAGAAAATATGGTGACAAAACCAGTGAAAAGTACCAAAAATCCACTTTCCTTCCTAAAAAGGTGTTTGTCACATCAAAGCACAAGGAAGTTCCACTTTCATGAAAAATAATTATGATCACTGAATTACAGGAATGGTGGCACATTTGGGTGCACTAATGTTGTTCACAATTACTCTAGAGACCCTTCAACAGGGAGAACACCTACAACAGTTACTGCTCCTTAAAATGGCATTTTATATCCAAGAGCCTAGCTTAGGCTTACAGCTATTTTTCACTCGCCCTTTCTGTTTCCCCAACTGCATTTCCAATGTTTTGCATATGGCTACATCAAAGCTAAGCATAAATAAAAAGTTCACATCCAAAGAGCTATTACATCCTATAATAGCACGCTTGTAAAGTGCACATAAATAAAGAGTGACCTATTGTTTGAAGCTTATGATTTCAGCTCTGTAGCTTTAAGAGAAATTAAAAAAACCCTGAAACAGGTTGTGTAGAAACAGAAACCGGTAGGAAAATGGCCACAGCCAGGGCTGCAACTCCTGCAGGTGCTGTTGGGCACGTGTGCAGGAAAGGACAAGGCAGAGGCAGAGCATCTGTGCAGGTCTGTGTAGGCAGGGGGCTGGGACAGACGAGATCTCCTTCCCTCACCCCACTGATGAAATCAGGATTTGTTTCATTCTTGCTTCTAATGAGGAGCAGGGCTGGCCCATGCTTTCAGCAGTCCTAACAAGCAGGCACAGATCCATAGACATTACTGCAAAGCATGATGTACCTCCCTTAAGACAACTATTGCAGTGCTTTAAGTGACCATTTCTTGAATGTTGTTTTAAACTTCTGCTCCCCAGGGATGCTGGATGGTGGCAGTTTTCCAAAGATGGAGTCAGTCTGAACAAAGCAAATGGTGACAACTCCCACAGTTTGATGTTTCACAACTCGCCTCACTGTAGTGATAGGACAAGGGGTAACAGGTTCAAACTTAAACAGGGGAGTTTAGATTGGATATAAGGAAGAAATTTTTCACTGTAAGGGTGGTGAGGCACTGGAATGGGTTGCCCAAAGAAGTTGTGAACGCTCCATCCCAGGCAGCATTCAAGGCCAGGTTGGGCAGGGCCTTGAGCATTCTNCTTTAGTGTAAGGATGGTGAGGCACTGGAATGGGTTGGCCAGGGAAGCTGTGAATGCTCCATCCCTGGCAGTGTTCAAGGTCAGGTTGGACAGAGCCTTGGGTGACATGGTTTAGTGTGAGGTGTTCCTGCTTATGGCAGGGAGGTTGGAACTGGATGATCTTAAGGTCCTTTCCAACCCTAACTATTCTATGACTCTCTCTATCCATGTCAATTATTCAAACTTCGGTCTTACCTGCTCCAAACTCATCAAAATCACTCAAGATTATTCTTCAATGGTGTCTGGCACCAACTTAAAAAATTACTGAAGAGCTTTTGCCAGGTCTCAGGAGGGTAAAACCCACAGTACCTGTGTGTTAACTTCACTTTGTATTTAGTCTATCTGAAAGATTTGAATCAGTTCCTCCCTACTACAGTGGCGAAACAGGTTGTACCATTAGTAACCTCAACCATGTTCTCAGTGCTGTCAGATATTCAGGAGAGTCTAGGAGATGATATGCAACATAAAATGCTCCATCAGACAACCTCCCCAAAAATACATTCCCTTCCCTTCCCTCAAATTTTCTCCTGGGAATAGTAATGTTTTATTCATGTTACGATTTCATCACCATCTCTCTCTAGTAGCTTTTCAGTCTACAATAAGCTGTTTAGCTCAGAGAGCAAAAAAAATACTTCTGTAAGCAGTATTCTTCCTCAAAGTATTTTCCTGCTCTTTGTACAAGTGAGAGGAAAAACAAAAATTCCCATCCAAGATCTCAAGCATCACATACTTGTAAAGAAGCTCCAGAAATCCTGCAGCAATTCAACAAGACTCCTCCAGTGATGCTACCGCTGCTTTTCCCACACTCCTCACTGCAGAACCTGACACTGAGGAAAGCACAGAGGCAAGCAGCAACACGTGATGTCCAGGGGGGCACAGAGACCTGTGCACTCAGGAGAGGAGCTGTATAAAAAGTGCTAATGTGCAACAGCAGAGCATATTGAAATGATAAAGACGGGGCTGTCTGGGGCATCATGCTTCTGTTTTCTAATGGTTATGGATTCTGCAGAAATGCTAATGTTTGCACTGAAGGCCCTCTCAGCAATATTTTGCAGCCTGAATAACTCTTTATTTGAAGTTGTTTAATTAGTTAATGAGGTTGGGGAGAAGTCCATCTTAAGGATCATTAGTTAAGACTTTAAAACATGCAGATTGAAGACAATTACTGTCTGAGGGAGTAGTGAAACTTCCCCACTTGTCAGCCAAACACATTATTACACCAAGTGCACGAGCTACACCACCATTTGCTGGTCTCCATGTCCAGTCCTGGACCAAGCATGGTGCAGATACATAACCTAAGGCAGCTGCTTCTGACTTCTTGCACACGGAATCCCCCCTTCCAAATCCATGGAGCAATGACAACACACAGGGAAGAAGCATACTTCAACAAGCAGATCTGCTGAGCAGGTTTCCTGTCCAAATGGCCCCCAAAAGTCCATCTCCATAAAGGTGTTCAACCATTACAATGTGTACAACATGCCAAGTTCAAGCCAGATGAAATGTTATGTTGAATTAACAGATACAAAATTGGGTGAGAAGGTCAAGGTTAGTTAAGCACAGGGTTTAGTTTCACTTGAAAATACAATTAACAGAAGTAATAAATAATTTTTTTAAAGATGTAAGGTGTTTTCAATTTCTGTTGTCTACCTGGACCAATTTTTTTCCTTATGGCAACAGAGCAACATGCCACTTCTGTTAAGAGGGGCAGAAGGTAGAGATGCGAGTAACTCCAGAACACAAAGGTAAGCCACCCAAGTGTTAGGTGTATCTAAACAAATAGTTACTTAGTCCTTAGAGATACTTGCAGAGTCTTTGCTTGATGCCAAGTTGTTTATACCTGGGGCACTTCCTAATAATTAACTTTTCATAAACTATTTACAAGCAGAACTTTAATATAAAGTGCAAGTCTGAACCCCATTGCAAGAACAAATGTACTGTGCCAGGAGACCAGTTACTGTGAGAGTTTAATATAATATGAATCTGCAGGTTTTCTAAAGCAGCTAGTTTTAATAAAGTGTGTACTTACACACAAAAACACACACAACCAGTTTGCTTTGCTACCACCAGCAACAACCACTTAATGGTGTACACTGAATTATGACACGCTGCTTGGATGAACAGACACACACAGAGGTAGGTCTCTTAAGAGAACATATGGATAGGCCACATACTGTACAATGGGCAACACAAGAAGTGGGAGTTAAAACTCTGCTACCGTGAGGGCTGAGTAAGTATGAGTGGTACTTGGCCAAAAACTCCAGCGAAAACACACTGAAGCTCAGCTGGAAACAGACCCAAGAAAAAGAAGAAAGTGACTGGGGAAGAAAAATACTCACAAAGCAGCTTGAAAAGAGCATTGCTAACATCAGGGTTCTTGAACAGCAAATGTGTAATAGGACTCAACATTGGGATTTCATTCAATTTCTTGTTTTCCCAAAACAGAGCTGAAAGGGGAAGTAAGCTTTTGTCTAAGCCAGAATGCAAAACTATTGCAGTAAAGGCCAAAGAAGAAACCAACAACTGCTTGCCACCTCTGTTTGGCTCAAGTGAGCTTACTACATGCTGAAGTTTATGCAAAAGCCTATTCTTTTCCCTTTCGGAAGTCCTGTCCTTATTTTGTTACCTAACTGACCTCCAAAAGGCTCACCCTGAGCACCTCTTCAGAGATGCAGGAAAACCTGGCACAGGCCTACCATTCTTCCACTGTAGTTAAGATTCATTTCACACAGAATCAAGAAAGTTTTAAACTTCACAAGGGAAAAGCTGTTTCTGGAAATAGCGTTCACATTAAGCTGCTTTTTTGTCTTTTTCTCTCCCAATTCTACTCTGTGTGGCTTAGAGAAACTTAAATTTATCCCAGCATTCCTATCTTCATCCCACCAGCTGTAGCCCCTGGTGTCTCTACTCCAATTCCTAAATTTCCTTTCTGGCCCATGATGTAATTTCTTATGCTACCAGTTCTTCCCAGAAAGCTGCTTCCTTAATAATGTGACTAAGGGCAACACCTTTACAGTGCTGAAGCAAATCAGTAAATACAGTTGCTCAAGTTTGGGTTTTGCTCTCTCAAGATTTCAGTAACCTTTCAGGAAAGTAACTCCTTGCAGACCATTAGAAGAGGAAACAGAGCTAAGCAGTAAAATGTCAGTTCATTACACTTGTGGGGAAGAGAAGATGTAATAACTGCTAGATTGCAAATAACTTTCTTCACAGGTATAGTAAAAGAGGCAGGAGAAACAAAAGGTATTTCTTGAGTTTTCAACACCACCAGAAAAATCCCTCTATGGTACTTACCTTCAGGGTTGGGGGGCTACACCAAAATCAAGTTCATCTGCAGGCTGGTTGGAGGCAAGATCAACTCACCTCATTCACACCAAAGTATACTTTGGTTACTGAAATAAAGCTATTAGCAGAGGGAGTTTTTACTCAAAATTAATACTGGAAGTAAAATTCAACCCTGAAAGTGCTTTTCCATATGTGTTTGGTCTTTTGGGTTTGGTGGGGTTTTTTTGGTAGCTGCTTCAAGTTCTTGTTTTGTTCTCTGGGTCAAAATAGGATAATCAGAAAAATCAGCTGGCTTAGACAAGGCTTCCACTTTGGTTTTGATGGAAGTTTGGTAAGTACCCTCCATCAGAGGAGAGTGTTTTTCTGCTCTTTGGCTGCTGGACACAGTTCTCAAACAGCTTTAACTGCAACGGCTCTGTTCAATACTAACAACAATAACCTTAAACAAAGAGGAAAACAAACCAAAGCCCCAAAAGCCTTGCTCTGTGCCCACAATTCACTTGTGATAGCACACTTGATTTGCTCTAACAGCAAAGTAGAGCACATCAAGCACAACCCAGCAGAAACAGAATAACCCATTTAGTTATAAAGTTTCAGGTAGTTTATCATACAGTAACAGAAAATCCTGTTTACATTTTAACAGCATCATTATACTTTCAATGGCACTTAGATCAGCACAGTGAGCTCATTAGGTTGTGTTGAGTAGCCGTACCTACAGAGAAAATGTTACAGGATTTGGGATAAAACCTATTCAATTACTGCAGTCCTTCTACAGGTTTCATTCAATTCTGGATGAAGCATTTTGTCTTCCATAGAGGAAACCACAGATCTTTTACAAAAGAAGCCTGGACATTTTTCAGGAGACTATTTCTCCAGCAAACTGTCAGGTAGCACTGTGTGAATCATTTATTTTCTATTTGGCAGCTGAATGAAAACTAACAAAGAAAAAAGAAAAAGAAAGAAAACCCCTTCAGTACAAGCTGAAGTGAATTTGAATGGGTTTAATTTTTATCTCATTGAGCCACAGAAACCCAAACTTCAAAAAAACCACACCATTTCACTTAACACAGACATTTCCTTTGTTAAAGTAAAAGCCAGGTATAAAGAAGACAGACTTACCACTCATTTGACAGCCCAAAGAGGACAGCCAGAGCAGAGGTGGAAGGTCACAGTCCAACCTTAACTTCTCCACACGTACAATCCATCACTACAGAACACCTAGAGGTAGAAATACTGTTCTCACCTTCCTCAAATGATTCTATTAATGATAGTAACATAACATCAAAATCTAATTATTGCTTAGAAACAGGTTCTCCTGCACACAGAATGGTCTGAGTTAGAAGAACTCATCTGGTTCCAATCTTCCTACAACAGACAGAGACACCTTCCGCTAGACCAGGTTGCTTCATCTAACCTCACCTTGGACGCTTCCAGGGATGAGGCAGCAACAGATTCCCTGGGCAACCTGTGACAGTTTCCTACCACCCTCATAATGAAGAATTTTTACCTAATGTCTAATCCAAATCCCCCCTCTTTCAGCTTAACCCACCCCCACTACATACTCTTATTAAAAATCCTCTCAGATTTCTTGTAGGCCCCCTTTAGAACTACCTTCAACATACTCATAAAACTCCTCATTGTCTTCATAAAAGCAGATCTCTTTTTACATACAAAGGCAACTCCCTCAAGGAGACCACGGAAAAGGCGTATCATGCTGTCAGGCTCCTGAGGGTACTAATGAGCCCTTAATTGCCCTGATGAGTCTCACCTGGGATTCCCAACTACCTTGCTCCTAAGGGATAGGCTGACTACACCTCTCATCTTGGCCCTGCCCTAATCTTGTGCCCCGTTTGTCTGCCACCAGTGTCTGCTCAGCACTCACTGCTTCCCCATGGTTCTGCTCAAGGAATGCACCATGGTGGGGCAGCAACTGCCTGGTCCCTGCTCCCAGCTTCCCTGCAGCAGCCTGTGCTATTAGCTTCCCCATAACTGGGTGCTGTGAGGCCAAGTTAGGAAACCTCACCAGTCCCCCAAGCCATGGGGCTCCAACTTTCCACTTCTGTGGAGCTTTGGGTGAGCTGCCAGGCGCTGCAGGAGGAGGGGGTCTGTAAAGGAGGAGAAAAGAGTGGCTGACACTGTCACAGAAAATTAAGTTATAGTAACTTCTGCCAAAATATTGTAAAAACAAGGGGAAAATAAGATGCTATTTTAAGTCTTCCACTCTACAGAGATCATATTCAGCAAGTTGCCTCTCTTCAATTTGATTAGGAAAGTTTAAAAGGTCACAACAGACCACGGAGTATTTGCAACCTGGAAATGAGTCAGCTTTCAGAGCACGGGGTTGAAATGCCTTGCTGAAGCAGCCTGTCCTTCTTGCACCTAAGACATCGAAACTATAGGCTGACACATGGAATTTTATGTCTGCAAAGCATTTTCAGAGGTAGCGTAATTATATTTGAAGCTGTAGCATGATATAAACTGCTTTTAAGTCCCATAAAAAGCTCGTGGTGGTCTGCACAACAAACCTCTCTAGTGCTATAACACAGGTATTAGTCAAGAAAAAATGTTTTGTTTTAACCTTTCCCATCAAATACTCAGAAATTTAATCAAAAATCACCCACTCTTTTCCATAGGCGCTTTTAATGTTGAGGACACGTCACATGTCATGGGAAAAAAATTGCTGCTGCAAATTTCAACTAGTTCTGGTAAAGGGCTATTTCTCTAGGAATAAGGGCCCCAACAGTGCTGAAAGAAGAAATACTTAAGTGTAGCACGTGCAATGGTGAAATTTGCTCCTATTACTTCAGACTCTTGGGACCAAGACACCAAGTTAGTCATAAATGCTCTGTGACATTAAGTTTTCCAAAGATACCAGAGCTTTGACTGGTAAACCATAAATTTATGAACACCTGAAAACCCCAGAGGGCAAAACCGAATCTTTAGGTTTGCAAAGGTAATTCCAATGATATCATTTTATTAGCCCCTTACTACTTCACAGCTCAGAAAGCAACATGCATCTAAATTAAAGCAGTATCTCTGTGTCAGACTGGATTTTGTAAGGGACTACATAATCAATGCAAAAAGGGAATACAGATTATGCCAAGCTCTGTATGATAAACTGAACCATTCATTCCTGTAATATTTGCGTAGAATCATGGAATAATTTGGGTTGGAAGGGACCTTAAAGCTCATCCAATTCCAACCCCCGTGCCATGGGCAGGGACATCTTCCACTAGAGCAGCTTGCTCTAAGCCCTCTCCGACCTGGCCTTGAACACTGCCAGGGATGGGGCAGCCACAGCTTCTCCAGGCACCCTGTGCCAGGGCTGCACCACCCTCATAACAAAGAATTTCTTCCTACGAAGTTTCAAACTCAAAGATCAGTGAGAACTTGCCAAGCATCGTGTCATGACCTGGCTGAGCTTTCGCAGGAGGTACCTGAGCGGCGCCAGTGTCCCTCTGCAAGATGAGGCGAACTGACACATGGAACTTTAAGGTGTGAAATAATGCTGTTGAATCTGCTGGCCTCCTGCAGGAACTGCACTGTGTGATACCACAGATATCACAGAACTGAAAGAGGATTTAAATCAGGCAACTAGAGGATCTGCAGCCTTTGGAGGGAAAAAAAGACTTTTGCTTTGTGGCCCCTTCAAGCCACAAGACACCTGATCAGCTCACAAGGGAGTCTATCAGGTATCATGTTAGTATATGAATGGTGAGCCTTTCCTCCAAGTGTAGAAAGGCATTTGACTGGCAAAACCCAAAAGCAAAATGGACAAAACCACTATAACCACAGAGGCAGCAAAAGCTTTAAAAAGCTGGAACTTGCTTTTGCGTAAAGACTGCACCATTGGCTGAATGTGCTTAGGGGCAAAGACTGGAATTAGAATCATAGAATAGTTAGGGCTGGAAAGGACCTTAAGATTATCCAGTTCCAACCCCCCTGCCATAAGCTGGGACACCTCACTCTAAACCATGGCACCCAAGGCTTTGTCTAACCTGGTCTTGACCACCATCAGGGATGGAGCATTCACAACCTCCCTGGGCAACCCATTCTAGTGCCTCACCACCCTAACAGGAAAAAATTTCTTCCTTATATCCAACGTAAACCTCCCCTGTTTAAGTTTGAACCCGTTACTTTAATTCCCTTCATCCTATTTGGGGATTTAAACTTGGTGCTGTCCTTTCTGTTGCCACAAAGCCATAGTGCTCCCAGTGAGAGTGTAAAGTGCTAGGACATATTTCTGAAAAGGGAAGACCTCTCTCAGTTCAGACCAGCCAAGCGTGTGCTGGCCAAGAGCAGGGTGAGACCCCCAACACCCCATCGCAGGCTGTCCTGCCTCATCTTGGGGAAAAGCCTTCCCTCATTAGGGAATTCTGGTGGGAGCTCACAGCCAGTGGCATGGCTTTCACATGCATACACAAGGATTGGAGGAACTGCACTATATATACAGCTAAAGGGGAGTCTCACAATGCAAGCAATCTGTCTAAGGTCCCACTCTGTCCCTGTTACTACCCCATCCCACTTCATCTCACAGCTTCCCAGGATCTGCTTCATGCTTTTGAAAGACAGTTACCAAATAAAGACACTATCTGACCAGCAGTTAACAACCAGCTTGTTAGTTAATAGCCTGAGGGAATCTGAGGGTGTTTTATGCTCTAATACTCTGTTCATTAACTATAGTAACAACCAATTTCAAGGTGATTATTGCTATTATAAGCTATGATCAATTTTTTAAACATGTTTTCATTTCCATCCAGCTTAAATCTGGTGCAGCAGAGCAAGGGGAGCAGCTGTGTTGAGAATTAGACTTCTCCCCAGATTAATATCTGATTTTCCATCAAAGAGAATACAGGACACATTCTGTTAGGTTTCTAATTGTTTCTACCATAAACCTCCACCACACTGAAATATGATCTCTAATAATTTTTAGTTTGAACTTCCTATATATAATCCATTTGACTAGATGGTCCTCAGCAAAAGCCGTTAAAGCAATTTGTTTCACTTACGTAGAGGAATAAATCAGTGCTTAATTATCTGTGGTTTATTATTAACAGCACTGGTGAGCTGACCATATGCCATGACTTCATCTTTTCACACAGAAAAATGAGAATATACTGATTGTTTTTATTATGCCTTTCAGCACTCAGCCAGGGTTCCAATGAAATGAAGATGGAGAGGTTTGCAATGTTACTCAATGATAAATACTAATAGTCTACAATTCTTTGTCCTTGCTTTTAGGATCCACCTTTACATGCTCTTTTACTGGAAGTACTTACTAGCATCTCTCACGGCAGCAGAAGATAGAATTATAACTGAGGTTGTTTCCAGGAGATATATGATATTTAACATAGTCTATTTCTTTGTTGGCTTTCAAATATACTGGCTTTAAAATATGGCATATGTTCAACTGCAGAATTCTTGACATACAGTATGCATTTAATGTACAGAGCAGAAAGACACACCTTCTTGATTTTTCAGATTTAATTGAGTTCATGCTGCAAACCTTTATGAAGTCCGTGCAGTACCAAATAACACCGGGTTTGATCCTCTGCCAGGGCAGCCTTCAACTCTTTAGTAGACACAGCGGCAAAATAAAACTTTCTTGAAAACATTACAGATTGATGAACTGCTTTGGAATGAGTTCAGCTGCCCAGGCTTTCTCCACTCCAGATAGACCAAAGGTTCTTTGAGTTGCAAACCTCTGAACCATGGTGGCAGACACAGGCACAACCTCAATTCCGTAAATAGCAGGTGGTTTATATTTGTCAAAAGAGGAATGGAAAGCCTTCAAATTCAAAGGCAGCTATGCAGTTGTTCCCTACTGCAAACAGGACAAGACTCTTCCGCACATGTTTCTGGGTGCTGGTGGGGTTTGTCACCCTGGGAGCCACTAGGTCCATTCTTGCAGATCTTTAAGCAAAGATCTGGTTGGCTGATCACACTCTTGAGAGTTGCCCTGTGTCCAAGTGGAGACCAGTGCTTCGTGGTATCCCTCAGGGGTCAGTGTTGGGATCAGCACTGTTCAACATCTTTGTTGATGGCATGAACAGTGGGGTTAAGTGAGCCTTCAGCAAGGTTGGTGATGACACCAAGCTGTGTGGTGCAGACGACACACTGGAGGACAGGGATGCCATCCAGAGGGACCTGGACAGGTTTGAGAGGTGGGCCGGCACAAACCTGATCAAGTTCAAGATGGCCAAGCGCAAGGTCCTGCACATAGGTTGGGACAACCCCAAGCACAAACACAGGCTGGGCAAAGGCTGGATTGAGAGCAGCCCTGAGGAGAAAGATACCGTGAGTGTAGTGAGACAGGCTGCCCAAAGAAGCTGTGAATGACCCATCTCTGGAAGTGTTCAAGGCCAGGCTGGATGGGGCTTTGAGCAACTTGGTCTAGTGGTAGGCAAGGGAGTTGGAACTAGAAAACGGTATCATAGATACTTAAGGTCTTTTCCAAGCCAAACCACTCTGTGAGTCTATGATTCAAAGTGACATGCAGGCTTCAAGTGGAAATCTCAGATATGCTGAGGGGATGCAATGTGCCCATCAACCAAAAGGGACAAGGAAATCAGCAGGTACATGTGAAAAATCCAGAGAGGAGTCTGTTCCTTTTAGGCTTTAGAGTCATCCTCCTGAGCTGCACCTCCGTTCCAGGGATCATGAGATCCCACACAGGAGCATAAATGGCAGCCTTATTTCTCTGCATAAGTCCATTACACCAGGCCACAAGCTGAGGATCCGAGTCCATCTGTGATCTGCACTGGCAGAAGAGGACAGCTGACAGCTGAGGAACCTCCACTGCTTTTTGGGCATGAGCAGTATTTCTGGACCATGCACACCATAAAGAGACCCAGAGCCTGACCAAGTGATTTAGGGAGTCATGACCACTAAAATGTTATGTCCTCATCAGAGCACTACTTACACAGGTTAACCTGTAGATCAGGAAGGGGAAAAAAAGCTCTGCAGAGTTACAGATCCATTTGTGATGATGGAGATCCTCTGGCTGTTTGCTCCCTGCACCACCAGGTGCACCTTTAAACCAAATCCCACCAGAGTACCAACTCCATGGCAATGGTTAACAAAGGAATGGGAAACACAGGTCTCCTCCACTAACACTTTCAGGTTTCCTCTATCCCACAGCACAGAGAAGAGGCTGTGCCAGCAGAAATCTATAGCTCTGCTTACTAGCTCATTCCCTCTTGTGTCACCCAACAGAGATCCTTAATCTCCCTCTCCTGATGTGTGTTTCATGACTTAATCTCCCACACACTTGGAACTGAGCTGAAACCATCTGCTCTTTTTTCACAAGCGGAGGGTAATGACTTTCGTTCGGCCTGACTCAGCGCCCAAAGGAGTTGCTCTCCTTGTTAATACAGGTGTGGCAGGGGAGGATGCTAGGCCAAAAATTAGGGCTGCTTTTACAGCTAAAGCTCTTGCTTCTCCAGTTGCTGATTTCCCTCTTCCCCCTTCCCCTCCCTGCAAGCACTTGCTCACTCTTGGCTGACAGCCTCCTCAGAGGAGGCACCACTGAATTTTCTTGGTTGTTTCCAGGCCTGAAGAAGCCATGTTCCTTCCACAGCCAGTCTCTGAATGAAAAATTCTGTGAGCAGGAGTGAATGTACCAAATCCTCTTACTTTGTCAGGATTCTTAAAATCTCAGCATGAAGGACTATACTTGCAGTCTGCCTGTGGTGACAGGCTGGGTTTAGGCACATAGTGCTGAAAACTGCGCGGCAAAGGGCTGTTCCAGCAACATGACAGAGGCAGGAGATGGCAGGGCTTTATAAGCAATACTGGTGGTTAGTCATATCCTCCTCCCCATTTTTTTCCCATTCCTACATTGTCACACTCAGATCAAGGACATTTCAATTCTTCTCATCCTTGGGACAACAAAATTCAAATCAGTTCATGCAGCAAAGAAGCCTTGAACCAGATCAATTACATCACTGTTGTAATCAGTATGTAGATGAACGACCATGTGCACCAACATCCATAATCTCTGTACCTCCAGCCCGTTTGCTGCCACAACATTTGAGGCTTCTGTGGAGACTTAAGGAGCCAAATACAACTTGCTTTGTTGCTTTTTTTTCCTTCTTAATTCACTCTGGATAAACTTTCTACTGCTGGCCTTGTCTCTGGGCATGGCTTTATATTCAGAAGGGAAAAGAAGAAGCTGCACAGACATATGGCCTGAGTAGCCACAGGTCTGAACTTGGAGGGGACTGGGAATACATCAATCCTTCCAGTTTGCTGAAAAGATTTCACTTGAAAGAAGGCCACAATCCAACACTTGTAAAATGTTTTTTGAACAGAGCTGTTCATCCATCGATCTCAAAGGGCAAAGGGAATGGAAATGAAATACAGTACACCAAGGCATGATCCCCATAGGAGACACTGTAAACATGGTTAGACTGAGCAATAAACTGAAGCTAGACCATCATATGTCTTACCTTAAATCCTTGAAGCTCTGGGAAAACCATCCAGTACCCTGATCCAGCAAAGCACTTGAGCATATTACAACTTCAGACTGCAAGCTATAGCACTGATACAAGTGAGATAACATCACTTTGATCAGGATGTCATTTGAAGACGAAGTTCTCTGTTTTCCTAAGTGTTCTGGATCAAGGCCTGAGATGCTGGTTCTTGGTACCTGTTGCAATTACATTTCCTCTCCATATAGGCATTACGGATGAAATCCACAGGCTGGATTTGTCTGGGATAGGGGGAAGGGACCTACATTTGGTTCAAAGAGGTGTTATCCCCAGCATCAGGTGTGTGTACTTCTTTTTTTCTCAGTATCAACTGAATGGAAAGGGCCATTTCTTCCAAAACCTGTTCACTACCCACTACTGTTAAATACTTTGCTGATTTTTTAATCGTCACATTCATCAGTTGTTGGATGTCATCTACTTTCCATGGCTCTTGGCACCTCTGTGTGTAACTGCTGATTAACGGCAGCAGCATGTTGATCTTCAGCTGCCAAGCGCTGCTGGCCAGCACCCTAAACTTTTGGGTGGTTCTTCATCCTGGCAGAAAGAACTGTTTTCAGAGTAATCAGGTCATCCAAGAGCAAGGGAAGAGAAATTGAGACTGTTAACACATATATCTATAGGAATGATATATCAGCAGAGAAAGAGGGCCTGGGCCAGTTCTGAGCTGGTGCAAATCACTGGATCATCAGAGAAGACCACAAGGCTACATGATTCATGCAACCTAAGACCTGGTCTTAATTTTCCACAGCTCTGCTTTTATGATTTACACTTGTGCTTAGCAAATGACACAGGGTGTCAAATGCGATCAAGCTGATTGATTCTGTAAACCAGGTCTAAACGTGCACAAAATACAAAGGCAGGGAAGAATCAGGCCCTGTGTATTCATTAACAGCCCTGTTCCCAATGGGGTAGAACTGATGCATGGCTCCACACTTCCAAGTGATGGAAACAGCTTTGTGTCAACCCTGCTCCCGTTGACAGCCCCAAGTGAGTTTGAATTTGTTTCTCTTCCTCCTTCTCTTACCCCACAAACTCCCTTCTTACACCTTTGCCCATAAAAAGGTATTTTACAAAGGTATTTTCCAAATCTCCTCCTAAATGCAACAGGCTAAATCCTGTCCCCAGTTAAGTCTTTGACAGTGCATGTAATCAGACTGAATCTGTCTCTGTACAGAGAGCACACATATGTGAAGATGGTCTGTGGCGTATCTTTGCAAAGTGTGCCCTGTGGTTTGTGGAGCATCTGCCAGCCAAAAGCAATACCACCTCTGGCATTAGGCTAAAAATGCCTTACCTGGTGTAATTCAGCATGTCTACACTGAAGTCAGTGAGGATGGAGCCATTTGCTCCAGATACACATCTGGTCCACTATGTATAGATTCAGCTCTCGGCAGTCATGTATCCACTAATTCCTCTCCCATATCCTAACTGTATTCTGATCAGCTTGCTTGGGGCTTTTTTCTTGTATCGTGAAGCCTGCTGAAAGTGCCTCTGTTCCAGGGCACTCTCTTTGAAATATATCTTAGCTTCCAAGGGTAATGAACTCTTTTATAATAAACGCCTAGCTATAATGTGAACAATACTTGGCTTCCAGGAACTGCCTTATAATTATACAGCTCGGTATTGCATGTCAGAGGTTTGCTTCATCTTTAATATTTTATGAAGAAATTCAGATTCTGACAGTAAAAGTATTTAACCCAGAGGACCTAGAACCCTGACTATTATTCTGTAAAGTAGCCATCCAGCTACACTTTTGTGCACCACCATTATCCCTGGTGCATACTCACACTCTTTGATACTCTCTAAGTAGACACAACCACATGCTGTCCAGATGGAAACCTGGCTGCATCATTACATTATATTGAAATAGCCCAATACCACCTGTTTCTGCTGGGGTTGCTGCCAACGTTTTCCCATAAAACATTTATTTTGCTAATATTTTAGTTGGTCACCACAGAAGGACACTTGACGTTAAAGATTTACCATGTGTGCTGCCACAAAGAAACCCCTTTTTAAAAACAAAGCAACAAAGCTCAAGAAGAGCTAACGCCTGTTGTTTAAAATACAGATGTTCACCCAGGCACTAGATAACAACACTCTGCAGGGACCGAAAACCAAACACAGGTTTTTGCAGTGCACATCAAGTGAATTATCTTAACTGTGTTGATATTCACCTCTCATATAATTAAAGAAGAACTTTCATGTGTGCAGTGGGACTAATATACAATAACACTAATGAAAACTCATGGGTTTTTTTCTTTTCTTCCCCCCTCATATTAATCTACAATGTTATAAAACTCCCAGTCTCCTTCCTCTCCCCCTCAGCCGATAAAACAGGTTATCCTCAGTTAGTCTCCAGAAATGAGAAAGGCATTACAGCTCCCAGCCTACTTGGGATGTTTGAAGTATTTATGAGATACCCTCTACAACAGTAATAGGATTTTTTATTTGGAAATTATCTTCTTAGAGACATTTTACTTTTTTAAAAAAGCAAGAACTACTTGATTTATCAAAAGCATTTGATGAAAATCTTCCCAGCACAGAGGCACTCAGTTACACCTTTACTTTTCAGTGTTGATTTCTGTTTGTACAGAAGTCCAAAGGGTAGCTATACTTGACACAGACCTTTTTCTTGCAGATACAAAGTTTTCTTTGAAGAACAACAAACCTTATTAGTGATCCAATACTCCCAGTATATTCACCGGGCATCAATTATTACTATCTAATGTTAACAGGTTCTCTCCTACAAAGGGAAAAGTAACAATGCCACGCAAAGCGACCATGAGAATCCAACAAATACCGAGCAGTAAACGGACAGGAAGCGTTTCTTGAAACGCAATAGAGCAAACACCCATGAATTATTTGGCAGTTGGTAGGCACATCAGTAGAAAAAAGGATGCGATCAAAAAAGACAAATCCACAAACAGAACAGACATGTACAAAGAAAAGCAGTAATCCATATTAATCAATATAAGTGAGAATTTCTTCAGCCATAGGCAAGCTACTTTACAAAAGGGGGAAAGAGTAAACTTGACAAGAAATAAAAATGTGAAGTGTTTGCTAGTTTGAATATATTTAAGATTGCTCCAATTACATGAAATTGGAATATATAATATATGTAAAATATATATTATAATATATATTTATAACATTATATCATTTTATATATATATATATAAACGATATATTATTTTTTTCTGTGGATTTTTATTATCCACCAGAAAATATAATAGTAATTATTAAAAAAAATCCACCAGAAAAAAATAACAGTAATTATGAAAAGAAGAGGGAATAAAACCAGCTTCCAGTTCACTTGATGGGATTTATTCTAATTATAGTCCTAGCCATTTTTATTACGTCTGAGAAACAGAATACTTTTCTAGGTTGTAAAAGAATCGTACAAGTATTGAAAGAAAAGAGAAAGGGATCAGCCATGAGTTTAGCCTCATTTTGTTCCTTTCTCCTTTTCATCTTTGTTCCATGTTCCATTCCCAATAAAATCACCCATTTATAACCAAATCCCTGGCTGCTGGCACAGGAGTAATTTAAATTTTTGCCTGTTTTTAAAAAGCCAACTTATAACCTACAATCACTACAGTAATTGATTAAATATCACAAGCATAGCAAAGTACCTATTTGACAGCTCCTATTCATGGTCGCATACCTTCCCCGAAGACAGGTAGTTAGATAATTAAGCAATCCATTTCGTTGCATATATGCTATATACAAAAGAAACTGACACACAATGAATCTTGCTAAGCTTTTGTTCAACATATGAAATACTGGATAATCACCTTTTTTATGAAAGCACTTGACCTTTAAATTGATATCCCCCCAAAAAAGATGGTAATCGCTACTCAAAGGGATAGTGAATGTGCTGCCGCTAATCCAGACGATCATTGCCCATTAGTCATTATTAGATTTTTTCAAATCTAAAGGTGAGCATTTGATTCTAACAAAGAGAAAAAGAAAATACTATTTAGGTTGCTATGAATGCTTACAGTTTTCCTGCAAATCACAGTGACAATCAGAGTTATAGACTGTAACGTGAATATCATTTACACATTTGATCCCTACTCAGAGAGCAGCTTTAAAAGCTTTGAATGACACAAAGCAAGATTATCAGTGACAGTGCTTTTAAATATTATACATGTTGCCTGTATCACGAGTGTTTTCCTCTAGCAGCTGATGAGTATTATATTCTTTTGTATAATACATCGGAAATAGAATTCTTTTCCTCTCTTCAGGAAAAATGTACAAAAAATGTTTAAATACAACAGAGAAACTGCCAAGCCTTCTGAGAAAAAGGACACAAAAGCTAATCTTTTCTTTTTATTACATTTCAACTGTTTCTCTGTTCACTTTCTTTGTGATATCACTAATCATATACTGCATTCCAGAAATTGTGTTTCAACTACAAGGTAACTAGATGGGCTGGATAACCATGCTCAGAAGGAAGTGGTTATTGGGTTAAGCTCCACCTGAGGGCCAGAGGCAACTGCGTAGAACCAGCATCCATCCTGGGACCTGAGCTGTTCCACACCCTCAGCAGTTACCAGGAGATGATGGAGAGCACTTTCAGCCAGTCTGCAATGACCTCAAACTGGGGATCTGTCGATATATCCCCAGCCTGGGGCTGCTCCCCAGAGGGACCCAGCAAGGCTGGAGGAAAGTGAAATTCAGCGAGAACAAATGCAAAGTCTTGCCCCAGGAAAGAAGACCCCTGGGCTTGGTACAGGCTGGGGACATGCTGGCTCTGCAGAGAAGGGAGCCAGTACATGTTTCCCACAATAGATATATATAACCAAGAGCAGATCAGAAACTGTATTCTTACAGTAAAAAGCTTCTCCAAGCACAAAACTGAAAAATCTTTATGGAGAAAAAACCCCACAGCATGCTTTTACACTTGTTTATTTTAAGCCTTTTAAACTTCATGGCTATTTCACCAAGGTATGTGTGACAGATTACCTATTGGATTTTTGCACTAGAGCTTCTATTTAACATACTTGGGCTTGAAGTAAAAACTATTAGGAAATCCTTGCCATGTAAGAAGACAACCTAAATGACCTTAAGGGTCTGGCCTTCAGATCTGCTAATCTGCATTTTCAAGCAGTCCCTTTCTCAACATATGCTCCTGAAAATCTTCATGAATGTTTTGCCAATGCCGGTGCCCAGACACATATCTGCCAGTCAAACTCCATTCAGTATGATCTTCTCCCTCATTTACACACCTAATACCTGCCCTGCTGTTTGTAAATCATAATGGAGAGCACAGTACATACAATTGGACTTGGTTTTTCTCCAGGATATGTTTTGTTCCGCCCCTCTCATAATCTGATTTTAGGTCGTATTGACATGTTCCCTACCAGCATTTCTGTGGTGGCTACAGTGGGCACTTGCATAGCCAGCCTCAACCAGAACCAAATTCCTTGGTAGCTGGTGGTAGTTGCAGTAGTTCCTATCCTCTATCCTAAGACATGGATGACTGCTGGAGCGCCTTCTCCAGGGAGTAGAGGGTGGCCAGCTCTGGATACCAGAGATGCCCTATACAGATATCTGTTATCCACCTTCCACAAAGATCGAAACTGGTCAGCAGGATCAGCCATACCAACTAAGCAGCCAAAATTCAGTGACACTGTTTCTGTCCCAGGGCAGAAGTGACTAAAGCTAACTCACAATTTTCCTCCCTGCCTTTTGCAATAACTGACAATCAACACACAGACAAGCTTTGTAAGTCAATGCAGTATTACTATGTAAAAGTAAATGATTTAGGTAGAAGGTAAGTAATCCAATCGATGATTTAGGTAGAAGCTGAATGCCTAAAGACAAAACTGTAGCTCTTAATCTTACTAGGTATCTTCCCAACTGACCTGAAAGTTTCCCCTCATATCCAAAGTTCTGCATTGAAATAACTGGAGGGCTTCCCTAGTCAGAACAGCTCAGAAAATCATTGGAAGCCATGGTAAAAAACAGCAGACGTATTTTTTTCAGACCTATAATGATAATCTGCTGCATGAAAGGGAATCAATATCTCCAGATCCAAAGAGCACCTGGCACCAATGTGCTACAGCTGTTAAGGGTTCACCTTCAGGATAAAGCCTAAGGTCAAAGACCTCACCATCACCTGAAAATGATAAATATTTGCTGCATCGCCACTTTGCAGAACTAAGTATTATGCCTTTTTTTACTTTGCTTTTGTCTTTCCTGCTCCCTCCTGAGCCACAGAGCTTTGCCCAGCCTTGCCCAGGCTCTGGTCTCAAAAGCCTTCCCGCCTACCTCCTCCAAGTTACTGTCCATAACTTCTTGTGTGATGTTTCCATGGAAAATTGCTGCCATACAGACCCAGAAGCAGCTGATGAAGCTGTTTCTGTGAGACATCTATGAATAAATCCCTAATTTTATAGAATCACAGAATCATAGAACAGTTAGGGTTGGAAAGGACCTTAAGATCATCCACTTCCAACCCCCTGCCATAAGCAGGAACACCTCACACTAAACCATGGCACCCAAAGCTCTGCCCAACCTGGCCTTGAACACTGCCAGGGATGGAGCATTCACAACTTCCCTGGGAAACCCATTCCAGTGCCTCACCACCCTAACAGGAAAGAATTTCTTCCTTATATCCAATCTAAACCTTCCCTGTTTAAGTTTGAACCTGCTACCCCTTGTCCTGTCACTACAGTCCCTAATGAAGAGTCCCTCCCCAGCAGCCCTATAGGCCCCCTTCAGATACTGCAAGGCTGCTAGGAGGNACTACAGTCCGAAGAGTCCCTCCCCAGCAGCCCTATAGGCCCCCTTCAGATACTGCAAGGCTGCTAGGAGGTCTCCACGCAGCCTTCTCTTCTCCAGGCTGAACAGTCCCAATTTTCCCAGCCCGTCTTCATACAGGAGATGCTCCAGTCCCCTGATGATCCTCATGGCCTCCTCTGGACTTGTTCCAACAGCTCCATGTCCTTTTTATGTTGAGGACACCAGAACTGCACACAATGCTCCAGGTGCGGTCTCATGAGAGCAGAGTAGAGGGGCAGGATCACCTCCTTGGACCTGCTGGTCACGCTCCTTTGGATGCAGCCCAGGATATGAATCCCTACCACAGATGATTCTGTATTTCATCATGTTATCTGCAAAATTTAAGTTCACTTTTATTTCTGTCACCCACCAACTGCTCTTGCTTAGACCCCAACTGTAGCGCCTGCAGTCACATCCCTCCTAGCCCATACCTACAATCATAAATTGAGTCATGCATAATGGAAACAAGAAATGCAAGTGTGCAAACAATCCCGTAAGAAGAGCTCATTAAACTCTTCTGAGAGAAACCTAGATGCTGAAAGCACTCACAAATCAGCACTATTAAAAGATAATGTTTTAAACAAGAAGTACATATAGCTATGAATAAATCTGAGATGTTTGGGGGTTTCTAACTTCACCTCAATCAACTGAGGTACGAATGTATATGTCTCTTGCAGGCTGGTGATATGAAAATGGAGTAATTTCCTCTTCAAAATCCCTAAAGAGCTCTTTTGCATTTAAAAGTAAAATGAAATCACCCTACCATACTAGTTTATTATTTACACCAGTCATGCAGCTATTTTTCTATTGATGGGGCAAAATATTAAGCGTAGCTATATTTTGATGCTAAAACACTTGTAAAACTTAATTGAGAATACAAGGATGGAATCAGTTTGAATAAAATCCTTTTATAAATTCTTGTATCATTATTGCTTTGGCTTAAAATCAGATCTTCTCTGGCAAACATTTTCCTGTGTGAGCAGACAGACTGACCGTGATACTAAGGGGAGGTTGGCCAGTTTTAAGGAAAAGTAAGTTTTGCATGCCAGATGTGTAAGACACGTCTCAAACAGACACTTTCATCTTCTTCCTATGTCTAATTCAAAGTTCCAAAAAAAAGTTTCTCCCATAAAAATTCCTCCCATACCTTCAAATCCTAGATACGTCTGTTTCAATGGGATGATTCCATTTTTGGAGATGTGTTTTCTCTCTGCACTGACTGAAATTGCTATGACCAAATTGCTAAGACAACTTCTAAATGGCTAAAGCTGGAGCAATAAATCCCACCCAGAACTGAGGAAAAGGCCAAACCCAACTAACAACCAAAGACAACAGCAACACCACTAAAAATAAACACTATATATATACAAACAGAAAACATCACTCTGCTTAGATAGCCCTCTGGCTACTATAACTCAGCATTTAAATCCAAACTGGATTGCTTCAGGGTATCTTCATTTTGCAACTGGAGAACATGGGAAAAGAGCAAGGAGATATTTTCAAAGGCAAACCCGAGAGTTAAATGGTTTGTTCCTACTGACTTCCAACTAGAGCAGAGCTTCTCACTGGGCCTGAGAAAGGCCTGATGGGAGACATCCAACAGAGTGACTGCAGGGCCCGGTCCCCAAAAAAACACACACAAAAAGAACAGAGATCAAGGGCATCCTTGTCCTCCTCCGGACAATAGTGAGCAAATAATTCTTTTTAGATACCTCTCAAAGGAATCTGCCAAAGGAAATGTCTGAGAGAGAGCTGGAAAATAAACTATCTCTCCCTAGCACCAGTACAAGGCCCTTTCCTCCAGATCATTGCCCTTCATTCTCCTCCACATCCTCCTTACTGGATTACTTTTCTCATAACTATATTGGGAATTCGAATTCCAAACCATGGAAACATTGAAGGTGTATCTGTATGCATATGTGCAACACCTGTACATGCAGTCCTGTACCAAAAACCCAGCCAATGCCATGACAGGATTAGGAGTCACCAAAAAGTACAGAGCTTCAAAGGTAAACAATGCTGATAACGTTTACACTACTGCAGTGGATCTGTTGATCCAGATCACTACTCTGGCTCCAGTGATCCAGTCCATAGGTCCTTTCAGGACAACAGCAGTTGAGAAACAGAAGTAAAAAAGGCAGAAGACTCTAAAAGCTGTTCTGGAGGCCTGAAGGAAACAGAAGTGACAGCCTGAAGTCCCTTCGCACCAACAGATTAATCAAACTCAGTAAAGAGATCCAGCTACAGAAACACAACTTTTACATAATGCCTTTGAGATATAACCCTTCCCACAGAACAAGCTGAAATAAATCCAGAGAAGCCACTTATTTTTATTATTATTACTATTTCATATTGCCTCTAAGAAACAGCAGCTGAGCTGCACTGTCAAAATCAGTGCCAGTCACAGAATGAGGGGTAGGCACTGCAGGATGTAGGATTCAGTACATCACCAGGAGCAGATGATGCTCAGGGACACTGGGTAAAGGTTAATAGAATAAATGGGAGGCAAAGGACAGCTGAGGGTAGAGAAGTTCTGTAGGAAGTAGAGCAGGAAATAGAGCAATTACAGGAAATGCTCTGGATACAATATGAAATATTTATCTTTCTGGTCCTTCTCATGTTTCCATATAGCCTCAGTAATCCAGACCAGGACCCTTTGGTTTAGATGCTATTTAGAGCACAGTGATGAAAGCAGATGGTGTAAACTCTACTGTGGCCTTGAAACACAGTTATCACATGTTAGCAGCTAGAAAATGTGGCACAGTAGGACAGTTAAAGGCACAGTATAACTTGCCATGGTTTGAAAGCTGCTTCACGTCTGCAATCCCAGAGGAGGTATTAATGCAGTAATGTTAATAACAGATCCATTAGGAATTGCCAACTAGAAATGCATAGCCATGCATTCTTCTGCTTCTGCCAGGGCAATCTCAGCTGAAGAAGGTCTTTCCCTGCTACACATACAGCCCCTGGCTGTAGAGGATGTAAAAGCAGCTACACTAGAACATAGTTTGTGTGACCTTCTCTGGGGTATTTTACAGATAACATTTTCCAGGGCCTGATCTAGGCCCTAAATGCTAACAGATAGTAGGTAGTAGATATAAAATTACCAAAAAGAGATTGCGATATAGAGGCCCTGAGGTGTGTTTACAAATGCATTCTCATAAAGGAAAGCACACTTTAAAAATCCTGGCCCTTTACAAATGGCTTTGAAGGAAGAGCCAAGGCTTCCCTTCACATCAACATGTTCCCATGTACAGAACTTGCACTGACCTTACAAGGTACATGTGAAAACACATACTTGAGAGAACTCCTCTTCTGACTCCACTATTTAACTTACACCACAGGGACAAATTCTTCCCTTAGTGATGCTGGTGTAATACTCAAGTAACTTGGTCAACTGCAGTGGCCACGTACTGTTGTCATTACTAGTGCAATGCAGGGAACATATGTAATGCAACAGTGCTCTCCACTCCCCTTTTGGAGAATTTATTAGCTTATTTATTGATGTGCTAGCTATGGGGCCAAGGCTGTCATGAATGCTTGTATGGAGTCAACACCTTTTTGTAACAGCAGGGTAAGTGAGGAAATTCCTGGTTGTTAAACAGCCTACATCTGCAATACCAGACTAAAACAATCTCTCAAGTAAATGTATTCCTTGATCTAAAAACACACATTTCACATCCTATGTATCAATTGTCTTCACTCTCCTAACACAAACGACTGTGTCCTACACTCATTTACAGTAGCGTTAATCCAAAATAACGCCACCAAGTCATTTGAGGTACTCCAGATTTACACTGGTGTGAGTGAGAGCACTTGGCTCCCAGTACCTACAGCTGGAGATCCTCAGCTGGTGGAGATCATCACAGTTCTTTCAAGTCAGTGCCTCTGAAATTAATGTAGTTATGCTGATTTACACCAGGTGAGGATCTGCCTTGTGGTTTCTGGCTTTAAATTCTCTTCCTGTCAGCCATCTCATTCCAAAATGGCTTCAATAGACAACTTCTAGCCAGAATTTCCTCTGCTATTTATAGGATTATCTCAAGAGTTTCTATGATAATCCCCATATTTCCAACTTTGTATCAGAGCCTATTCCAGGGTTGTATAATAGCCAAACTATTCACATATCCAGATGACACCATTCCTTCCTCCTCTTTTCCCTTCCCTATTTGGGGTGATCATTCAGAGGGGAAATGTCTCTCACGGCCAAATCCTCAGCTGGAATAAATCAGCATAAAATTGACATTAGTGATTTACATCATTTAGTGATAGAGAAGAAAAGACAAAAAAAAAAAAGAAAAAAACCCCTAGTTTTTACAAATGCAGTTTAAAATTAGTAACAGGTCTCTGTAATAATATTGAAAGAATATTAAAATGTAACCCATATGTACACCTTTGATGTGTGTTTTACTGGCTCAGCTAGGCATCATTTCCAGCTTGGAATGACAAAGCTTCTTGCTGTTTTCTTTAATAAAATCCTCAGTAATTCTGCCCTTAAATAGTCCATACTTATTCAACATACTTCACCTCAAGTGTACTTAAGACACAAGACCAAGGTCTTTCACAAACAAAATCTATTCTGTCAGTTTCACACTTTCTTTTCATCCAGCAAAACATTAAATTCAACCTGTTGAAATAGATCAGCTTTAACAGAATTTAAGCTTGCTATACAAAAGTGCCACGGGGGATCTCAGACATCAATTCTCATTCACACTCCAGAAATCGTACAGTAAATAATTTACCATACAATTTCCTATCAATCCATCCAGCTTTCTCTTATCTGTCATTTCCTAATGTCTGTGTCCACTTACAAATATTTCACTCCTCTTCTGGAGAGCTAGGTTTCCTCTACACCGAGTCCTTGTAAACTACCAGTATCTGCTCAACTGTGATACGCTACACAAGGATCCTAATTAATAAAACAACCCAGATCAGAAGAGAGCTGCACGCACAGCGGAGAGGGTTGAAAAGTAGAATCCCCTGCAGGGACAAACTCAGAGTCTGTGAAATCCTTCAGAGAATCAAAGCGATCTGCATCACAAGCACATTCTCCCTGTACAGAAGTGCTTGCAGGGACTGCCAATTTCTACAAGTATATAAGTAAAAACAAAAGAGGTAACGCTGACTAGTGTGATTTCCACTTGTTAGACTTGACATCTTGACATAGTCTTTTGGGGGAGATCTGATAGCCAGTGGCAGAGACTAAATATGTAGGAGAAGCTATATATTACCAAAGGCAATATTGAATACAGGCTCTTGAATCCAGTTCTCACAGGTCAGCAAATGAAAGCCTTTCCCCCTCCACCACCACACACTCACTTTCTTCCCCAGGGCCAAAAAGGTTGGATTAACATTAGGCACTCCTGGCCTGGAAATTAGTTGTTATATGTTTGGGGGGGGGGGGGGGTGTTTGCCAAAAGGGAGGTTTTC
>NDXB01019549.1:25595-52352 GCA_002631895.1 Agapornis roseicollis
TTGGGGGGGGGGGGAATGTTTGGCATAAGGGCAGATTTCATTTCAAATAAGTATGTTTCCTCCTTTCATTTCCCTTCACCTTCCATGTGAGATAGCAAACCAGGATATCAGTATTCAAAGTCCATGTCAAAGATTTAATTTTGTACAGTTTATACTACTTGAAATCAGGTTATTGCTTTATCTTTATGGAGATGAATCCAAATTGAAAACAGACAACCTGGAGGAACCGTGTGGACGCCAGACTCACAAGAGCAGGCATTTCAGTGAGAATAGTGTGTGTTCATGCTCTTAGTTTCTTATTCAGCCTAAGGAGTGGCAAGTCAGTACATGCAGAAGTCCAGTGAAGCCTACAAGCAATGCCTGATAAATTCCTATAGAAAAGATAACTATGTTCCCTCTTTCTGCGGCTCCATCACCAGGTAAATCATCTTTTCACTCAATGGGATAAAAGTCACTCATTCTGTTGACCTGATTGGAGTTAGACCAGGAATACTCTGGCCAAACCCAAGCAATGACACACAACAGGATTATTTAAGGGTGTAACTTTTGGCTAAGGTTGGTGGGGGTTGGTCTCTTTCACCAGAACGAGAGGACACAGTCTCAAACTGCGCCAAGGAAGGTCCAGGTTGGATGTTAGGAAGAAGTTTTTCACAGAAAGAATAATAAAATATTGGAACGGTCTGCCCAGAGAGGTGGTGGAGTCACCATCCCTGGATGTGTTTAAAAAGAGACTGGATATAGAACTTGATGACATGGTTTAGTGGAGGTGTAGGGCATGGGGTGGACTTGATGATCTTAGAGGTCCCTTCCAATCTGGTGATTCTGTGATTCTAAAAGCTGTGTAAGATTAGTCAATAACAAGATGGAACCCAATAAGCAAAATTCAATACAATTTCAGATAAAGTAATGATACACAACACAGTATAAGATACACATACTTCATTTACAAGCTGCCACTCCTTAGATACTGTTATGTAGCTAGATCACTGTGTTAGCTAATGGGTATTAAGGATCAAAGGTTTGAAATCAATAAAATTAATCCAATAAGGAAGATGGGCATAACAGAGGCTAATATTGGTAGGCTGCTCTTGAAAGTCTTTGAGTCAAAACAGCTTGCCAGGAAAAGAGATCCCCAGAAATCCCTGTGAACTACAACAAACATAGCTTGGTAAGAGTTTAGGCTGGAATTCACAAAGTGTATGTAATTTTGATGTAACATCTTATCTCTGAAAACATTGAGGGTAAAATCTTAATCGCAATTAAGTCAGACAGACACAAATATCAGTGGAGCGAAGAATTAGTCTCACAGTAAAGGCCAGAGGTATATCAGTAAGCAATGGTGTTAAAATCCCATTCATCAAGTCCAAGAATCAAGTGAAAAGCTTTATTTTCTCTGAATCTTAAACTATCCCTTGAGACAACACATTCAAATGGCTACGAGTAGGTAGGCTAAGAATTCATTTTCTAGTACTGAGTGCATAATTCATAACAAATATGAAGACTAAACTTCAACGCTGGCTGTTTCTACCCACCTATCATGGAGAGCGGTCTGCAAGTGATCCGTTCCTGCCACGAGGCAGCCACACATGGAAAGTACATGGCATTCCTTTTCTGCTCTCTGAATAAGCAGATAAGCACCTTAACACAAAACTTAAATCTACATTAGGCCATCAGAACTTACCTGTCTATTCATTAAACATGGAGCCTAGGACAACTGGCATTTTAGTTTGGTATCTCAGGATTTCTGCAGGACCTTAAGGAAAATGTTATCCTGCTCATGTTTGCTGAGCATAAAAATGCTTGTGGACAGAACAACAGCTGAAATGCATTGTGAAATTCATGCTCCAAATTTTTAAACCACATGCCCAAATGCATTATAAGTTGAGTCACTTATTCTTCCACAGATGTATGCAAGTCTAACTCTGATCTAAGATAAATTTAACAGCTCTCGTACTCAAAACCTTTAGAAGAATATTTACACCCTTTATTACAAGTACACGAAGAGATCACAGTGAACAAGGATGAACACAATCCCGCCTGACCGGATTGATGTTCCCTACAATCATCAAACTTAAAAGCATCAGTCACTGTGCCAGAGGTGTACTAGAATTCAGTATAAATCATTGTTTTTCCTCAACTCTACACACTTGCACATTTAACAGTGGTAAGTCCTCAAACTCTGTATTATTTGAGGTTTTTTCATACCCAATTAGTGGCTTGGATTACCAAGAGACCAATAGGTTGCACCCAAGTTAAGCAAATGAGTTCATTAGCTCTGCAAAGAACATTTCTGTATGTCTGTGTGTACTCAGGATGCTCATCAAGCAGGCTTTCAGATAAGTATTGAATGTACTTCTCTTAGGCAGAGGCTTTGAATTAATTCCTACTGACAATTTAGCCAAGAAAACCCCATTATGGGCAACTCCTCAGCCTACTCAGTTGCCTGTCCTAGTGACCAGCTAATGATGGTGTTCAAACATGCCCATAAGAGTGTCCCTCAAACCTTCTAACCAGCTATGTAACACAGTAATTCACAGGATTTTTAATTATGTAAATCTCTTGTTTACCTCTACAAATGTGAATGCTCCTGTCAGAGAAGACACAACTATAATCCTCCTAACCACTGAAACAGCCAAAGAAAGTTATGGATAATATAGATAAGACAAATGCATTTACTTTCTAATGAAAAGATGAAGAACTTGAGATTAAAAGATCAAAATCTCTAAATATGATGATTTGAAGAAGTTACAATTAGAAGGAATGCTTGTACTTTACACAAACATAGAAGTGTGTAGACATTAAGAAAACATACTCCAAAGAGCAGCTTTGGTAGTAACTAATTCTGGTTAAAGCTTCTGGAGACTTGAAATAAAAGAGATTCTTGTACTGATATGTAAAATGCAACGAAAAGCAGAATAAATACAACACCTGCCAAAAGCAGCTTGTCTCCACTAAGTGCCCAGAGGGCTGTAAACACAAGGACAGTATTCTGGCCCAACTGCTTCATAAATGAAAAGGTTTAGAGTCTCTAGTGCTGCAGGCAGTAAAGCCTCAGGAGTGAAACAACAGCTCAGAAGTGGCCAGAGAAGCGGGCTGGCTCGAACGTCACCAATTGCTGCAGACTATTTGTTAATCCTAATTACACTTGGATTTCCTTTGTGAATTTCCTCAGGACAGCTAACAAAGGGATCTTTGTGAATGTCCAGCGTTTGAATGTAATGTCCAGGGTGTATCGGCCAGTGCCCCAGATCACGTGGCATCATTACTAGAACCTGCATAAAAACTGCATTACAGAGCTAGCAGCTATTCAAGTATTCCTGCAAAGGAGGAATGGCACTGACACAGTAAAAAAAGGAATTTCTAAGCAGGACTGGTCAGGAAATATTTTTGATTCCAGCACGCTTTTTTCTTTTTCCCCCCCTTTTTAATTTTCCATGGACACGTAACAAGCCACATGTTGAATTATTTTCCATTTGGGTTTCTGTTTTTCACCACTGATTTGATGAAAAGCCTTTCTCATTGAAGAAGACATGTCAGCTTTCTTGGGGAAAAAAATTCAATGACAAATTCTGCCCAGAATGCTGCATTTTTTAACATAAGGCTATCTTGTGACCATCATAATATCTGATTACAAGGCTTAAGTAATCAAACTACCATGGCACACATCTCAAATACTACAAATGAACATACAAAGTATGTATTTTGTATTTCATGAATATTCCTGCAAATAATAGTCAATCATTCAAATGCCGGTGCAATGTGAGCACAAAAAGCCAGATTTTTGGCTGCTATAAATCAGCACAACATCAATGAAGTTTATGGAGTTACACACGTTTAGACTAGATTAAAATCTGCCCTCAAGATTGAATCACATATGAACACAGGCAAATCAAAATATGTGTTTTTTTAATTCAGTTACCCTGAAGAGAACAAGTATTTCCTCCCTTTGATCATGTTCAATAAATGTGGTCCAAAAGAACAGAATATTAGGTCCTTCAGCAGAAAGTTTTGACGATTAAATAGCACAAGAGTCAGAACTGAAACTCTCATTGACTTTGCAACTCCGAATTGGCCACTTTTAACCTTTCTGAGTAGCTGCTGAGTTGCCATTTCAATATGCTCTTCTTACCCCGGCAGAATGTAACCAAAAAGGAAGAAAATAAAATAAACAGAGCACAGGCTGAAACAAAAGGCAGTTAAACAGTCACTCTTCAGCTCTTGGCATTACTGGGTTGGTCAGGAAATGAAACCACTGCTGCAGGAATTTGAAAGGCTGAATATACAGGGAAGGGGGTCAAGGTTTGGGGTGGCTTCCTCTCCCTTGGCACTGGGAAACCGGAACTACCTTGTGTCACTGACCCAGCACCGGATGCTGGGTAAGTGGCTGGTAATGGCTGGAAACACAAGAGAAAACAGCATTTCCTAATGAACAACTAGAGAAAATACCAAAGGACATTGCTTCTTAGGGTGACCCACAGCTGTATTTTGTAGAAGAATATCCAAGTGAAGGAAAATTACCTCCTTTCCCTTATTTAAAGTACTTGCAATCAAACACAAGATTGGGAAGCTTCTGTGAATGTCATAAACTAATCACAGAAAAATTCATATAAGCACACACGTACACCCCTAAACAAAAACATACTTAATGATCTAAAAAGATGAATAAATGTATTCTTGCCTAGGATGAAATTATTCCTGTAAGACTATAGGAATTCAGTCACATCATAATGAAAATGACTGGAGGAAATATGAAATACATTTATGCTGTATCACACACACCTGCTGACCAGAGGCCCAGATACCCAATTTCATGTATTTTCTGAACTATCTGGAGGGGGCCTATAAGGATGCTGGGGAGGGACACTTCATTAGGGACTGCGGTGACAGGACAAGGGGTAACGGGTTCAAACTTAAACAGGGGAAATTTAGATTGGATATAAGAAAGAAATTCTTTACTGTTGGGGTGGTGAGGCACTGGAATGGGCTGCCTGGGGAAGTTGTGAATACTCCATCCCTGGTGGTGTTCAAGGCCAGGTTGGACAGAGCCTTGGGTGCCATGGTTTAGTGTGAGGTGTCCNTTTTACTGTTGGGGTGGTGAGGCACTTGGAATGGGCTGTCTGGGGAAGTTGTGAATACTCCATCCCTGGTGGTGTTCAAGGCCAGGTTGGACAGAGCCTTGGGTGCCATGGTTTAGTGTGAGGTGTCCCTGTCCATGGTAGGGGATTGGAACTGGATGATCTTAAGATCCTTTCCAACCCTAACTCTTCTATGATTCTATGATTTTCAATCATTTCCTTGGCCCTGATCCCACAGTGGAACTGAGGAGGACAGAGAGCTGTCATCACGCTGTTCCAGATAAATCAGAGCTATGCAATCCAGCAGGACACAGCCAGACAAATCTTCTTCCTATTAGTTGCTTCAACAAGTTCCCTTACAAAAAGTAGCCAGGTCCTAACGTATGGAGCTGCAATGAGCCTGCATCATTTTCAACTGTTCCCAGTGTCAGATACACTGCTGGTTTTGCATTATCATCTAGGAGCTCAGAGCAGAGCTGGTGTCCCAGGCAAGTAGGTGGCAGACAATGTGGAACAGAAAGGGCTGTGGGAGCTGCAGATGGCAAACCCACGCATCTCACACAGACTGACAGATTACTGTTTGACACCCAATGCCATTCCCCTCGAGCCTTCTGGGATTCTCAGAATAACTTACGCTTTGGACTTCCTTCTTTTACTCTGAATTCATCCTGGGCTTATCCCTCACTTGGGGGCTTGTAAGAGGAAGAAGAGAAACACAAGCTTTTCCTTTTCCTCTCCTTCCATGCACCCTATTTCTGTTCTCTTCCCCAGGAATACCAGGAGCCAGTCCTCCTTCCTCTCTTCCCCACCAGGTTCATGTAATCCTTCCCAAAGCCAGGAGACGATGCCCTGCCCACCCACCTATCCAGCACAGGAGCTTTGTGGAGCTGCCTGCAAGCCACTGGCTAGCAAGCAGCAAAATGTACCCAGCTTGATCAGGTCCTTGCATATATCCTCTCAGGCTACGTCTGCTTACAGAGAATATCGATGCGAAAACAAAAAACCAAAAAGTGTCTTTCTGCTGCTGGGGCATCACAGAACGCTTCCAACTGTCCACAGGAAAGCTGTGACTAATACAGCGCTCGCTCAGGTCAGACCTGTTTAAGAGCTGAACAGGATGAACAGCCTCTTCCAGGTTATCAGGAATATCTGAGGCTATTGAAAGAGCACCAGGGAGATACTTTTAGATGCAATAACAAATAAGAAAATATATGTTTATTAACATAAACTAACATACCCCATCGTTAGAAATTGGCCATCTCTTTTGGTAACCATGTCCCACTACCCTTTTTCCTTGTTTCTGTGGAACAGCAGCAGAGGTGTGTACAGTAAACCGTAACGGAAAAGCACTTCACAGACATCACAGATCCCAGCGGAGGCATCAACAGCAAAAGACGGATATAGCATTAGGTCATATATGGTTTAGAAGGGTGGGAAGTCTCTTATTTTTTAGTTTTGAAAGGAGGAAAAAGGCAATCTTGGCCAGGACCTGCTAGTACAGAGGGTTCAAATCCTTGGATTGCTACAGTTGACCAAAACACACTTCAGAAAAGCAATTTAATCCACCCCCCCACCCCAGTCACCCTTTTGTTCCATGGAGATAACAATCCTTCCTATATCTGATCATGATGGAGACTTACAAATGCTGCTATAATAAAGTCCAGACAGCTCTTTGAGAGTGCCTTGACTCATGTCCATAGAGTAACCTATTTTACCCTATGAGAAGCCCTGGCAGAACTTACCCTCAAAACACATACCCCAAAAGTTCATCTAGATACTGAACTTCCAAACTGAAACAGTTGCTCCTTATTTAAAGATGGCCCTTACTGCACTTCCCTGGGAAAAGAAGGTTTATTCCTGAACAAGCTTCAACAAGCTATACGGAAATAAACAATATGGAATTCTGTAATATCGGGGTAAACAGCTACCAAAGAAATGGCAAAATAAATACAAATATCCCTAAATTCAGGTGTGGGTTTTTTCCTTATGTGCTTGCTCTGGTTTTCTGTGAAAAAGCCATTACGAAGTAAAAGGCTCGGTGATGATCTTGACGGATCAGCTGGAGAAATTTAGATAAATTTGGCTTTTCACGGACTGCAGCTGTTGTTCTTTTCAGTGCCTTAACGCAATTTATCATTCCAATGTGTTGGCTTAAGAACGCAGCTCCAGTTTACCTCTGCCTCCTATCATTAATCCTAACAGTATGAATCCAATTTCAAACGTTTGTTTCTTTTGTAGCATCCCACTTTTCTCCCCTTTGGTGTCTGCAGTGGTAGGGAGTTACAGTGCAGAATCAGCTGCCATCTCTCTGCAGCTTTCATAGGCTTTCTGCAACAAATGGGAAGATCTTTCACAAACTCTGCCAAAAGGTTTCAGATGAGCAGTGCCAAGGCAGGAGATCCAACTCACAGCAGACAGGTTGACTATGTGCTGTGAATGACCCACAACATAAGGGAGAGAGGCTAAATCCAAACCTGGCAACAAGTGGGATCTCCCCTCTCACCTCCAAAACTAACCATCAAACCCCAAGCAAAACAACAGTAGAATTTGGGGCCCAATTTTAGAAAGAAGTGGGCTGAGAGTCAAAAACTAACACATGAAATAGAATTTCAAATGAACTTGTTCATAATTAGAGGGGTTTAGGGAGAAAATATACCTGGTAAAATGATACTGCCTTGCTCAAATCCAGCAATAATTCATTATTAAAGATGATATCTGATGACCACCGAGACAATGCTACGAAGAATAAAGGCAAAAGCCCAACTCCTCCAAAAGAGTTTCTGTTACTATTTTATTTCCTGTTATGCAATTCATTATGTGGGTCAGTATGGGTCATTACATCAGCTCATATCCATTTTAGAACTTCAGTTATCATTCTCATTACTGCATGTATTTATTTTGCTGTGGAGGAAATGGGCTTTGTTTTCCTTTCTGCATAACTTGATGTAGCTACAACTGGTTGCTTAGAAAACCTTGCACAGATTTGTTGTGCAATCACAAACCAAGTATCTGTGGCTTTTCTAAAATGCTAGTCTAACATTCCCTGATCTGTAATTCCCATACATTAGCCGGAATGTCTATCTTCTCCAAGTAAAATGTTGCCACAAACTGTTGGCTCTTCTTATTTTATGTTTATATAAACCAAGAGGACTGCCAAGAAGGTCAGTGAAATCCTTGACTATATCACTCTAAGCCTTACCCCCATGTATCACGGGGGCAATCAGGTCTCTGGTTCCCTTTTCACATAATCAGTGCAAAGGCTTGGAAGGAATCTGGTGTCAGCAGCCTGGTTTTCAAAAGGCAGCTCAGTTACAAGCGGGTAAGTTTCCTACGCTCTGTGTTTGTATCATTTCACTATTCTAGACTCCAGATTCAAGATTTGGACTAGAAAGAGCTTCATGTGGGTTTAAAAATACCTGAGTAACTGTCTTTTGAATCATTATCCTTACTTCATGAATTTGCACACTGATCCCCAAGAAGCAGAACTACAGACACACTTAGGGAAGGCTGTTCTTGAGGTGTTACTGGCCCAGGCAGACACAGAAGGAAAAGGAAATCTCATTAGAAAGTCTGGGGTTTTCTGAGCAGTTGTGAAGGCAGA
This sequence comes from Agapornis roseicollis, assembly GCA_002631895.1. NCBI lineage: Eukaryota > Metazoa > Chordata > Aves > Psittaciformes > Psittacidae > Agapornis > Agapornis roseicollis. The sequence continues at coordinate 34,272 of NDXB01019549.1, forward strand.
AGTTTGGATAGTTTGGATAAGGTTCAGGTAAAAATTAATTAGGTGAGCTGGAGAACAGGAAAGAGAACTCTCTTAGCGTAAGCTGAGTGAAGGGAGAACTATGAAGGAAACTGCTCCTCAGCTTTAACAGAGCCTGGTAGGGGAAGTCCACCTTCCTATTTATTCATCCCACCTGGAGCTGAGCAACTGGTGTGGGAATTTCTGAGAGCTCACCATGGAGCACTGAGCTCTTGCAGAATTATTCCTCACCTGAAACCTGCTGCCACCAGTGAAACCATTATTTACAAATGGGTCCATTCCAGGAAGCCTAGATTCAACAGTTTTAAATCCCTAAGTCACAGATGTCCATACATGGATTTCACTCTTGGACCAGTGCTGTTATTGGCATTAACTACTTTATGCCACAAATTAAAGATCTGTAAGCAATGTATGCATTCTGCTCTTCTCTGGGTTTGTTCCTCATGGTCAGGTTCCCTCATTTTTAGAAAGGTGTGTGCTTCTTCCAGTTTGGGACATTACTAAAGGCTCTTTCACATGGACACTTGGGGATTTAATACAGCATGAGCTCAAACCACAGCCCTTTTCCCAGTGGGCAGTGGAGACACTAATAGGGTCTCTCTCCAATACCTTCCTGCCTTTTACTTACAAGGCACATTGGAATAATGTAACTTTCAGATCTCTTTCTACCACGTTTAATTCAAATTGTCCACTAGGTTGTTAACAGGACGGCAAAGAAAGATACATGTCCTGAGACAGTAAGTTGCTCAGGCTTAGCTCTTTTAAGCCAGGACCAAGCTGTGCTCAGAAGAAAACTTTGCCCGACATGGAACTTTTCAGAAAGGGTTTCCTGAAGGCAAACTGAGCAAGAAAAAGTGGTCAGGGATTAGGCACCCACTGCATTCAGCTAACACTGAGACAGGCCCTAGGGAAAGCATGAATCCCATGTAAGCAGCCATCCCAAGTAAACTGTGTTGCTTAGTCCCAGATTTATTGAAATACCTCATTCCCATCACAGAGACTGCAGCAAGTGCTCACACAAACAGGTTCACAGCCCATCTCACAGCTGGCGAGCTACTGCTCTCTACTTGTGCTCAAAAGCCAGTCTTTGAAAGCAAAGCTGCAGCTCCCCAGAAAAATGGAAATGCTGCCTGAAGTCCATCAATGGGACTTTTGCCTGGGCAAGCACTGCAGGCTGGGTCCATACCCCATAGGTGCGTGATCCCACACCAGCTCTCTTCCAGCATTCCTGTTTGCAAGGCACATGAGTATGAAATATGAAAACAAACCCTTGCAGCTGCTTTCTTCATGTCCCCACTGCAGCTGCAGGGAGTGGCTTTTCAGCTCTGAGCTGCTCTAAAAGCACTTCAAAAGGAGGCCAAAAGCAACTATATGCACTTTTGTTCATTTAAAACGTTCTCAGTTGCATTATCAATCACCAGCTGAGGATGTGTACAGACTGTCACTCAGACTGTGTGTTACAAGCCTAGCGCCTGCAATGTAAGTACACACACCACTTAATGCAGGATGTCTTTCCTCCATGTGCTCTTACTCCAGATTCCATATGCTACTTTTCCTATTTAATTAGTATGAAATACTTCCAATCCTTGTTATTTAAGAATCTGTATCTCCAGGTTGGGGTTAGGCTTACTGCTCGTTAATTGTACAAATGAAAGGACTGATTCCCACATGCAGGAATTCAGCAGTTGAGAGAAGCTTTAGCAGTAGGGATTATATGTAATTTATACATTACTTGAAAACTTTTTATAAAAGACCATAACATACATAAATATGAATAAAATAAGAACCAGTTCTGTGAAGTTCTTCAGACAGATTCTTTACTGATGGATAGTCTCACTGGAACGTTCTGAAGAGAGATACTGGTTTCTCCAAGTGCTGGTGTTAATCTATTCCTTCTCAAACACAGAGAACCCAGCTATCAACTAACAGGAGACTCCTGCAGTAACAAAGAACAGGCTTAATTTTAAGTCTGAACTTCTTATTGTTGGTTTCAACATTCACTTAAAACATTAATGAAGGATAAAATGCTGAGGGAGACAACAGTCTCAGCTAGCCTCAATCAGCACCAAAGTCAGTACTACCCAAGGATCTTCATGACATTGCCAAAATAAACAGCTCTGTGGCCAGAGAAGAAAGTGGTCAAGCATGTTTGATATGTTTGATAACCTCCCTAAACAACAGCACAAAAATGCATTGCTAAGGGTATTTTTATTCTCAGATGGAGGGTAACTGAAATATACAACCTCTGTTCAGCCGTACCTGGGGAGTGTTCATTCAAGGGACTGTCTAAAACAGGTAACTGCAATAAGTTGTTTTCTTCATTAGGGTCATACCCTGTATATATCAACAGCCTGAGTTTATTCCCCCTACTCCCTCTTTTTTTTTACATTTAGGAGAAAAAGTACAGTAGGCTGAGAAGACTGCTATGAAGCAGAAAACTGAACAACCCTAACACAGAAGGAATAGCTGGTTTTCCTATGAGTATACACATCCACATGCAAATAAGGAGAATATTTGTTAATGTAATTTGTTAATTAGTTATTTGTTAATAATAATTGTTATTAGTTATCCTCTGCTTAAACTAGTTCTGTCATCCAGTCAGGGTGCAGAGTAAGTACTGCATGAGTTAGACAACCATATTCCAAACACAAGGCACAAAAAGCTACTCGTCAGAGCAGGTACTCTGCATACAGCTCAGGATTGATTTCCCTAAATCACCGGGAAATTATTTGTAAATAAGAAACACACTTGCAGTTGTCAGGACCAGCTAAGAAATAGGAAGAGATCATTAAATAAAATCATTTACTGAAGAAAAAATATTGATTCAGCAGCTCTGATAATGACAAAGATGACCTTTGCCAGGTTTTAGGTGGATCTGAGTTTTAAACCCTGTATAAAGACCGCTTCAGTTCTAGGAGCTAGAAAAGAGGAGCACAAAGTCTGGAAACTGATACTCATTCTTTGCTTCTGACTTGCTCTTTACCTCTAGGAAGTCTTTAGACGTGTGCACACAGAGCCACCTACACAGTGGATGCAGTAATGATTATCCACCTGGCACAGGGACAGGGGTGAGATTTATCTCGTTAGCATATGGAGATTGCTATGGGGAAAACCTGATAAAGCTGTTAGCAGAACTCAAAACTGCCGCTGTTTACTGTATTCAAAAAATACCTCAGTTGCTAAACTACTAAATGGGGTAAATAGTTCAATGTGGCTTTAGATGTCTCTGCCAACAACCCAGTACAGCTCGATTCTTATCATCAACCTGTCTTCACCATGCAGGATCTCCTTTTGTAAACAAAGAAAGGAGAAGTCTGCAGAAGTTATTAGGAACAGAGTTAACTTCATTCTTGGTCATGAATAAACTGTCTGAAAAACATAAGTTTTGTCCATTCCTGAAACCACTTAGGGTTAACACATGGTTTGTTCCCCAAAGAACAGATGTGAACATACCACGGCCAACACAACAGTACTTATGAAATGTTCATTTTGAGCATCCTCCATTCATGACTTGTGAAGTCCAACTTACACACTCTAGTCCTTTTGATAGAATATTCATAGCTCCTGAATGAATTACTTTTCATTGTGGTTTTTGTGTTTAATTCCTGACTGAGCAGCAAAGAAAGTCAGGTCACAAACTTCCTGTTTGTGTGAGGATAGAGCTGGTTTTGTGAGAACAGTGAAATTCTGCTTACTAAGTATGACAGTGAAAAGGAAAGGCAAAACACTATGACTGTCTCAAATAGTCCTTTAAAGATTGATTAAGCACGTAGGACTTCACTAGTTCTACTTGGAAACACTGACATTAAGTATGTAGTTCTCTATTCTATGTTTCTGAGGGCTCTACAAGATCCTAATGCACACAAATTAGATTCTCTCCTGCTCTTTTTTCATTTAAAAGAAAAAGCCAAGCAATCTACCTAATTCCTGCTGTAAGCCATCTTGTCTCCCTTTCACTCACTGTCACTTTATGAAAGCCCACAGGACACAAAGGTATGGCTGTGGGCTGTAAAGCCTTCTGAACTGACTGTCTGGTTTAAAATTCTCCTTTCCACCAAAGCTCATTTTTAGTACGACAAGATCAAGCAGAAGAAGATGGACAGCATCCGAGCGACTCACAATGTTACAGGCTGATACTACAGAAGTCTACACCCACTGAAGGAAGGAGAAAAGAAAACAGGGAAAAACAAAACTGAGAAGACCTTGTCAGAGCTCAGAAGTAAACAGAATGGAGGAGAGAGTCTGCAAATGCTTTAACGCAGCATAGGCTGGCACTGTAAAGCCATGCCCTGTATCAGCACAGTCTGCCTTGATTTAAAAGCAGGCAATGTTCACATTGCCAGAGCAGAAAATGTCCTTTTCATGGGAAAAGCAATTGTTGATGCTGGCAGTTGACTGAGGCTTACAGCCAAGGGTTTAGCATGGCAGCATTCTTTTGCCTTAAGTGGATTCTTGGACCCCTACTCTGTTGCAAAAGAGGTCCGCGTGGAATATGTGCTCTCCAGCCTAAAAATGGAGCTCTCCTCCTTCCTCCAGCACAGGCAGTACTGCAGACTCTTGCTTAGCTGGTCTAACAGCTGGGATATAGCATAGGTCCCTACCAGAATTTGATCACCTGAAATGAAAGTGTTAACATGTACTTGGAAGCAAAGCTGGTATTTTGTTATCTTTTTGCAAAGTGAATTCTTAGTTATGAACCAAAGGCATTACAGGGAAGGAAAAGGCCACTTGGCCTAATAAACTTTCCCCCTTTGGGGTTAGCTGAACACCACCTCCTTCAATCCCCCTCTCTCTCTGCAGAAATAAAATATGTCTCTTCTCCTCCTGAACTCATTTATAAAAGCTTGATTTAAAGGCCTAACTTGGCAACATGTTCCATATGTCTGTTATTCTAGGAGCATGCAGGCAATGGGCCAAATGCAGAGCTCCTGCAATGGGCACAATTCTCCCTGCTTGCTATAGGAGCTGTACCCGCCTTTGCCTGGGTTTAATTTGCTCCAGCTTGCCTATAGTTACAGAAGAAGGTTGGGGATGAGGAAAGCTAGTTGCATTCCCAGCTCTGCCAGAGGCTTGCCCTGAGATCTAAAGGAAAACAACCTCTTGGCTTTGTTCTGCCTCAGTTTACACAGGCTCTAAGCTTCCCATCCCCTCCAAGGGAGCTCTGTGAGGCTTAGTTAATAATGGCAACTACTAAGTCCTTCAGAAGACAGGCAAGAAATACCATGCATACTGTAAGCAAAGGGGCAGTATCAAAACCAGGGCAGCTACATTAAAAAACTCTGCCTTGCAGAGACTTGTTAGAAAGAAAGGGTACTTAAAATCAAATGAAGTTCTGGACCAAATTCTGCAGACTCTGGCTTTACAAGCACAAACTGTTCCAATGAAATCTAAAAGAATATTAACATGAATAAAAATATGCGTGAAGGTGTTTACAGGGCCAGGCTCTGCATGACTGATCCTGACTGCACAGAAGAGTAATTATAGAAATCAAGTTGGTAGGATCAGATTCTGAGAAGAAAACTAGGTAGCAGTTTATTAGTAGCTTTTTGTTGCTCCCATTATTGCAGAAAGCAAAGAGCAGCTAAAAACTCTGCTGCCAGGAATTTCAGAATCAGACAAGACCAATCCCTCTCTCCAGCTTCTTAATTCAGATGATGCTCTCTCATGAAGGGTTTCATGCAGAAAAGTGAAACTTGTTTTGATGTTGCAGTTATACCAGAGCCTGCTCCATTTTCACTAACAATATGAGACACCTCAGATATACCTCCCCTCATCAAGAGAGGAGCTACTGTGCCAAGCAACTCCCCTTCTGGTGACCCCACTGCCACCTTTAAGAGAGCTGTCAATGATCCATGCCCTTGCCTTGAAACATGTAATATCACCATTATGGCTACATTACATTTCCCTGGGCAGACTGGCAGGATTGAACTATCCAGGCTGCTGAAGAGATGGGGTCAAGCCCCAACTCTCACACTTCACAGACAAAAGCATGAAAAAGATGGAGTTTTACCCAACTACAAGTTTGCTTTGCACCCCTCATGTAAGCAAAATCCTGTTTGCCCAGGTCCAGCACTGTGCCCTGACTCCCGTTGCAGGGAGACCGCATCCATCATTGGATCCATCATTGGTGCTTGCCCTGGCAGCACCGCGCCTCGGGTGCCTGGACTGCTGTCTACCTTGTGGCACTGGCTAGCAGTAAGTGGTGTGTGCAGAATGCCACCCCGCTCACTATCATTTTCATTCACTGTGTGGTGAAGTCAAACTCATTGTGAACGGACTAAAAATCATCTCAACTGTCAGCAGAAGGATTTACACAACTTGCTTCTCTCCCTCGAAGAGTGATTGCAGTGTGAAAGCATGCTGTTCAGCCAGTAGCAGCGTTGGCTCTTTTCAAACACAGCAAGCTGGGGGAAGGGGGAGAGTTTAAAGAAAAGTCCTATATAGAATTTCTCTTAGGTGAAGCCAAATCAACATTTACTGCAAATTCAACAAAGCAGCTTCCCCCTTATTTCCTACCTTTTTCTTGCCCCCCCTCCCTCCCCCCACCCCCGAACCCTCTCCCCACAGGTAGCCGACATTAGCCCCTGCCCACCTCCGGCAGGCGCAGCTGCCCACCACCAGCGGTCTCAGACTGCCCTCTACCGTCTACTCAACCAACCAGCTCTGCAGCTGATCAAGCTAAAGACCTGCCAAATCTGTCAGAACTTGTGACATACTAAAGATACCAGAGTGTCACATATCAGGCAGATAAGCCAGTAATAGCGAGCCATCCGCTCGGGGAAATGGATGGCTCAGAGAGGGTCTCTCCACTTGGGCTTCTCCAGTACAAGAGATGATCCTGCATTCATTTTTCATTACCATTTCTTCCGCTGACTGATTCCTCCTCCATCCTTAGAAAGGCTGGGGAAGAGGGTGTAGATCACAGCCAACCTCAGCAAAGGAAAACTCCCTGAGAAGGAATGAGTCACCTCCTCACCACCCACTCCCACCCCTGCTCCCTTTGACATGTCTTTTTTGCACACCTCCCTTGGACACAAGCACAGCTTATGTTTTCCAAGCAAGTGTTTCTTCCATCCCTAATTACACTCCCAGTTATCTTCAGGATAAAGTTGGTGTTTAGAAGATGGAAAATGCTTGCCTTTACCTTTAATTTTGGTGGCTTTCAAAAGCTCCTACTGTGTCCCCTGATATTCCCTTCTCCATGATTTCTTTCTGAGGCATCAGGTTATTGTTAGGTGGCAAAGAGGGACGGCAGCAGATAAGAGAGGAAAAGATGCCTGATGATTTTTCATTTTTAAATGAAAGAGAAAACAGCACATTCCCTGCAACACAGATTTATTGCAAGAAGCAAAATGTCTCATAATAGGAACTCGTGGAAATAAAGTGAGAAGGAAAGTCTGTAAAACCAAGCCCAGGTATCACAGGCCATAGAGCCATAGACAAAAGAAGAAAAAAAACCCCAACACATGCATGTGTGTGTATAAATATATACACCATGTCTTTATTAAACCCAGATAAAGTTTGTACACCTTCCCCATGGTGGCTGGCAAGAGCCTGTGTCCCAGAAGAATGGCTTTAATCTCATTTCAGACTCAATAATATAGTGCCAGATGTTCTTGGAAATCTATTTTGCCCCTGTACATTGTGCAATTAACCTTTCGGTTTCCCAGAGATCAAATTAGAGCTGTGGAAATGTTTCCAAACCTCTCTCTTAACGAGAGAGGCATGGGGTGTTTGAACCAACTGCTGAGCCATTTTCCCAGCCCTCTGCTCCTCTGGACGTGCCAGGAAGGATGTCAGGCCAGCTAGAGATGCCATTGTTTCACTTGCCAGGGGGGAAATATAAATAGTCCTGGCTAAAAGTATTTTATCAAGTTTCTGAGGTTGGAGCTGGATTCTAAGCAGTGTAACTTAAAGAACTCCTGTTTCCTTTGATTACAGAAAGTTCCTATAAATTACAGGTATATTTTTCCAAAAGGAAATGGAAAGCACAGCATTTTATCCACAGGCATTTATTATACTCACAGCTCTATGTGGCACTTTAACAGACCAGAATGCTCATAAGCCCGTGGTCAGCAAACTGTCAGCTGGTCCAACAAGTAGAATTTTTTGCCTGTGCAAAGGTCTGCTCATAACAGGTCACACAGATATGACAGTGTGAGTTTGCTCCTAAGACCAATACCTAACTTGGTACGCATAATTTATCACATCTACAGCCACATCCTATGTGAAGATAACAGCTTCTTACCTGTCCTGTTAACTCGGCATGAACTCAAGAGTCTGAGCTAGCTTCTGGCTAGCTGAATTCAGATTTCAGTATTACCGAGGTGCTTTTTTTAACTCTGGAGTCACTTAGGTGCTTTTGCATCCTATTTCTGAGCACGAAATTACAAGTAAACTGCTGGAAATAAATGTAAGACATTTTCCTATAGTGCCCAGAGCAAACACTGAACCTGAGATATGAGAGATTTAAAAGACCCCTGACAAGTACTTTTTAGGTAACCCAACACATCACATCTCTCTGTCATCACCCTAATTCCATCACCTGGCATTTGCAGTCAGCCACAGGAAAAGATAGAAAATAAACAGAAAAGTAGCAGTAGCTCAAAAGCACATAAAAGGTTGCTCAGTCTTGAGGTTTTATTTACTCACAGGTATTGACAGGATGTTATTCCCATGCCTGAGACAGGGAAAAGTGTTTGTTTGTCTTAGCAAATATCTGTTGGTTCTAAAATATTGACATAGGGGAACCTCAATTTTTAATTCAAAACTTTCACTGTAGGGCACATGAACAGAATATGACCTATGCATTAAGTATAAAGACAGAATTTTAGTCTTAAATTTAGCTCAAAACACAGTAAGCTGGATAAAACAGAAGAGCCTGAGCACAAGAAAATGTTAACTTTCCAGTTACAAGATGGCTTTGAGGCATGTATGCCCCTGTTTATTTATGAAGCTGCTACTATTGTTTTAATGTAAACAGGATTCAAAGTCCACTGGCAGCTAGGAGGGGCCAGTCGAAACGATTTGAAAGAAAGCTCCTTAGAAAAGTGCTCTTCTATTCATGGAAGCAGTTCCTGTATCATGACTGAAGAGCTATTGAAAAAATAAACAAATATTTTTATTACAAGATGATAAAAGGGTTTGAATAGAAAAGCTGGCCAGATATGAAAACAAACTTTCACATATAAGGGCTTTTGATACACATGATTTACTCTGATGACAACAGGCCACGCTGAGAAGTGCTGAAAGCTTATTAATATTATACAAAAGACTTTTGTTTATCATTTGCTGGACTGCATGGGAGTCGCAATAAGCAGGCAGCAACATGGCTGGTGTCCTGCCTTTGGAGCTGCATAATGAGGGAAGATTTAGAAAATACTGCAGGAGCAAACCTCTGACATAAAGCCTGCTTTCAAATTGAAAGGATGGCGATGCTAACGTTACAAGCACAGCTAAGAGGTTTGGAGCTTTGAAAGTTCAGCTCAGCACCCAAAAGATTTGATCTTCATTTCAGTCCCAGCGAAAAGGTATCATTTCCCAGCCAGGATCTGCTGTACTGGTTCAGTGCTGCAGACACCTTTTGTTCCCACAGTCCTGAGGCAGAATTCAGGACCAAGCCATTTTTGTTTGAAATCCCAAAGAGCTCAGTTTTAACTGAATGAAGATGGAGTCGCTGCAGTGACATAACACAAGTCTCTCATGTCAAAACTGGAAACGGGCCCCCATGATTTCTATTCCTGCCTGGCATATACCCCATCCTGGGGAGTCTCTTGGGCTAAAATCCCCAATGGACACAGAAAAAAGACAGTGCCTTGGTGCATCCTCACTCTGACCTCAGGCTTGTTTTCAACCATCTCCTATAAATACCAGTTGCCAGAAGGGATAACAAAAAGTTTCTATGAGGGAAAAGAAGAAACAAGCACAAAAAGAGCTTCTAGGACCAAGGACCACCATCTGCATTTAGATTAGGTTAAAATATTAGTAACAAAACTCTTACAAACTCCTTGGTTTCTATGGGAGAATGACACCAGCCCACACACTGCAGTTCTCACTGCAAACCTCAAAGCCACTTTAAATTAATCTCATTTCATATTTGATAAAGCACTCAATAGGAATAGGAAGCCTTTTGTAAAGGACAGCACTGGTGATAAAGTACAGTATTACTTTCCCACACTTTTCCCAGAGACGCTATTCAATCAGCAATATCAGGCACTGGAAATCTTCACACTGGTACCAACACTGTTTATGGTCAGACAAGTAGGAAGGATCTTCTGTGCCCCCCTTTTACTTCTGCTAAAAAGGATCCCCAGTTCAGGGCTTTTAGAGCACTTCCCCTGAGCTGAAGGACTCACAATGTTTAGTCACACGGTATTAGTCACAGCAACAATTTAGTAACAAATTATTTCTTTTCCTGACAGATAAAGTCATGTGCAGGGCTTTAAAGGGGGGAGAAAAATCAGCAAGTAAAAATTATCTTCAAAAAGTCACTGTTTTCATTAAAAGCTTTGGTTTCCATTTTATTTTTTTCAGCAAATCTTCAAAAAGGCTGCCTAACACAAAACATCAGCTCTGCTAGCCAGGCTTCTGGTAGGTTCACCACCGAATTCTGCCACAGGCACCAGCAACACCACCAGCTGAAGCCAGCTTAACATTTCCCATCTAAAGCACTGGACCCCTGGGTAGATGCCTGCCCAAGGCCATCCTGCCAGCCAGCACCATCCAACCCATCATGCAGAAGCCTGGAGCCACAGCTCAGAAGAAGCCGAGATGCCTACAGTGTGAAAAGCAAGCAGTCCCTGGTTCAAATAAGAGTTGAGACATGGTGAAACACTAGCAGGGTTTCACAAAGCTTTTCTGTTCACAGCCAATAAAATTATGCTGTTCTGTGAATAAAGGAAAACTCTTTTGTTAATGTAATAAATATGTCAACTTTTAAGAATATTACAGCCATTTCAAAAGGAGACGAGGGGAACAAATAATTGAAAAAGACATGAAATGGCCATACTCAGTGTAAAATGTGAAAAAAAAAAATGCTCTATGTCCACTGCTGCATTCTGTCATGCAAGAAGCCCAAAGTGGGTTTGTTACAGGGTCTCCTACCCAAAACTGCCCTGTAAGGGAAAGCCATGTCTTTGTCTTCCAGTGGTGTAGAAGCAGCAATAAGGTAAGCAGGAGAGATTCAGACCTTGCCATGAAGGTGGTGGGCCCAATTAACTGAAGTTGCACAGCTATCAATGGTATGTGAATGATTATTCAGAAATGCTGTGACACTAAGATTGGGTAAAATGTTCAGAAGAGTTGAGATACTTCCAGGAAGAGCTAGACCAAAAACTGCTGTAATGAGGAAGGCTAAGTTCTATTTAGAATCCATCTGGTAAGGGATGTCAAGGACAACAAGAAGGGCTTCATCAAGGACAACAAGAAAGGCTTCGTCAAGGACAACAAGAAGGGCTTCTTCAAGTACACCAAGTTGCAAAAGGAAGACTAGGGAAAATGTGGGACTGCTGCTGAATGAGGTAGATGCCCCAGTGACAAAGGATACAGAAAAGGCAGAGACACAGAATGCTTTCTTTGCTTCAGACTTTACAGCTAATGCCAGCCCTCGGGAATCCCAGACTCTGGAGGAAAGAGAAAAAAATCTAGAGAAAGGAAGACCTCCCCATGGTCAAAGAGATTAGAGATCACTTAGGCAAACATGACCCCCACATATCCATGGGCCCCAACAGAATGTACCCATAAGTGTGAGAGAGCTGGCAGATGCTACTGCTAAGCCATTCTCCATCATCTCTGAAAGGTCAGAGAGAACAGGAATGGTGCCTGAAAACTGGAGGAAAGCCAATGTCACGCCAGTCTTCAAAAAGGGCAAGAAGAAGGACCCAGGAAACTACAGGTCAGTCAGCCTCCATCCCTGGAAAGGTGCTGGAACAGCTCATACTGGGTGTTATTTCTAATCACGTGGAAGAAAAGAATGTTATCAGGACTAGTCGGCATGGATTCACCAAGGGGAAATCATGCTTGAGTAACCTAATAGCCTTCCATGATGGAATGACTGGCTGTCTAGATGAGGGGAAAGTAGTGGGTATTGTCTACCTTGACTTAGCAAGGCTTTTGGCAGTGTCTCCTATAATATCCACATACATAAGCTCAGGACACATGGGTTAGATGGTGGACATGAGGCAGATTGGGAAGTAGCTGAATGGCAGAGCTCAGAGACTTCTGATCAGTAGAGCAGGTCTATTTGGAGGCCTGCAGCTAGTGATGTTCCCTAAGGGTCAGTACTGGGTCCAGTCTTGTTTAACTTACTCATCAGTGACCTGGATGAAGAGACAGAGTAGCCGCAGCAAGTGCTGATACAAAACTGCGAGGAGTGGCTGATACACAACTGCGAGGAGTGGCTGATACACCAGAAAGCCATGCTGCCATTCAGCAAGACCTGGACAGGTTGGAGTGTTACGTGAGGGGAAGGAACCTAATGAACTTCAGCAAAGGCAAGTGTAGGATCCTGAGCCTTGAGAGGAGTAACTCCATGTACCAGTACAGGTTAGGGGTTGACCTGCTGGAAAGCAGCTCTGCAGAGAAGGACCTGGGAGTCCTAGAGGAAAACAAGTTAACCATGAGCCAGCAATGTGTCCCTGTGGCCAAGAAGGCCAATGGCATCCTGGGCTGCATTAGAAAGAGTCTGGCAAAGGGAGGTTTTTCTCCCCCTCTGGTGAGGCTGCACCTGGAGTGCAGTGTCCAGGTCTGGGCTCCCTGCTGAAGAAAGACAAGGAATTACTGGAGATCCAGCAGAGGGATATGAAGATGATCAGGGGACTGTCCACAGATGGATTACACAGACATCACTCAACATTACTATTACATATCCTGGTAATTCAATTTCCATCAAGATCCCTGACTTCAGCTGGTTAGTAGCACACCTCTGCTAGTGTTTGATGTTCAAAGTCTGACCAGTTCTGACTTGATACAGATACTCAGATTAAGGATTTGAAATTTTCTCCCTTTGAGTAAATTCTAAGATTAATTTAAATTGCTGTTTCTGGGAACATTTGGACATATACATCTCCTGGTAGGAATATTCTTCTGAAATTAATATAAAAGAGACGTAAACTAACATAATTCAAAAATTCAGATAAATATTTGTAGCTTATTTATCTGAGTTTACATTATTCCTAGGAATGCTATTATTTAACCTGGTTAGATCAGAAAGAAGTGCTGTGACCTCAGAGCAAAAGGAAATAGGGAATAAAATATTTGCATCAACTACAGTCATTCAATAAACTATCAGACTCAATGGGCATTTTATCAATTTGGGGTTTGTTAGCATCTTCTTTTCCTTTGTTTTCACGATGTCAACTGAAAATAAGCTGTACCTACGTAAGAAAGAAACATAAGTACAATCAGCTTTTAGTTATCTATAGATGAAGTCTCCAGATAGAAGGGGTATGTAAGTAGAGATGCTGTAGGTATTTCCTCATGAGCTGCAATCAGTTTGGAAGCACTCTCCATGCTCACTTACAGCCAGATTATGCAGATTTATCAGCTCAGGCCAATAATTCTGGACCTCTGCAGTTTATCTCAATTATATTCTTTTTTTTTTTTCAGTTGCATTATTGCTCTATGTTCTGATGAACGGAAGTTGCATATATATTGCATTATGTCCAGTTTTATTTCATGTAGTTTATTCCAGCTCTCTCCTGCTCACTGCCCCTGTTAACCAAAAGGTGAATGCACCTTGCTGGAGCAACTTTGGTGTTTCAGAATTTCACTCAATTTCATACATTTGAATTTGCATACAAAGAAATCATCAAGATCCAAGCCATGCAGCTAAGAGCATCCTACACCAGAGCCCTGAGGGAGGGCCCAAAAAAAGACCATGACACTGCTCCTGTTAGTCGTGGTTGGAAACTCCTGCCTAGGCTCCAGCTGCACAAGCAGCACAATCTCTTCACGTGTGACGTGAATCCAATGTAAGTCCCAGGAGAAAAACTGTCTCCAGCAGGAACACAGTTGAGGTCAGATGAGTTTTGTCTGTCCCAAAAGCCATGAATCTGACTTAAATATGTTCTGGGCTCAAAGTATAAAGCTGGAAGCCTGTCCTTTTATGACTTTCAACTCCTTTCCAAAGAAGCACTTGAACATTTGTTACACTTCCTCTGCATTTGTCCTAGGATGGCAGTTTACGAAAGTCTCATCCATTTCCTGAGTAAGAGCATCCACTTCCTAATCAGGAGAAAAACAGCTCTTGCTCTCAACAAAACACGAACACACCTCTTGAGGACAACACCATCATTTTTTTTCTTGAGGCATATACCCTGCAGGTTGGATTCTGATCTGAAACAGCACTACTACTTCCCACTGGTGCTATTCCAGCTGGTACCTGAGCTTGCTACTCACTGAAGGAAGCCAGAGCCCAGATCTTCACTCGGTATAAACTTGTACAACTGAACCAGTTCTGCCAGAGTGCTGCTGATTTACAGTGACCGGGGATGAAAAGACCAACTGAAAGAGGGTAGATTTAGATGAGATATTAGATAAAATTCTTCACTATGAGAGTGATGAGACACTGGCACAGGTTGCCTAGAGAAGCTGTGGCTGCCCCGTCACTGGCAGTGCTCAAGGCCAGGCTGGATGGCGCTCGGAGCAACCTGGTCTAGTGGAAGGTGGGGCTGGAACAAGATCACCTTTAAAGTCCCTTCCAACAAAAACATTCATTGATTCTATGATTCTATGTGGCATAGTATTTTCCAGCTACTTACTGAGAGTAGGAGAGCAACACAGCACTTCACAGCTGTGAGGAGGAAAAGTCAAAACTCTGTGATTCTTGACCCTTTCAGCAAGCAGATATTACAGCAAGGCTGCCTTCCAAGAACAACCACAGTGCCTCATGATACATCAGACTCAGACCTACCAAGGTGTATGACAAGGGTCCTCTTGAACTTCAGTCACTGCATCACCTCCTGGTTCATAACAGAGAATCTGGCAAAGATACCATATGCTTGGCCTATCCACACTCTGGCCTACCCATTCTATGTGCAAACACAGTACAGTGCCCCTGCCAAAGGCCCACCTAAATCTGATGACTGCAACAGAGCTTGGGCCCAAGCACAAGAGAGAGTTTAGGCAGAATTCTAAGTTCATTGAGAATTATAACCCTTATTAGGGAACACATAACATGAAGAGATCTGTGTTACTACCAAATTAAAACAGTAAAAAAAGATGAAAACAACTAAACCTTCTTTCACTGTAAATTGTACATATTCAAAGCAATGCCCAGACTTTCCACCAAGACCCTCTGGTACTATTGGCTCATGTTTCCAGCATCAATTCATGACTGCATCATGGGAATCTCCTCCAACCTATAAAGCAAACAAAGAAACAAACAAAAGCCATTCTTTTCTGAAGTGCTGAGTATTCACTCTCTGAAAATAAACAAGCCCCTTCAAGAAAGACCATTTGAAAGTTGAGGCACAGTCACTGTGAAAATGCAGGCCCTTATATTTATTCAAATGTTAGGAGAGTTCCCACTTATCTGTGCCTTGACAGTGGTGTAACCTTCCCTTGACATGTCAACCTGGCAGTAGCAATGGGAACACAGTGAGCTTTGAGAAACTCCATCTTTCACAGGCTGAACCAACAGACTGGACTTCTTGCAAGATTTCAAAGTGTTAATTATATGATCTTCATGTGCACCGTTATCAGGATGGCAAGGTACTCAAGTAGCTCTTTTTTTCCTTTTTATTTAATGACATTACAGTGTGATTGGTAACACAGCCATCCCCACTGGCTGCATGGGTTGCACTTATGCAGCATGAAACCCAGAAAATCTGTAACATAAAATCTGGCCCCTTGCCAGATTTCTACAGGGCATTAGTAACAAACTGGTGAAGCTCATTAAAAAAAAAAGAGAGAGAAACCTATAACCATTAAAAGTCCATTAAGCAGCATGTCATTTTGTAAAGCTAAATAGCCCACAGTAATCAAAAGCATATGAACCCCAGCTGGGTTACCCAGCAAATTGTTTCGATTTAGGGGGGGAGAATTCATCAAGAAAGATTGTTCCTAGGATTGGGTTGATTTTTCTCCTTCATTTGCTGGCTCCATGTCCCATTATAATTACAGTGATTGATGCACCTTGCAGACAAAGGTGAAGAGTGACCAGAATAGCCCAAACATCTGCTCAATGCAAAGCTATCACTAACGCAGAAACTCTGCAGAAAGGGACACCACTTTAGTTATCCCACACAGGAGGCAACTTCTTTCCCACTTTTCTCCTCACCTAAGTTGCACGTGGGTTATGAATCAGGTTTTCCCATCCCTATTCCCTAAGTAAAATGAGAGAAGTTAAATTTTGGCATGAAGAAATCATTCACTGATAGACTGTCACCAAAGAAGATAAAACAAAGGTAAGAAAACCACAGAGGATGAGTCTTTAGTATCGGTAATTATTATACATCTCCTCTTCCACTGACAGTCACCCTTTGCCTGAGTAAGTGGCAACACCCATAACTCTCTGCTTGGAGAAAGGCAGCGGAGAAAGCAGCATACCACCATGAACAAGGTGGTTCACCCCTTCTGCACCTGATCTGCTTTAGTACCTCTGTAGGTATCTTCAAAGAACTGGTCCTTAGGTCTCAATTCAGCAAGACATGGCAGCATGCACCTGGACACAAGCATGTTCCAGTGAAACTGTTCAGGTTCTTAATCCAGTATCATCTGACAGCTTACTGAAGTGGGACTGCAAGTTCTCTCTGCTCCCACCTGTGTAACAGAAATAACTTATCTCTATGTAAATTAAGGCCAGATGACTGCCCAAACCAAAAGAGAAGAAGCTAATAATCAAACGACAGTTCTGCCACATCTTCCATTTTCACATGGGCCTTTCAAGATTTTCCTCAAGGCTTTTAACACAGAGGATATTTAAAGCCACTTCATTTTATGTTATTGGGGTGAGGGATGCAAGGTGATTAAAAGTCTCAGTTGAAAACACTGACCTGCCCAAATGCACAAGAATAGCACACTACTTCTTCATACACAAGGTCTTCTAGAACAGCAGGCCTCAGACCTTTGATCTATTCCAGGAACTTACACTTCTAAGTCTCCTGGAAAAGGCAGCAGATTGGAAATAGTTACTTTATGGAAAGTCTGCAAAACTTAAAGCCAAAACTCCAGCCTCTCCATTCCTGAGAATTGTGGTGTCCTTCAATGTTTTTACAAGAGATTTTTTTAGGGCCTGCAGTCATCCAGTGGTTGAAATGCATCATCTCTATCTAAAGACAAACTTGAGACTCTGCAGCATAGGTTTCAAATCTGTAGCCTCTTTGTAAAGAAGCATATACAGCCCTTAAAGCACTGTTTGTTTTCACAAGATGTCTCAGTCACACTGGACAGTTTATTTACGAAGGAAGTCTGCTGCTGAAGAAGACCTTTAGATGATACATAGCTGAACTGACAATACTAAAGTACAGCAGTAAATCATCCAAGTGCTGAATTTCTTCCAGTGTACTTCCCAGCGTGAGTAACAGGATGCAAATGGAAAAATCAGATGACATCCTAAGATCAGGAGACTCAAACTGCATCTGTTTCAACTGCTGGATGTGGCCATTGCAAAGCATACACAGACAACGCTCCTCTAACATGCATGAATTAACGCTGGCTCGTGGTTAAGAATTGAAGAAATATAAAGCCATACAAATTGCTCTCTCCTCTATTCTTTGTGGCCTCAAAGTGTGCAGAGACCTGACAGAACTCAAGTTTTTACTATAAAAATTAAAACAATAAATAAATCACACTCTAAGTTTAGAAGTGGTCATTTTTAACCAACCATTTCTCTCCACTACAGGGCTACTTGCATACTTACATACATACTTACATCCGCTTTGTTACGATGGCACAAACCCCAGCTTCCTCACCAATGTCTTGAAACACTCTTTCAGTGCTTGAACAAAAACCAAAGTGTTACAACCAACCTCCGGTTTGATTTTTGCTTTCCTAAATCAATCTCTGACAATAGAAATGGTTCCTTGGACACGATTGCTGCCTGTTTCCAATGGATGACAGCCC
>NDXB01019550.1:6800-19051 GCA_002631895.1 Agapornis roseicollis
TCATTTTCCTAAGGAAAAAAATAATGAATTTTTTTTTTTTTTTTTTTTTGCCACCATTTTCCAAATGCTCTGCCTAATGTGAAAATCCCTCTAAACTGTTAATTGAATCATTCTCATTTTATTTTTAAGACCATTTGTGCAAATTGTGGATTCAGGGTGGTTGGAGGATTACAGACCTGATTATAAGATGCTGTTAGGATTCTGTCTAAAAATCAGAAAATGCAAAAGGCTGAAAAATGCTACTGGATAACACAAAGCAAATGAACTAATGGTTTTCTAGTGCTCAGCAAAAGGGAGGAAAAAGTCCTTTAATCCAAAGCGCCATCATTGTGTTCTTATTGCGATAATAGAATAAAACTCTTGATGGAGGCATTTCTTAGCTTACCAATAAAAATGCTTAAACCCCGCCCCTCCCCCCACATCCCATTCCCCCCCCCTCCGCCCGCCGCCGCTCCCGTCGCCCGGCGCCCCAGCGGCGGCCGCCGCCGCCGCGCGGCCGCGGGCGGCCGTGGCTCTGCGCGCGCGCCGCCGCCCTCCCGGCCCCCTCGTTCGCCCGGGGGGCGCNCCAGCTTTCAAGTTAATTGAGAAACAAGTGAGGAGTGCTCTTTCAGAAGGGAGCCCAGGAAGCTGTAGTAAGCTGACTCATGCCTATTTGCAAATTGCTAATCAATAGTATTTTTGACATGGAAAGAGAAGGCTTGCCAGAGCTGAAATTGCTTTGTTTTTTTCTTATTCTTGGGCAAGTCTAGCTCTGCTTGGTCACCAAAATTTATGTCATTTTGTCAGAAGACTTTTCATCTGAATATAACACTAGAAGTTCCTACAGCAGCTTCAGAGAGAGTAAAGAGGTGTGGGGTCCCCCCACAACTTAATGAGTTTGGGCTCTGGATATTAGTAAACTTCCTCTCCACAACCAAACCATCCTGTGGGATTTTGTATCCTCGGGAGCCAAAGGCAATTTAGCATATATTCAATTTGATACAGGAAACTTGTGCAATCTTTCAACAGAAACTTTGTAACAGTCTTCCAATACCTAAAGAGAGCCTAGAAGAAATCTGGAGAGTGACTTTTTACAAGGGCATGTTAGGACAGAATAAGGGGGAATGTGTTTAAACTGACAGAGGCTAGATTAGACATTAGGAAAAAGTTCTTCACTACTGTGGTGGTGAGGCCCTGGCACAGGTTGCTTAGAGAAGCTGTGGCTGTCCCATACCTATCAGTGTTCAAGGCCAAGTTAGACAGGGCTTGGAGCAACCTCATCTAGTGGAAGGCATCCCTGCCCCTAGCAGCAGGTTGGAACTAGATATGCTTTAAGGTTTCCTCCAACTGAAGCCATTCTATGAAACTCGGCTGGCTAATGTTGCAGGAGTTGCTTTTGGGGAAGGGCTGTCAGGTGCTGATGCTAGTAAGTGCATCGAGGTGCTAGGCCCCATTCTCTGAGAAAGCCTAAAGGTGCTGGTGGATGCTGTGTAGGATTGTGGCATTCAGGAAAAAATGGGGAAAGGTTTTGGCAGAGGTAGGATCCAACACTGGTAGAAAACACAGTATTCAATAACAAGGAAAGGGATTTTCTTCTCTTTGTCATGTGGCAGAATAGTTTGCGTAGAAAGGCAGAGGCACATGTTTCACATCTGGAGGCCATGAGGGGTGCCTCAGGGCTGCCTTAGTGAGTGGAGGGGGGTTCAGCAGGCTTTGACTGGTCCAGAACTCCCTACTCCAGAAATACCCTACTCAGAGGATTCATCACTGCAGTGTTAGCACCTTGGCAGGAGGGCTGGGAACGGATGTTTCACCTCTCTGCACATCCCTCCTCTGAAGCATAACCCCCAGTGCTTAAAACAGTCTGAAAGGCAGAACAGTGACTCAACATACTTTGAAACTCTCCAGCAACTTCAGACTTGCATTAAATGCTCTTATCTACAAAAGCATCATCAACAGCAACTTTTACACACTGCAATAGTCTGTTACAAGACTTGGAGCATTTGTGGATCAGCTGGAAATTGCTACGGAAGAGGACAAGAGATGAATAGATCTCTATTGAGGAGAAGCATCACTTAAATAATAAACTAATAAGCATATACTACCTCCTAGCAGAATGTGGTGATTTATCCTCTCTCTGTTAGAGCTGATTTGCATTAGTAGCTTCAATTTAAAAGCATTAAGCAGAAGTGCATAGTAAAGGCTGAGTGCGCAAAATGGATGTTAGGCAGAATAACTGAGGTAACAAATGATAGGTTTTATGGCTAGGTTTCTGGAGCTAGGTATGTGGTAGCTCACAGTGATGTAATGATGATTCCTCACTGCTAGTACAGTGCTCCTTACTCATTACAGCCGTGTGCCTTACCACCATGGCTCTCAATGAAATCACTCCATGTCTATATGAGTTTTATGAGGTGCAGGCTGGTCCTGAGTCTCTCCAAAGGTCATGGTAAGATTTTCAAATCACTTTCAAGGCACCACAGTGTGGATGTGCATGCCCTAATTTGAGACCTCAATAGCTAAGCCTGTGTGAATTCACCATCCTTTCTCGTGCTTCTCTGTGGCTGGCCATGACAGGTCATGTGCTCCTCCACACCATGGAGGTTTCTGGTGAGCTTTGTCCACAATACCCCTACCAGCTACAATGTCTCCCTAATAATGAAGAGAGACATACCATCCTCATAAAGAGTTTGAAACATAACAAAATCAGGTTGGCTACTTTAGTAGTGCAGAACTGATTTTTTTTATTCAGCATGTTTTGGGAATCTGTTCTTACTTACTCACAACCTCTTTATATTTACAAGCAGTGCAAAAGGGTATTCACTAGGGGTGAACCAGTTGCAGTTGAATCAGACCGAATAGAGCCCTTTCCGCATGGCCCTCATAAGAATGAGAAATAAGTCATTTGTTGCCCAGTTGGTAAGGTGCACTGGTGGTTAGGTGGGGACCCTATCTCTTTGCCTACGAATTCTAAAATGGGCAGATATTTACCACCATAATGTGCATGTACACACTGTAGACATTGCAGAGCCTTGTCCATCACACTGTCAGTAACACAAGCACAAATCACTGGGAGGAAAGAAAACTGTTGTGATGAACATACACCTCATAACACCATCATACTGTTCATTAACCACCAGTCACCCTTTGATGATTAATTATTTAACCAAATTGGACAAATTTTTCCACATGAATGAGATGTTTAGTTAATAAAGCAGAGAGATCCTAGTAGCATGCCCTTGTTTTCCTCAGTTTAGCTGAACAATAAATTTATATTCTCCTGATTTACAGTTTGGCAAAACTCCCACAGTGCTCTATCAACTCTTACTTTCAAGATGGATGCTGCCCAGCCAGTTCTTCAGCAGGAAGCCTGATTCTGCTCAATGTGTACATTTCAGATGTTTAACAGTAGATAGGTGAGCTGATTGTGTGATCAGACTTGCGTATCTGCATGCACTGAGTCCTCATGAAACACTGGTAAGGAGGAACAGGAGAGCACTACGCCAAATCCCAGCTCAAGGGTCAGCATTTCTCCAGCACTAACTGATGGCGTCAGGGTCACCTTGGAAAAGAGGAAGGGATCGCAAGACTCCCATCCTGCCAGCAGCTTTGTGCTTGATAAGAATTCCCCTGCAAGCATGTTGCTGGGACCAGGCAGGTCTTGTGCAGTGAGGTGGGATGTACAGGAGAGGTAATAGGTAGCTTGGCACTGGAGGATGCTGGCACTGAGAGGGAATCTAAATCTTGGTATGTTCCATGGTGATACTGATGCCTGTTAGTGTCCTTCACCATTGCTAATTACAAAAAGAAAGCAACAACAAAAAACAGATGAAGAGGACAGAAATATCCAGAGAGAGCCCATAAATGAGAAACAGTTAGAAATTGGTAATTTTCATATGGTTCAGTAAATAATTCAGAATGTAGGTTTATTTATCTACTTTTGTATTTATCTAGTTCTTTTTTTTTACCAGCCCTTTCAAGAAATAAGCTTACTTTACTCCATATTGTAAAGCTTTTCCTACATGACAGAGCATGAACATTGAATTATTACATTGGTACTTCTAGTTTTGATCGGTGAGATCAAATTGTATTACTTTGCCTGTCTGTGATCACTGGAATAGCTGAGTCCTTCTGCCATGAATGGATATTCAGAGCTTTTTACATTCTCCTGTGTAGGACTTTGAAATAGGTTTGTGGAGTTTTCAGTAAGAAATGGAACAGAGTTATTACAAAGTGTCCATAAGACTGATACAAACCCAGGCAAAGTGGTGCATTTAAATTCCACTGTAACTGGATAAATACACCGAGATTTAAATAATAACAAAGATCATAATGTTTTTATTGGCTCCCTCATTAGCGGGGCACAAGCCCATGCAGCACAATATGTCCAAAGCTCCCAAACACACCCTGCTCTGTCTGTTCTCCAGAAGAACCCTCCTTCAGTGGAATGCTTTTCCTGGTCCTCCTGACAACCCGCACGGTGCTTAGCTCCCCGCTGTCAGTGTTCAGGAGCACAGAGCCCCACAGCTGTCTGATTTCAAGACAGTAACAACTGTACAGCTCAGAACTGCTGACAGCGGGGGCACAGGACTTGTAGTTCTGCCAAATTGGAGATGCTGCTAATCTGAATGTAGCTAAGTCCCAACTTAGCCATAGCTCATGTTTCATTCACGCTCAGATCCCAAACCCCAGAACAATTGAGTTTTCTAATAATGTGCGCATCAACATCAATGGGCTGGAGCAGAACTGGGCTATTGCACACAAATCGATTTGCTTGCACCTGAACTGTGTTGATCAGATCACATCATCTCTGCTTGTGCTTTCACCCAGTTTTACTGTCACTCTGTGTATCCAAGCTTTGCCTAAATATTCATTCTACTTTGTTTCGTAAACCTCTTGAAAAATACAGATCAGGAGAAAAAAAAAAATTATTGTGCCCTTTTTCTTGCCACTTTCATTTCCTTTTTGCCTCAGGTGCTCTCAGCTCTTAAATTTATTTCAAGTTACAGTTATTTCTCATGTTACTTGTATCAGGAGAAGAAAAAAATACTGTCCAGTTTTAGAAAGTGCAGGTTTATTTATAGCATTTTAATATGAATTTAATTACTTCAAGAAATGAGGTGGTATGAAATCATTTGGGACTAAATTTTGCCTGTTCCCCGCTCTTCAGGACACAAACCTCCATCTGAAATGCAGTGTTGAGTTTTGGGTTTCCTAAACTAAGGGGTAAATCTCTGGTAAACTGGGGCCACCATGGTGTTGGGGCTGGTGCACTGATTAAGTGAAGGGTGGCTGAGGGAGCTGGAGAAGAGAAGCTGAGGGAAATCTCACTGCTCAGTTCTAACACTCAGATTGATAAGATGAAGCCAGACACTTCTTATGGATACACAGGGGGATTTTCAAAACCTGCAGAGGACAAGATGCTGTGCAACCTTACCTACCTAAGACAGTAGCTCTGCTCTGAGCAGGGGACCTCCAGCCCAAGTTATTCAATGATTCGATGACAAGAAAAGCCAAATGAGCCTCCTTATTCAGTGTTCCTAACATCTGTTTTAACTAAAAAACTATGCCTTTATTTGTAAAACCTGAGGGACAATGCTGTGCAGCATTGCCAGTTTTCCCTTAGAATGTGTGAAGACCAAGGCTTAGCTGGGAAAATTTGGTTACTGTTTTTTATTCCTCTTCACACCACTTTGGTTTGTTTCTTTGCTTCTGGGTGTAGCTTTCTTTGATTCATTCCATAAAGCATTTTACAGGCAACCTTCTGAAATCCTAAGCTGGGTTTTGGTTAACATCTCTTTTTGTGAGTTTAAGTCACCTCTGCCTGTCCCTGCTCAGCTTACTGATAGTAAGGTGATGCTTGTGTGGGGATGTGAACCAGTGCAGTGAACCAAACTCTGGCACTGATCTGGGTTAATATAAGCCAACCACCACCCCCACAAAAAAAACAAACAAACACAGAAAGAAATGTCCAGCAAATGCTCCCATAATGCAGTAGTGTACTGAAGGTTGAGATGTGAGATTGTATTGAAAGATTCAGTCACTCCTGGATAATTCTGTGTGTTGGAGCTTAATTTTTGAGGGTAAATCAGTCACATTGGAAGATTTCAAAAAGCAGTTTTCAAAAGTCTTTCTGTACCTTCAGGCATTCAAATGACAGGCGGGTTTTTTTCCAAACCAGCCTTATTTTATCCTGTTGGTTCATGTAAAAGAAATGGAAATCTTTCACTGGCTTGAAATTTCTGTTTTCTTTTAAATAAATTTCTGTGATCCTCAATGCAGTGACAGGAAAGTGCAACCATTTGTTGTTGTTTCAGTGTATTTAGACAATCTTTCATGTTTGGGGGGGTCAAATCTATTTAATCTGGTTATGCTATTTCAATCACATTTACATTTATAATGCAAAGCTCAGGTTTACTTCACAGTAGAATGATTTCTCTAGTTTTGTAACAAGCTTTAGTTCTCCTGGGCTCTAGAGGCTTTTCTAGTTTTCCTCAGCCTTAGACACAGTCTTCGTAATTTATAAGGTAACTTCCTGCCACTGGGTTGCCAAAATGCTGAGGAATTCTGAATAGAAAAGTGGTGAACAACATTTTCAGATTCCATTTTGAGAGCAGATTTTAAAGGCTGCATGAAAAGCCTGGTGGTGCTGTGATTAGCCTAACAGTGGTGACCGAGGTGGTTTCCATACCTCTCTGCTGCCCTTTTAAAGAAAAGAGCACTGTGTACAGGATCACCATCTTCACCCCGTACCCCATTCAGTCTGTGAGCTATCCCAGTTCTCCCCTTGCCTCATTATGGCTCACCAGTTCATAGCCTCACTAAGACACCTTTTGTGCTCTTACAGTAAGTAAACCAGATTAGAAAGCCTTTCCTGTGAGATACTTGTCACATTAGGAGCCTTACAAAAGCTCCAGGAGGAGCCTGCCTCATCTCCCTTTCCTCTGTAACTCTTGGTTTCACTTTTTTGCTTAAAAGAAGCTTTCACACAGTGAGCTTTTTTCCCCAGAAAATGTTCTGTGTTAAGTAACTTAAGAAATAACAGGAAAACACACCAGACTGTTTAGTGTTTTCTGAAGCCCCACTTGTTTCTGAAGTTGAACAGCCCACCTCTTCCATTGCCTTTTGCACCAGTTGCTTTCCAGCTACAACTAAGTTTCTGCATTGTCTCCTGAGGTAATGGAAATTGAGGCCCCAAATACTCATTTTGTTGACTTGTAACATCCCTTATAAATGACCAGGAGAGAAATGGCCAGCCTGGCCAACTTTTGAAACCACCAGTCAAGACAAGAACTGAGTGCAGACAGTGAAATGCAGACAAGAGGCAGAACCCAATCTTTAAAAGAAAGAGTCAAACAAGGAGTCATGATCAAGTTCAGGATCTGGGTAACAAAACAAGGTTTTTTCCTACGAGTCCTCCAGAAGACTGGCAGCAGCTTGGTACAACAGTGCACAGACTGGACATGGACACCTTTACGTGAACCTGGCTCAAAGCAAGTGCCAAGAATCAGTGGATCAGAGCTGTCACAAAGGGCAAAGGCTGGCAGAAGAAATAGCAACACCTCACTCACAGTGTTAGGATCTGTATGGTAGTATGTGACAAGAAGAGAATGCCAGCAGCAAAAGAGATCTAGCAAGCTCCCTTTTCATGGTAAGTCTTGAAGACTAATTTCCTAAGTAAGGCTGCAGAAGCAGGACCTAAAACTCTGCAGGTTAATTAAAAATGATACCATATGCTTTTCCTTTCTTAAAATACATCCTTCCATAGCAAACACTAAAGCACAGAGGAAAGGGAGAGGATCTGTTGCAATTCAGCTTCAGTTATAAGCAAGCCTTCTCCAATCTCTGATTGGTTTTCTACTAGAAGACCTCTTTAATATAATTTATCATGAGTAGTGGGCCTGACTGTAAGTGGAGAGACACTGAACCATTTGCCCAGTTTGTATGTATCCAACAGCAGTGTGAAAAGTGTGAAAATAAATGTAGATGTACACAGGAACAGAGGCAGATCTTATACCCAATAGCAAAGTCACTCTTAATTATTAATGACTGAAGTGCTGTAGTCTTCACTTAGCAGCAAAACATACCGAGAATGTCTTTCAGGTTGTGTCAGATTGATAGAACATCACTGTCAAAGACAATGTCAACTTTTCAGTGATGGATCAAGTGCCATGTATGACAGCAAGAAAGGTGAATATTCAAATGAGAAATTCAGTTTCCTCTGATAAAAAGCCAGGAATTCCAGGTCCAAGGACTGATTGACAGAAGTTGCCCTTGTCATGGACAAAAAGGTAAACAGCTTCAGAATAATGAATTAAAATCAGAAATTGTACTAGTTGGTGATGGAGTAGACCATGGAAAGGTCATTTTGTCCAGCTCTGTCCTAATACAGAACTCTTCTTGATCATATATTCCTTAGTGTTGTACATGATTTACTTGTGAGTGACCTAAAACCACTAATATTTTCACAGTTTTACAGCACTCCTAAGTGCAAATAAATTTCACATTAAAGAACTTTCTCCAGTATCCTGAAATTTTTGTCTTAAATTTCCTCTTGCTTCTCTTAATCACGTATCTGAACAGAAAAGCTCTTAGCAATATCAGTTGCTGGAGTAGAAATAAGAACTGGTGAATCTGTGTTCTAAACTGTATCTTCCCTATGCTTTTTACCAAATTGGATGGAGAAGACAGTGGGGCTTTCCTTTGCCCAAACTGAACATTTCCAGTGTGAGAGAGGCTAGATTCACAGACAGGAATTGTTGAGTCCTAACAATGGAAGGGAGTGGTTGGAGGAAGCCATACCAGTTCACGATGAAAGGTTTCAGTGGTTACGTCTCAGTGAATTTTTAATAGATTGTGTCAAAGAAAGCAAACTCACAGCTGAAAAGAAGATTGCACTCATGGCAAATGAATATTTAGTAAAGAGCTTGTGGCTAGACTGCATTTTGAGTGCTGGCCAGCCAGGATCTCTAGATAGCTTTTTGGCTGGCTTAGGCTGCCCCAGCAAAACAGAAACTGCAGACCCACATGTGTCTTTTTGTTCTCTGCACTGACAGGTGCATAGCTTTGCAGTCCTCTGCGTCTTACGCATGATCCAGAGAGAGTGGTAGGGTTAATAAAGAGACTGGTCTTTCTGAAAAGCAGGCTTCAAGCATTATAGAACAAGCATGGGTATTATTTGGCCTCTTGGTGGTTTTCTAAAAGTAGAAGATGCCCAAGAACTTGCTGTATGTGAAGCTGGTGCTTTCCAGAAACACTTGTATGAACTGCATGGATGAGTGGAGGAAAGGGGGTCAGGAGGAGAAAAGGCCTCTAGGAGGAAATGGCTGAGGAGATACAAATGAAAATTCAATTAAACAGAAGACAAGGAGAATTGAAACTAGCATTGACACCCTGCTCAAGGCTGCTAACAAGTCTGATTTCATCTCTAAACCTAGCAAATGAAGAAGGCAACAATGAAAAGAGTAAATGACCACCCTGGAAGGAGCTAAAGTAGATGATTAAGAAGATAAAAACATTCAAATAAGGGTCTTCTTTTATGATATGTCTAGGGCTTGTAACATATTCAGCCAGAACAATAGCTCTCAGGCTTGTAATTATTCCAAAGCTTGTCCAATGTCCAAGATTTTTTTCCTAAAGGACTGAGTTTATTGGCCAGCTGGAAAACTTGACATGGACAATGAACATAGTCCCTGTTGCTTTCCATCCTGAGTAGCCATCAGAACAATGTTAATTGGCTATATTAAAATCAGAATGGCAGCATTTTGCACTCATCTTACCTCTGCCCTCAGTTTACTCTGGTATGGGATGTCAAAAGTGATCTGTTCTGGTTGCTGCTGGTTTCCTGTTTTGTGAGAGAGGTGTGCAAATGCTTAGTGTCATAAGCTGTTGTAGCAGAGAACCAGCATGGTATTTTCCCTCTCAAGATAAAATGTAATTCTTCCAGAATGTGATGATCATCAATTTATTTCAGCTTTATTTTGCTCTGCCAGCTGTGCAAGGAGGATGCTCACTATAACCAGTTATTCCAATACCTTAATTTCACCCATAAGTATTTTGCTTCTTTTGGGGTGTCACCACAACCCCATTTAAAAGCCTGCTAATAGTAATTGAAAGCCATTTTATGCTTGCAAGTAGTATCAAGGTTCGAGCTGTGTTATTTCTGTAAAACAGAAATAATAGCTAGCTCTGACGGATAGTAGGAAGCTAAAGAACAGCCAGGGCTGACATGCTTTTGGAAGGCTACATC
Organism: Agapornis roseicollis; assembly: GCA_002631895.1. Classification (NCBI taxonomy): domain Eukaryota; kingdom Metazoa; phylum Chordata; class Aves; order Psittaciformes; family Psittacidae; genus Agapornis; species Agapornis roseicollis. The sequence continues at coordinate 17,029 of NDXB01019550.1, forward strand.
ACTAGAAGAAAATCACACTGCTATCAGCTCGATTCAGAACATGAATGTACATCTTCCCAAGTACTTCAGTGGGCTTTTGATTAGGTTCTGAGCACAAAGTGTGATCAGCAGTGGCCAGAATAAGGTTAGGCACAAAATAATCTGGAACTTTGGCTTCGAAGAAGGTCCCTGGGTCCTCTGCCTGTGGTTAAGAGGGACATTGTTGATCCTTCCACAGAAAGCAGAGGGGAACAGAGGGGAAAGGGTGCCAGCTGGGGTGGACTGACCCGTGTTTAGACCAAGCAGTTTCCTAGATAGTTTACAAAAGGATACCAGCTTTGTTAGGAAGGAGGAGTCAGCTGATGCTATCTGTTCAATTCCTCGTTCTCAATTATTTTAGCTGATACCTATATGCTAAGCTGATCCCTTTAAATGGCATTTGAAACATTCAGACTGAAGTCATTACATTATCACATTCAGGCCAGATTTTCAGTGAAAGATTTGGCTTGTTCTTTACATTGCTTGGCCCCCGTCCTATGTACTGCCATTATAATGGAGGATTATCTGCACTGGAGGTTTTCTTCATTTCCATTAGGAGAAAAAAAATTAATTCAGCACAACAAGGGCAGCCTGAGATGGCAGTAGGAGATTTGCTGCACGCTGACGCCTTTGTTAGCTGCCGAGCAGAGCCTGACATCCCCTGACACTGCTGGGGGCTTGGTGAGGGGCTTTTATTTATTTCACTGTGTGGTACACATTGTTTTCCAAAAGGGAGGAGAATCAGCCCTTTATTGAACAGGAGTCACTGGACAGCATAGTCACCAAGCTGCAGTAACTGGGGTTTGTTTATATAGTTGGCTTTTCAGCAAGCGCCTTTGTTGGGCTTATCTTTTCTTCTAGTCTGCATCTCTTTGGTGTGTGTAAGGTGGACCCTAGGCTCTCCCCATCTTTCCCAAACCCTGTGCCTTTTCTAATATAAAACCCAGGGATAGAAACAGAGGGACTCATATTTTTCAAGCTTAGTGATCTCCGTAAGGCCCCTTCCCTGAGATACGTAACGAACTTCTCATATAGAGTTACCATCTGCTGTGAATTGCTTTAGTTCAGTGGGTTTCTCCAGTCCATTTGCAGACCACAAACGGCCCCCACTGCTCTGGTAGAGAGTGTAAAGTGGTTTCAAGATTGCACTACACCCACTAGAAAGGGCTGCTGCTTGCTGGCTTTCACAGAAGATGCAGCAAAACACTGTGGCCTCTTCTTCATCATGTAACCCTTTGTAACAACCCTGTTGCCACATTTACCCTGAAGTGGAAGCTGTGCGGTATAGTGGCCTCAAGTCTTCCTAGAGCCTACACACTGCAAGCGTGCTGCCCCCTGAGAGACACTATATGACACAGGAAAAACTGTGGGAGCACTTTGGAGCAGAGACCAGTATATTGTGAACTCCCTTAAACAGTGAGAAAAATCAGGCTTTCAGTTCGGGCGCTACCTGCTACTCTGAACCAGCAGCAGTACGGGTGTGGAAACCAGGAGGAGGTTTTCTCTCTGGTGTCAGGGAAGTGTTAACCTAGCCTTGATTGACAGATTTGGCATACAATCATTCCAATTTGGCCCAAAGGGAGCATTTTTCAGGGGCTGGATTGTCCCAGAGAAGTCTTCAGTTTGGAAATATAAACCCAAAGGTGAATCAAGAGACAACACAAGTCTCAGACTCTGCTCTGGACCAGTCTGCAGATCAGCCCTCGTGACTAAATGTGCTCTGCAAACCTGCATGATGCTTTGGAGTAGGGTTTGGCACATGCATTCTTCATGCTCAAGACTAAATTCAGGTTGCTGTCTTGTTAGCGTAGCTGCTATGATAAAGATTCAGAGGGCCAACAGACTGACCAACTAGTTCATCAAGTGCTCTGAGTTCTTCAGCTAAAAGGTTGTGCTATAAGTAATATTTTGCACGGTGGGGAGAATTCATAAGCATGCAAATTGTTCTTTTTTTTTTTTTTTTTTTTTTTTTTTTTCTACTATAACTTTCGCACTTTAAAACATA
>NDXB01019550.1:19171-91630 GCA_002631895.1 Agapornis roseicollis
TTTTTTTTTTTTTTTTTATCCTAGAAACATGTCGACAGTAAAGCAGAAGGGGCAAAATATTTAGTCATGTGCCTTAAAGCACAGCATTAAAATGCTGTTTGCTGACCAGGAGGGAAGTGTGACTTCAAACACAAAATGAGAGAACATACAATCTGTAGATTTGTACTGAGATAACTGATCAGTGCTTGACATCCATGGAAACCTAGTAGATAAGTATGCCGTCTCACAGATAGACAAACCAATTTTGTCTGATATTGAACTTTCCATTTCCAGTTGATTTCTTACATTATAAATCTCTTTAAGTACATCTATCTGTGGGTGCTACAGAACATGGTGGAAGAGAGCTCTTATGCCAGTTGGGGAAGGAGAATAATGTGTTTCTTTAGTGCCTGCACAGAACAAACTGGAAGCATCCTCAGCCTGTCTATCCTAGCTGTGGTGTGGGGACTTCATTGTTAAGGAATGGGCAGGGGAGTCTGTCCCAAGGGCTAGAAGTCCTGCATGCAGGAGCCAGCTGCAGGCATGGAGATGCAGTCAGACTCTGCAGGACAGAGCATATTCCACACTCCAGAAAAAGCCAGATTGGAGTTCAGCAACTCACCAAATTAATGAAGCACCAATGAAGATTTATTCAAAGATGCTTTGCATTATTTCTCTGGTCAGGTTTGCTTTATTGCCATAATAAACATGGTACACGTGGAACTTGGGGCCATGAGCCAGTATAAAGGGATAATGTAATGGATGTTGCTTGAGTCTTTGTAGTTAGAGCAGTTATTGGAAGGCACTAATCCCTCTCTGCTGATTATTGGCTTTTGAATGAATCCTCATACACTTCCCAGCAGCCAAACTTGAGGGCTTTCAAGCTAAGTAAAGCTTAATAGAACCAAGACCTTGCCATTTATTTTCACTGTTATTATGAATATTTCAAAGCAGTTTTCTGCTGTGAATTCCCCACTGTTTGATCACAAAAGCAAGCAAAGGAAGTTGTTATTTTTCATTCTGAACCTTTTGTTCTTTTTTATTTTCCTAATCCATGTGAGGTGACTTTGCTGGTCATTAGCCAAGTTAGTAAAGCGAGCTCTCTTTGTTGGGCAATAGCAGGGAAACATCAAGTGTCTGGTTGCATGGTAGCAATTTGCTCTTGAAATAAAGCAAGCGTTGATAAGTTGCTACCCTCAGCTATATTTGTCCTAGTAAATAAACATCATCAGGACTTGAGCACAAATACATGTTGTTTTGCCCTGTTTAACTATTCTGAGATTGTGTCAGACTAACAAAATTTCCTCTGCAGCAGATAGAGTTGTTCTGCCATGCTCCTGTTCTGCAGATGGTGCGTGTTTCTGCACACCTAGTCAAGGAAATGTTGTTTTAAGCACTGATCAGCACAGCAAATGCATCCCAATAATGCAAAATAGTACATGCTTTTTGATGCATTTTAGAGGCCAAGGTTTCTATCAGTGGAATGATTTGCCTCTGTGCTGCCTTTGGACAAAGGATTTGCTTACTGTGGTTTGCTAGCACAGGTCATGGTGGGGACATCACACCCTCAGTGCCCATACTGCATAGCTGATTTGAGGACAGCAATCAATATGTGATGGCTTAAGCAGAGCAGAAAAAGCCCTGAAGATCTGTCTTTGAGAAAAAGATTCCATTTTCCAGGATACCCAAAAAAAAAAAGGTCATTAACCATTTGGCAGTGAGCTGTTCAGCTTTAAAGTAAAATTCCTCATTTGAACCTCACAAAATCAGGATCATGCTTCTTCCCTGACAGGCAGCAGGACTCAAAATAAAACAAAGCAACAGCAGGAGACCAAGCGAAACATGACAGTGACATTTGTTCCACTTGGAGGAGCAGAGCTGCCGCTAATTTGGGCTGGAAGATCTGAGCACATGGCAAGAGGTGGTTAAATGTTTTGAGATACACATACTGGGTCAGCCCTGATCTGCAGGTGCTGATGGCAGAAATAGGCAAATTCTCCCCTTCACCATCACTACATTTCCCATAGCCCTTCCTAGAAAATTCAAAGGGATTTGAGCTTCCAAACCGAATCCTAGCTTTTAATGGAGTTTCATCTGTTTGACAAGCTGTAGGATTTACAGTATGCATCACTATCCCCACTCACTTCAACAAAATGATGTATGTATGTGACAAGTTGGCTGCCCGAACTGCTGTGCACCTGAGACCCAGAGGGAACATCTTCATTCTTCTTCACGCTTCTGTCTAGCAGTAATTAGATTATGGAAGTTCCTAGTGATGGAGGAAGTCTGCCCTCCATGAAGAATCATCCAGAGGAAGTTAGTAAGGAAACAGAACAGTTCTATAACAGTGATTGTTAACTCAGGAGTCTGCTGGAGCACTTGCTGGAGCAAGATGCCATCATGGTAGGAGCTCCACATCCAGCGCAGAAAGAAGGTTCCTTCTGCAGAGCGGCATATATTCTGGATGATTCTCCCCTCTCCTTTTAAACCTCCAGATCAATCAAATCATGCCTTGTGCAGTGGAGATGGTGCATTCCAGCTTCAGAAAGTTTCATCTCAAGAGTAAGCACTAGTCTGGATCCTCCGGGTTATGCGCCTGTCCCTGAAAGACGGAATGAGGAGGGTTTCTCTCCTCTGCCCTGCCTTGTATTTTCATAACACTTGAAGGAGGCTGGTGCCTTTGGGCTTCCAGATTCAGCAAAATTGGCCAAGAAACTGAAATCTGGAGAAGGCTGAGTGGACACCTCATAGCAGCCTTCCAGTTTCTGAAGGGGGTCTACAAGAACACCAGAGGGGGACTGTTCATCAGGGACTGCAGTGATAGGACAAAGGGTTCAAACTTAAACAGGGAAGATTTAGGTTAGGTATAAAGATGAAATTCTTCCCTGTGAGGGTGGTGAGGCACTGATGCTGGCTGCCCAAGGAAATTGTGAATGTCCCATCTATGGCAGTGTTCAAGGCCAGGTTGCACAGGGCTTGGAGCAACCCAGTCTAGTGGAAGGTGTCCCTGCCTGTAGCAGGGGGTTGGAACTGGATGATCTTAATGTCCTTTCCAACCCACTATTCTATCATTCTATGACATGCACTAACCTGGGGACCTTGAAGAGCAGACTGACAAACATGAGGGGAACCTATTGCCTGGGTTTTGACAAGGAAAGTTAATTCTGGGCTTATTAGCCAGCTTCAATAAATATAATCACACTGATGAGCAGACACTGCTTAATTGCCTTCTGTAATATAGCTGGGGAGCTAGGAAACAGGAGCTGAACCTCACAGCACCTTTCTTAGCACCTCCCCCTTCATTTTCCCTGAAAGCCAACAAAAAATATCAAATCCACCTTCTGGCAGAGATCAATTATGTGCTGCTTTTTAGCCGAGTTTCAGCATATTATTCTCCAGTTCAGGCCAAATTCAGAACTGAATCTTGAAGATGGTTCAGATGTCAGAAGAAATTGGTCAGAAAATGGGTGTCAGGTGGGCGAGAGCAGCACAGCACAGTGTAACTCACAACACCCTGGCGCTCAGTGGGAGAGCAAAATTGGTTTAAGTGAGAATAACTTACACAGATTAGGGGCGGGGGTGGATGTAACTCTGAAACTCTGAAAATGGCCTTTTCCTTGGAGGAAAAGAAAAGGAGAGGCCGGGAAGGGGTCTGTTTGTGGTGAAAAGCGGGTACCAGGCCCCAGGAACAAAGGGCCCTGTTTTTGCAGTATGTGCCTGAAGAAAATGCAGAAGCTGTTCCAAGCTCCCTGAGCTCCCTCTTGCTCCTTGTGTCCTGAGCCACCCTCCCTGCAGGCCCAGGCAGAGTGCAGAAGGGTTCATTCAGGGTTTGCTGATTGAAACAAAGCCGTGGAAGAGTACTGCCAAAGCTGGAGATGACTGGCAGCCCCCAGCCCATGCAATTTCATTTCCTAGTTTCCTAGGAATAATGTTCAGTGCTGGTTGCTCTGGGGTAAAGAAAGAATTGCTGTAGTAACAGCAAAATGAAGAGCCTAGATTTTGCGTAGATGGCTTGTTAAGTCTGAGTTGTAGTACACTTTGATTTGTATTACTGATGATTCTACATGGTCACTAATTGGCCAAAGAAGCAAGGAATCTTTGTTGCTTTTGTAGTTTAATGAGGAAAATATTGTGTACTGTGATGATTATTTCCTAATCAAAAAGCAGGGGAACAGAATGGGAAGGAAAACCTATGAGTGAATAAAGACTAATTTTAATTAGTAGTTCCTTGTGCTAGCCAGTTTCTCTGGTTTATAGCCAGCTGCTAGCCCTAAATATGTCCAAATATTATATAAATATTATATAAATTAATATTTAGATTATGCATAGCATTGAAGAAATGTTTCCCTTAGTATCTGGCTATGTATATGCTAAGTGTTTTGCCTATGCATGCTTTTACTGACATGTACAGGCCCATTTAAGATGACACAACTGCTCAGGAACTAAAATGAGGCTTTTATGTCTGCTGGATTGGGGTCTTTTGTGTCCTGTGCATGCACATCGTTGCATATGTTTGTAAAAGCAAAATAGAAGTCTCAATGGAATCTGGAAGGTGAGGCAGAGACATTTGCTAAGCCAATTTGGAGCTGGATTCTGTTCTCATTTACATCCATCTTGCAATTCCCTGCAATCCAGTGGGATTACCCCACTACCCAGTTTTTGGATATTTTGGCTAATGAGTGATTTGCTTTGATATGGCAAGACTAGATGAACAGATGAGAGCAATACCTGTCCAAAGCATTTTCGTTAGCAAATCTCAAAGCACTCCACCAGGTGAGACCAGTATTGTTGCTCTATTTTCAGGTGTGGACACTGTGGTGGGAAGAGGTTGAGGGACCAGCCTGTGCATCTGGCAGTGTGTTGGCCAGACCAGGATCAAATCCTGAGGATCACCCATCCTCTCTTTCCTTCACATCCTAACCACTGATTCTCTCTTCCCAAAATGTGTTCAAATATGTTGGCTCTCAGCCAGCTCAAGGTACATGCTCATGTCTTCATGCTCAGTGCTGCTTGGAGAAGGGCTTTGTAGCTCTCAGCAGGTCGCCTCTTTGTCCCACACAAAAGCAGAGCTGTTTGCAACTCTGAGCTGAAGGAGAGAGATAGGATTCTCAACACACTACTGTATTTTAAACAAAGAAGTGTTCAGGATCAGAAGCAATAAAATGCCAGTGATCCCAGTGGTATTTGGAAGAACAGATTGTTGCCTCCCTGAGTTGGAAGGCCTGTTTGTCATGGCCACTTCTGTTCTCAGGAAATATTTCTCATGACTCTTTGCTACCTTTGACTGTTGGAGGAAATGAAGCTGGTGCACTGAGCTTGCACATTCCATCCTGCTATGGAGCTGTGGCTGGCCTGAGAGCCTCTTATCTGATTACCTGCTGGATTTTAAGTAAGAAAAAAACCCTGGTCCCTCTTTGAAGCATAATCTAAGCAGCAGAGTTGATCATCTTTAAAAGAGGCATGAAGGATTATGCATTTCAGCTTGACAGCCAAAGTTTTGGAGCAGTCAGTGAACATAACTGCACCTTTACTTAAGTAATTAATTGTGTATAATAATAAATTTGGGCTTCCTTATTTATTTCTTTTAAAAAAGTCAATTGTAATGTTAGATTCTGTGGCTCTACTTACATAGTTTCAGTATGTGAGGAAAACTCACATAGTACTCACTATGCCCAGAAGCCAGTGCAGGGTTCCCATTCCTGCTCTTCTTGCAAGTCTCATGATAACTCCTGGATTTTGCTTAAAAGCCCCTGAAGTCATGTAAATTTGAGACACCTCAGGGATTTGGGGAGGGGAAAAATCACACTGTCTGTAGCAGCAGAGATGTTGAACCCATAAATCTTAAAAATCCAAATGGAAAGAAGCATGTGTGTTCATTGTACTTTAAAATAAGAAATTTATGATGCTTTAGAGCAGCAATTTCATATCAATCATCTCCTTATATTCATGAAAATCTGCAGGACATCTAACAATCAAGGGCTTTTTTTTTCCCCTGACTTGTGTGTATACATGGCTGCATGGTCATGACATGCTTCATCCCTCCCAGAAAGTCTTTTGCCTTGAAGCAGTGAATGGGGGAAAAGGGCTCTGGTAATCCTACTCAAGGCAAGAGATCCATTGTTCTGTCTCTTTGCTGTCTTAGTTTGGAGGTTGCAAAATTTAATTTTTGGCCCTAAAAACATCAGACCAGAGTATGATTATTTCCCTGAAGCTTTTGAATCACTGATGTGGGAGTGGTGCCTGCCAAAAACCCCTGTTTTAAAGAAGAAGGAAGAGGAAGGGAAAGAAACATCACCCCTTTTCTGGCATTTCATGGAAGGCATGCCCTCTGCAAGGTGAGCCAGGGCCAGGGCTGCTTCCACTATCAGAATGAGGCTGGCTGCCCTCCACATTCTTTGTGACAACACAGCGCTTTCCTCATGAAATTGCAGAAGTGTTCATTATCCAGATTCAGCAATAGCAATAGCTATTTATGGAGGCTTGCTGCTTTCCTGCATGAGCAGGGCCTGGATCCCCAGTAGAGCCATTCATCACGAGGTTTGACAGTGCCAGTCTGCTGCGGGGCTTTCAGAGCACAACAAAGATTCCTTCAGCTATAGCATGGGCCTGACAAAGGCAAAAGGAAAGAGAGTCACTCACTAACATGCATTTCTTTCCCTCTACTTCTTATAGCAAATTAATACAAGATAGAAAAGTGGTGTTGCCTGCATTTTACAGGGGGAAAACCAAGGCCCATAAGGGGAGGAAATGGATTTGTATAAACCTTTTTGGCTGATGGTTGTCAGGACAAGAAGCAGAACTGGCCAAGTCCCAGTTTCCTGGCAGACCCATGCATTCATCCAGCTATAGTGAAAGCTGCTCTGTTTCCGTGCACTTGAACTGTGAGTTATAGGCAGAAGAGGAAATACAAAGGGCAGTGCAAAAATTCTGTACCTGTTTTAGTAACTGCCAAGCCTCTACTTGCTTCCTCCTTCACTACATCATTTACTCTGAGGACAAGCTGCACATGGTACTGTGGGTACCACCATCCAGTTTCACTTCACACAGGGTTTTCTCCAAGCAGTTTTTGCCACTATTGTTTTTGTTGTTACAAGAAATTGTAATTGATTAGGAATTTTAATTAATTGTAACCTTGCTGAAAATGCTGAGAGAAAAGCACAAATATAAGGAGAGAGTTGCTCAGGTCAGAGCAGCCCACCTTCATTTAGCTATGTTCCCTCTGAGATCATGCAGTGTGACTGCAGACACAGGCACAGGGAAAACACTGGATTCTGGACAATATTTTAATGTCAGAGAAATACAGTGGTCTACCAAGTCAGGAAGCCTGTTTGAGGCTCTTATGGTGACACTGGGCTGGCATACTGTTAACGGGAAAGCTTCATCACAGAAGGATTATAATGACCTTTTTTCTAGTTCTCCAACTAACAATTGACTTCACCATAGCATTTAAAATATTCTGTGTTTTTATGAAGCTATAAATCAGCTTGTTTCTGAACTGATTTTACTTGTAATCAGTGAATTAGCTTGGCTTCATATTTCTACCTTTGGCTGAACCACTTTCCAGGGACAACTTGTACCTTGGGATGTCAATGGCCCACAGACATCCTGTTCTTGTTCAACATGTCTAGAAAAGAAAATAGTCTCATTCCAGCCTTGTTATTTGTTGTTTGGCCATAACACCCAGCAAATTGTGACTCCTTTGGTAGCGAAGTAATTGGGGTTCATTTGCCCATTGATAACAAAGGCCTGGACCAGCTCTCAGCTCGCAAACTGATTCAACTTTCTGAGCCTAAAAATAATTTTCTACCCTCCTAAAATGGTTTTATGCCTTGGTGCACAGTCTGGACAACCCAAGCACACCATACATAACAGATTCTGAAAACCTGTGAACACTATTTAAACATCTCAATATTTAGAATTTGTTCATATCATTGTCATATTTACCCCACTTCACCTGCAGTAAAATGTCTCAAAAGGGTTTCCACCTTGTAAATCTGCTGTAAGCAGTATTTACAGCCTGCTGGCTGAGGTGCCTTTAGGGCCCTGAAGTGAAGCAAACAGGATTTCACCCTCATGAGTTGGCAGCCCTGCCTCTCCTTCTGGAGAGCTGGTTGGATGGGTTGCTGTTTGCATCAAAGAAACTACTCTTTAGAAAGCTAATGACAAAGCCACGAGGCTTTTCAGTGCCTTTGCTCACAAAACAACTTCACTCCCCAGTTTTTTTCTAAATGGTGCCACAGGACTCGTGTGAACTAGTGCAGGGTGCGGAGGTCTGGGTTTAGCTCATGCCTTTTCCACTAACAATGCCTCTTTTTCTCACCACTTCCCTTCTGACCACAGCATGAGCTGTGTCCTGCTGAGAGCAAGCTCATCTGCACAGGGAGAGCCTATCACTGCAGGCTTGGGTTGTGCTGTCATAGGCTGTAGTTGGCTTTCCAGGCTCAGCTCAGACCTACTGATAAGCAGGTTGGAGGCTTAGCAAGAAGCGGGTGTGAGATTCCAGTGATTAAAAAGCAGATGGAAGAGTGTAACCATGCCTCATCTCAGGGCTTTCCTCCTGTACAGTCACTGGTGTGTTCTTCTGACCCTTGCTTGTGAGGCCCAGCTGGCTGGGTCAGCCTGGCTACATCTGAGAGCTTTGAGATGAACTTTGACAGGAGCAGTACCAGAACCGTTTTCATACACTGAGGCTATTTCTTCCCTTGCTATCACTAATCTAAACCCACAGAGCTCCACAGACCTCAGCAGTGCTGCTTTGGAGGGTGAAAGCCAGGACAGCCACATGCTGTAGCCTGGGGCTGGTGGTTTACTCAAATTGATGAGCTCCTTGTGAAGATAGCTCTAAGTGACTCAGCTTTCAATCTGTTTAGACCAACTTCATGGATTGAGGTGGAAATTGAGCCTGAGTACAGTTACTCCTCATCCCTCAGGTTATGCCTGGAAAGCAACAGCTCGCCTGTGAACATTTCATTGTCACAAGTGGTGCCTTAATGGCAGAACCCCCTGGCTCAAACCCACTCAATCATTTCCATCATACGAAGGCATGGCTGTGCACTTAAGGGTTTTCTGCTACTGCTGCATTATTGCCCTGACTCTGCAGACCACAGTTACTGCCTTAGGCATCCTTAGCTGAACTGATTCCTCCCAGCACAGCCCATGTGAGAGGATCTACACCACCAGGGCTGTCCTGACTCCAGCCGCGTGTGAGGCAGCTTGTTGATTTAGCTATACATTACCATGGGCACAGGCAGCAGCTGAAGCTGAGTTTGCTCCACCTTCTTCTCCACTGTGTGCCATGGATTCAGGCAGAGAGGGAGCTCTGTGTGTGCCAGCAATGGGATCTCTGGGAAAAGGTGTCTAACTTCAGGATTAGTCACAGCAGAGATTGGTGTGCTAAACACTGAATGTCATTTGGCTCTGCAGCTCTTTAACTTCGTGGTGTAGATAGGTTTAGGGAAGGCTGGAGCTGGTATTGTGACCAGTGAGCAAGCCAGTGGGAGACTTTCCCTGAAAAAGAGGTGCAGGGAGCAGCCCCCTATCAAGTTCCTGTGCCCCCTTCCAGCAGGTACAGTAAGATACAGTCATGTTTAACGTGCGATTAAACAACAGAACACTTCCCATATATAGGGAGCACCAAAGAGGAATGCAAAGTATGTCTGGGAAAGCAATGGTGACACTAAAGCTTAGTTCTGAATAGCTGAGGGAGAGGAGACAAGATGTTCTTGCTACAGAATCCTTTAGAGGTGCAGAGGAGGGAGACAAAAGGCTGATTTAGGTAGCGCAGATTGCAGAGGTTCCTGTACTGGCAGGAGGAGATAAGGAGGAGCACAAGCAGGAAACCAATTTCCTTCCAGCCCTTTTACCTGTCCAAGGAGCAAGCAGTGTCAGCAGAATGAAAGGGCTGGTACTTGAGCCACCCACCCAGGCCTGGATTTTTAGTGTGCCTAAGGCACAGAACTCTTTTGTTGTAAAGAAAGTACTTTACATGTTGAGGCACTCCTGGCTCTAAGAGGAGTCCCCATGCAGCACAGCTTCCATATCTGGAGGCCTTTGCTTTTCTAGGTGTGACAAGTATGGAATCCCTGGAACCCCCCAGCCACAACGGGTGATCCTGGCCTCTGGCGCTCAGCAGCCAGGCCTACCTGTCCTGGGTTTGATTCTGTGTGTGTGCCCAGCTGATGGCCTGTGGATTCCTGCTGTGTGGACACAGACCTTGGTCTGCACCAGGAAAAGCTGAGTGCTGTGTTTTCCTATGATCACTTTTCCCCCTTCCTGTAATCTCCACACCTTTTCCCTTTTTATATTACTTTCTCAATCTTCATTTTTTCTCTAAACAATTTCTTTTAATTTTCCCTGTACTTGACTGCTTTCTTCCTCTGAATGCTACCTTTTTTGTAGACATTCTGAGGATTTTAATATTTTTCCTCCTTAACAATTTTTTTCTTCCTTTCTTTCCTTCTTCCTGTTTGCTTTATCCGCAGGTTTTTTTCAGCTTTTACAGCTACATTATCTTCTTTCAGCCTTCCCAGGAGGGGTTGGACCATACATCCCACTTGCCTTCCAAATGTTCACAAGACTGTTTTGGAGGATGAGTGACTGACAGACAAACACCAGCCTCAAATACTCTGAATGCTCTGTTGCCAATAGCTTTATTCTTGTCAACACAGCAAAATAACCCTTGGAAGGGACAGGTCATATTTTTAGCTAACCTTCAATTTGGCTTATGAAAAAATAGCTTTATGCTCAGCTGTCTGTCTCACTGCCTGGATTCATGTTCTCCAAGCAGGTATTTAGAGGATGGCTTTTCACTTTGACCTGGTAGGGGTGTGTAATTAGACTCTTGGAAGGGTGCTTCCTTCAGACACTTTGCAGTGCTGCTGTGAAGCTGACCCACAGCTTGTAGTCAAGTAGGAAGCAGGAGACAGGAGATGCTCCTCTGGCATTTTACTGCATGTTTGGTCTCAGGAGATGAACCAGCGCAAAGCAACCAAATGGGGTGAAATTTTAAGCCTTCCAAAACCAATTAATTGATAACGCTGTGAGGGTTTCCCCACAAGTTGCAGTGCCCACCAAATTAAAATCTTGATTATTTTGATGTATCTGGAAAGAGTTAAAATCTAGAACAGCCTAGGGAAGATAAATAAGGGTGTTTCTGTGCTGGCCTCAGATGTGCATGACCTTGCCTTCCTCCTTTCCTCTTGGTCTTAAGACAAGGCAGATTAAGAAGTGATCTCTTCCAAACAGTCTTCAGTTTGTTAAGCTTGTAAACAACAGCAAGGTTGGAAACCATGGCAAGATGGATAAAGCTTAGAAATGCTGGCCAAGATTTCCCTATGGCATGCCTGTGAGAAATGTGTGCTAGTTAACAGGGCTAATTTTTTGCGCAGTGCTTGTCTACTGCTTTTCCATGCAGTTCCTGTTCCAGCCTGGTGGTTCAGGTCCCACATTGCTCACCAAGGCTGCCACAGCCTTTGGAAAGCCTTCTCCCTGCAGGACATTACTGAGGAGAAGGAGGGGACCTCATTGTCAGCTCGGCCTCTGCAGTCCCAGCCCAGCTGGGAAAGTGCAGCAGTGTCTCTCCAGCCAGGGGCAAAACACTACCTGCCCTTCGGGCAACCCAGCTCCAAGCAGCACTCTGACACCTAGACAAAACAGTTGAAGCAATATGACAAGGGGTGATGGGTTCAAACTTAAACAGGGGAAGTTCAGGTTAGATATAAGGAAGAAATTCTTTACTTTGAGGATGGTAAGGCATTGGAACAGGTCACCTGAAGAAGTGGTAAATGCTCCATCCCTGGCAGTGTTTGAGTCTTAGGTGACATGATCTGTTGTGAGATGTTTCTGCTCATAGCAGGGGGTGGAACTAGATGATATTAAGGTCCTTTCCAAACCAAACCATTCTATGATTCTATGATAACCTTTCAGCTCTCCTGCAGTCTGTCTTCTTACAGCACTTGATGTCAACACCTCCTTCACTTGAACGTGGCAGGATTCGAGGCAGCATGCTCAGCAAGGGTTTTATGCTCACTGCCCTTTTAGACTGGAAAGAAGTCAAGGCTCATCGTTGGGGCTGGTGTGTTGCTGGTCTGCTTGGGATTTTGTTCCCCTTCTTCTTCACTAGGGACACAAAGGAAAAGACTTTTGCTGTGGCAGCATTTGAGGCTGCTGCATTTGAAGTGCTCTCATTCTTTTGTAAGGGATGACTTGTTTATGGGAGAACAGCTCTGAACCAATTATTACAAGCACATGGAGAGGTACACATTTTTCTTTTATGGATTATCCCTGAAGCTCTCCGTACAGGGGCAAAAAGCAAAACCACTAGCTTAGGAAAACAAAGAGGGATTACAGACATGAATGTTGCTGTACCTGAACTTAGTAATGAGGGATGCAATCAAAAATTAACAAGCAGCTGTATAAACAGTCTCATGTGAGACATGGTGTTAAGCACAGGGTGACAGTGCAGTGGGCTGCTAAGTGCCCACATTGTTTTCATTGGCTTTCAAACTGGGAGGATGTGTTTCCTGACATGATATGGTCCTGCTTCCAGTGTTGTTCAATATTCCTCTTCATGTTTGAGGTAGTAGTACAAGAAAAGTGCATCTTAGAAGAAGGCATGGCTCAAAAACACTGGAGGGGAACTGCAAGCGCTGAGGAATCAGTGAGAATCAGTGCTGGTGAATCAGCCCAGGAAAAATAATGAGACAAAACTCAGTAGCAAAGGTGCTGTATTTAAGAGGAAAAAACTAGGTTGTCCCAGAGCTGCAGATGTCCTGTATGTGCTTCACCCAGGTTAGGGAAAGTTCTTACGTAGATAACCCCTGTACCAAGCTGGTGCCCTGCAGGAAGAGCCCAAATCCAAGTGAATATAGCAAAGGAATCTTGCTCTTACTGGCTACAGGAGCTGTAGTATTCCCTTTCTGTGAAATACCCTTTATCCACTGTTTTGCACAGGTGTGGAACAGAGTAGACATCCTTTGCCAAGCACAGTCTGCTTTAGGAGGCCTCAGCTGCATGCCCACTCAGGAGAAGGATGGAAAACTTGTCATGTTATCAGCAGATTGCTGGGAAGGGCTTTTCTCTCCAAACTACAAGGCATCTTTTCCACTAGCAGGGCTTTTTCTGTTCCTTTGGCAGTTTCAGCAGGATATGGAAAATCCAGCCCAGCTGCAGACTTAAAGACATCATTTTGGGACAAGATCTGTCAGGAGGAATGAGGCATTTTGATGGCAAGTCACTTAGTGCTTTGACTATCGCATGTATATAGGAGAGGCTATGTTTGCCTTTGTGCCTGCTGTCCTTTCTGTATCTGGAAAAAGCAAGAACCAGTGCAGTATTTTTCTTTGGCCATTCAGTACTGTTCGTACCAGTAACAGCACAGTCATGTAGAGTTCAGGGGAAGAGACTGTGTCTTCTTAACAAGGGACAAGGCTCTACCACACTATGGACAGCGCTGCTGCTCACATAATGGACAGAATGTGATGGTCCTCAGCTAATTTCTCCAGTTGCCTTTGCTCTTGGGATAAAGCTTTAGTGCCCTTGGTTCCTGTGATATGGGAATTTAAATGTGAAATGCAGGTCAGAATTCATGCTGAAAAGCTTCCTCTAGTTTAATAGGAAAGGTCAGAACACATTTCTTCAGCCTTCAAGAGAGTAGCAGGGTGAGGAAGGGACAAGTTATCTGTTACTTGGTTTGGGGAGACCCTCAGCTGTAGCCCCTGGTAGCAGGCAAGTGGGTCTAGCTGGAGCCTGCTCTGCAAGATAAAGAACCAAGAATTAAGACACCTTGCCTCCACTAAATCAAGGAGAGGTTGAAGAAAAGCTTTTGGAGGACAGAGTGAGATGCATCCAAGACTTCACAGGTCAGATTGGTTCATGATGGGTTATAACTGATTATATTGCAGGGAGGCCTTGGGAAACCACATTGCTGTTGAATCGTACAGTGAACAAGCCCTGAAACGCCATACCTTGGCCACAAAAATCCACATTTTCCCTTCTCATGGGACACCAATCCTGTTTGTATCTCATGCATGAGGGCAGGACACATTGCCCAGACCATTAAGGGAAGTTATGGAGGAGGATGGTAGGCCCAAATTCTCTTCTAAAAGTTGACCAACACCCGTCCTGCAGACATGCAGCCAAATTCTCTGCTGCATGTCAGCAAGATACAGAATTAGGTGTGTATGCAGTTGTGAGTGAGCTTGGGTCCCCAGAAGCCCAATGATGGAAGTTCACCCAGTCAGAGCCTTTTGTCACTGTGTTTCCTCAGTGCATTTTTACTCACTACGGCTGGATTTTTTTCATTTCTCTGACCACTTGCTGGTTTTGACCCTCATTTTCCATGTATTTCCTATCTTTTCCACCCCCCTGTTATTTTTCTGTGCATTTTCTAAGCCTGCAGCAAATCCAGCAGCCAGCAAGTTCTTGTTGAACTTCTGAATCTGCCCTGTTCAAGTGAGTGTTAAATCAGGCAGGACAAGTCAAGCCAGTTCTAATTCTGATGATAGCAATTGTGCTTTTGGAAAATAATTGACAAAAATGTTGCATTTAGAGAGAGGATGTCTAAGAGAGAATGATCATATTCTGCAGCTCTGGTCTGCAGAGCACCAGTGATCAAGCAGGACATTTTAATAACATCCTTCATGGACAAGTGTTTTGCTTGGACCAATTTTTCCCTCCCTCCTCTCAGACAATTGTCAGCAAAGGGACTCTCAGGGAACAAAATGGAATTAAATCTATTCAGAAAATTAGAACAGTCTGCATTTCTTTCTTTCTGTGCTGGATGCATTACTAGTGGGGATTTAATCTGCGTTTTTTTTGCCTGAAGCACACTCCCACTCTTACCTCTTCACTGTGCTGCTGCTGTTCTCACAGATAAACAGGTCCTCCCTGAGTGGATTATAGCTCTCAGCCAAAGGCAGGCTGATGACAAGGATAAAACAAATAAATGCATTCCCAGGGCCTGATCCAGCTCTTCAGGAAGAAAACAGAAACCTTCATGGATTTCAGTAGAGCTTTTACCCCAGCCTTAATGGTCCTTTTGCTGCTGGCTAATTGTACAGGGCCCAGGAAGTCTGGGTTGTAACGACTTGGTATTGGAGTACCTTGTGTGTTTCCATGAAGCAGGTAGCTCTGGCTGGAGCCTGCTGTTCCTTCCACAGCCACGCTGCCAACTGCTTTTATCTGCAGTTGGACACGTTTGCATCCCATGTGACGTTTGTATTCCATGTGACGTGATCTCTTCAGCTGCTGCTGCAGGTTTGCCAGGTTCTGTGGAGCTGGGAGTGCTTGGGTGGACAGACTAGAAGATCCCTTTGGAAGAAGGGATCCAAACTGACAAGGCAGTAACTGAAAGGAGCAACACTGGATGAGCCAAGACTGACATTAATATTCACATAACAAGAAAAGGAGAATGAGTAAATAGTGAAATAAGGGGCAATTGAAAGAAAAATAAGCCAGAAATATGTATGTTGAGATAGGCATGTGCTAAGGAGGGGAGAAGAGCAATGCAAATTTAATGATCAAGAAATCTTGTTGGCTTTGAGGTGGAGACAATCTGAGGCTGATCTCCACAGCCCTCACTTTAGAGCCTGCCTGCCTCCGGCTCACACCCACTGATGTGTGGCTCTTCTGCTGCTACTGGTACATTTTTCTACCTTGTCTATTTAAACAGCTAGTTTTTTTCTCCTACTCAATTTTTGTGTGCTTCTACAGCTGGGACCAGTAGTAATGGCTTTGAATGAGGGGAACTTTTATCAGCCTGCTGTTCCTGTAATTTACAGTGGCTTAGAGTGATAATGAGGATTTGGGCATGTAAAGAAACTCTGAAGTACACATGGAAATCAACACGAGGGAGTGCAGCTCTGGGCCTTGGACATTAATGACTGAATGGGTGAGTGAGTGCTTAGCACAGGAAACCAAAACAGGGGAGACAAAAGTCACACATAATCTTCCTGGGTTGGCAAATGCTGTTTATCTTATTTGTTTAAATGACAGGAGAACAGAAAGCTTTTCTTCCCTTCTGTTGCTCTGTAGCTGTATCACAGTTTAGCCTTAGCTGTGCACAGTTGCTTGCATGGTGTTGGCAAAGAAGCCATCCTGGACTGGCCCAGTGAAGGACTGGGAGGTGGTCTGAAGAGTCCAGGAACAACGGGCATGAGGCCATCACCCCACCACAGAAACCAAAAGAATCGAAGGACTCTGTTGTGGTTTAAGCTCAGCCAGCAAACTGCTGAACCCAGGACAGACTCCTTTCGCTTTTGTTATGCCTGAAGAACCACAAATGCAAAACAAGGCAAGGGGAAGTTCTCTAAAATTAATGTTCTTTTTGGGTAAAAAATATGAAACACTTCCTTGCCAGGGATAGTTTCTAGCAAGAAACATCAACTGTGGTCACAAATAATCCTGCCAGATTGTGTGCGCCTGTTTTGAGTGCAGCATAACTGCACGTGCAAGTGGGGTGGAAGTGCACTGCTTTGCTACCAGATTCCAATGCAGTGCAAATCGTTTGTGGTGTCCTTGGCACTCAGTGCTTCCATCTATAATTTCCAGAAGACTCATTCTAAAGGGCAGGGGGGACACATCAGGCCTGTTATTTCTGCTGGCAACATTGGTACTAAAAATAACTGTGAATGACATGATGGAAGCTGTATTTGAGCTTGTCAATAGATAAATTTTGACTGGACAGCAAGAAATATTTCTGATGATGGAATGCGTTATACTGTGGGGTTTTATTTCTGGAGAAGAGGTGAAAGCCTCATTGCCCTGAAGCTTTTAAAGGGATGATTTAGGAATGAAGAGGAGGGAACAGTCTTGCATCATGCTCATATGTTCTGGGATTCTTGGGAGCCCTGCCGGAGGTATCGGTGAAGAACAACCATAGAATTTCAATTCCATCAGTCAGATGAAGCAGCCCCATGGCTCGGTTTGTTTCCTGGGGTTAGCAGTTGACTCCAGGGCCCAGGTCCTTTCTTCAGAGAGCCAAATCCTGACACGCTGAGGTACACATGGGCTTTCTGCTGCCACATTTTTCCTGGCAGGAGCTGCTGTAGCTTCAATACCCCCAGGCCAGCAGCCTGATTGGGCATGAGCTGCTGCAGAGACCAACCAGATTACTTGTCCTACCTGTGAGACATGCTCCTGGCTGGCCTGGAGGTGTTTGGACGGATAGATAATGCCTGTCATCCTCACTCCAAAAGGGATGGCATCTCCATGCTGAGGTCCTCTGTGGCTCAGGTTCCAGAATGGGAGGCGTGGGAGTGGGGACTCCATGGGACATCACAGCCGGCAGCTTCTAGACTTCCATTGCACTGGGTTTGGTTCCTGGAGGGCATGTTGGAGCAGTTTCAGCATGTGCCAACTTGTAGAAGTCCCCAGGAGGCCAGTACACCGAGTGAAGAGAGCAGCTGTGCCCCAGCCATACCCAGTCCTTGGAGAAGTGTGCAGAATGTTTTTCCCAGGAGACCACTGCTCAATTATCAGTCTCATTCCCATTATCCCCACTCCCTTGCCCCTTTCTCAGGCTCTTGGTTTGGCATTACTTGGGACAGATGTGATTTCCAGTTCCCAAGCAGAGGCAGCTGTGGCAGTCCTGCAGGAGTGGGGATGGGATGGGCTGGGACAGCCAGCCTTGCTTCCCAACCCTGCAGCAGGGCAGGCAAGCAGCATTTAGCATGAGTTACTCCATTTAACTTTGTTAATTGGCTGGCTAAAGAGCCACTGGTTGCCTGAGGTTACTCAGCACTATTGCCTCTGCTTATGGAGTAGGTGCTGCTTTTTATCACACGTTTTCACATATCCTGTAGGTTGTAGATCTATTATATAGAAATTAGTAAGCTATAATCATAAGTGTTTAAAGGGAGCACTGGCAGTGCTATTAAATGCTTATCAGCCCTCCCATACCTATGCTTCCCAAATTCAGATCATCTTTGTCTTGCTTTCATCCCACCTCAGGGTCACAAAACTGGGGGCTGTTCCTGTTCATGGGACTGCAGGTGATGTGAGGGAGGCCTGGCCAGAGAGGAGAGGGAAGGCCTGTGCTGTTTGGAAAACTCAAAAGCTTTGAGAAACTAAGGAGATGTCCAAACTTTCCTGAGTACTTTCTGGAAAACCAGAAGCCTACCCCATCCAAATACCAGTAGTGCACCCACCATGTGGGTGGGAAGACAGTCCAAGTAGCCTACAGTAATTAAACCTCAGCCACTATGAATCCAATCAAGCCTTTCCAGAAGGCAGGAATGTTTTACAAGAGGGACAGTGAAATAATACTAGAGATAAGCTTAAACCCTGATGATCGGACATGGAACAAATTTATTAAAAACCAGGCTTACCAAATGTAGCTGGATGCTTTATAATGCAGTTCTGACAGTCACTTTGAACTGCAATGTGATGTCTTCTCAGATACTCTTGGGAAAGACTTACAGGCATTTGCAAATGAAATCAATAAGGAATTTCTCAACAGAAAATGGGGACATGGGGGATAACAAAGACTGATGAAAGCATTAGAAGGAACATGCTCATTTTCGGAGATGTTTGTCACAGCAGTCCCTTCTCATCATAATGTGTGGACACATTTACACATGCATTTAAACAGCTCTGCTCTCAGTTGTTGCATCTGCCTAGAAAGCAGATGGTGACTTGCTGAACCAGACCTAGTCCCTACACCCAGTGCTGGCTGCTTGCACCATGGCATCTGCTGCTGGGGCCTGGTGGCCATCAGGCATTACCTGCAAATGGGGAGCCTAAAGGAAAGGGGAGGAGGCTCCAGGAGTGCTCTCTGACAAGCTTCCCAAGGGTCTTGTTTCCCAGCACTGTCCGTTGTTTCTTGGTAGTGCAGCACTCCTGGGGCTCCTCTTAACGGAATATGGGCCTGGGAAGGAGAACCTAAGTGCCAGCCTGGCTCTGGGCCAGGCTTTCAGATGGAAGAGTGCATCTGTCCAGAGCACCCTAGACACTTGATTCTTGATCACTCCTTTCTCCACTGGCAGGAGCTGCCATGCCAAAAGCTGGCACAAAGCTCTAGGGAAGCATAGGGATCTGTGCCTCACCCAGCAAGCATGGGAGAGCTGACTCTAGCTCTCAGTATTCCTGGGTGATAGGGGCCTGCTAAGGATCCCATCAAGCTGTCTGAGTCACCCAGGGACACAGGGAAGCGCCTCTGCTTTCTGCCAGTGGCCAGTCCTTGGTCCACTGACTTTATAGGAATGTTCCTGGTTAGAGCCTCATCCTTCTCTTCTGCTGCCACCAAGGGGTCACAGGACAGTTCTTGGATCTAGTTACAATGCTCCAGCTCACTCTGCAGAGCAAGGAGAAGTAATTATTTGTGGGGTTTTGGCAGTGCGTGAATTCATTGTGGCATATGTTCGTGTTCTTCC
This sequence comes from Agapornis roseicollis, assembly GCA_002631895.1. Classification (NCBI taxonomy): domain Eukaryota; kingdom Metazoa; phylum Chordata; class Aves; order Psittaciformes; family Psittacidae; genus Agapornis; species Agapornis roseicollis. The sequence continues at coordinate 38,521 of NDXB01019550.1, forward strand.
ACTATATGGGAACATTTGGCAGCACACTGCCTCCCGGTTCCACCCAGTGCCCCAGCAGCCTCACAGGGAGGCACTGACTGGCTGTCCCGGCTCGGAGAGATGGGGGCACAGAATGACACACAGGGGGACCCCAGAGCAGAACCGTTAGTGTCCTGTGTGCCAGGAAATGCCACGAACCACTGAGGATGCCTGAGGTTTTCAAATCCTTTTCAAACAATATCGCACTGGAACAGCTTGGCTGAAAAACTTGATGAAATGCTGGGAGAAAATGTTCCTTAATCCTTTTCAAGGCACTTGTAGGTGGCAGACTTGGAACTGAGGCAAGGCCTTCCCCCACTGCCATGGATAAGTTACCCCTCTCTGAATGTGGGTGCCCATTTATACCAGTGAGGGTCTCATTCCTCACTAGTATTTTCCCAACATCAACTGCAGTTGAGAAACCCTGAAGGGTTAACGCTACTTGACTAAATCCTTGTGGCAGGTGTCAGGGGGAAGCTGTGCCTTTGTCTTCCCTTTAGATAACCTGTTCTCTGAGTACAAGTGTAGAACTTACAATTTAAATACATCCAAATGCGTGTAATTAATCACAAGTGCAACATACCTCCTTCCTGCTGTGAAACCTTATGAGCAGTGTGGGCAGAATCCTAAAATACCGTATATGCCATGTTCCAGCTCAAACTCTTCAGCTTGGAAAGCCTCAGTGCAGTGAGCAGACCTGAGCAGCCAGGCTGCAGAAGATCAGACCCATCACTTCATGTTACCAAGGTCAGGGGCCCAGAGCAAGTTTCACCACCACCTGGCTGCAGAGGTGTCTACCTCTGCTCCATCCAAGCTGTGTTTCAGCTGTAGGCAGAGACTTCCATGAGGATGCAGTAATTACAGACAGCAGAAACTTTGCAACCTCTGCAAGAATAGCACAGTGAGGCAGGCAAGGTTTGTTTTTATGCTGCTTGCAGGAACTCCTGTTCCTCTGCCAGGACTTTTATCACATCTACAACAGGCATACCCATTTTGATTGCAAAATTTTCCATCAGTGGAGGATCCATTGTGGTCTTTGGGGATTTTCTTCCATCAGCCAGTTACTGTCCCTTGGACTGTGATATGTGGGGTGTGGTGCTGGATTATATCCACCAATGGAACAGCAGCATGTTGCAGCACTGGGAGCACCATGACTCAAAGATCTCTGAGTTGAGATTAGTGGAGGCTAATGCCAGCCTGGCACCACACTCAGGGGCTGGTGGCAAGCATGCTGCTCAGAGATGGAGCCCCTTAGCTGTAATCATGTCAGGGAAGATAGACAGGATATGAAATGGCATAATCACTCTTTCCAAAATTGATTCCTCCTCAGCTTGAAGCATGTTAAACATCAAAAGAACTGGGGGGGGGGAAAAAACAAAAACAAAAAACAAAAAACAAACAAACCCCAAAAAAACCTTATCTGCTAGACCAGACCTAATCAAACACATCAATTACTGCATCAGGAAGACAGTCACTGCTAGATCTGATATCCAAAAAAGCAAAGCTGCTTTAAGGCATGTTTTTATTTTAGCTGAGTGTTTTCACAATTCCTAATGAGCACTAATACAGCTAGGACACACAGAAAAGTATGTCAGCTGTGCAAAGATAAGCTCCAGACACAGGAAAGGAACTCTGAATTCCAATGCATTTCAGTAGAATGGGAGGCTTTGGAAGCTGGGTTTGTCACACAATGGCTGGGAACCAAGTTCATCTTACCAATGCCTTGCCTTAATACACTGAGAGAGTCATGCATTTAGTGTCTGTATAAAATATGCAAGTTTTCTGTGTTCTTACTGTGGGATTTGGTGGTGTAACTTGATTGTAGGATGAAATACGCAAGGCGATGAAGAGACTGTGTATGTTCCTTGTCTTCTCTATTGTCCACAGAATATTTGATTCAGGAGAACAACATCTGATAAGGTTTTGAAAGGCAAAAGTCACCTTCCAGCTATCAAAACACTTCAGATGAGGCAGATGGGAAACCAGAAATATTATTTAGGTTTGGGCAGTAAAACTGACATTGAACCCATTTGCCTTGTTTTTCAGGCTTTGATGACAGCTAGTGACAGCTTACAGAAGTTGTAGGTGATCTAAAAAAGACATAAAAGCTGCTTTGTGTCCTTGTTCAGGGGATGATTTTAACAAAACCATTATGGGGTTTTAAAACACTGTTTTGACTTTCTAGAACCAGCTGTGAGATGATCCAGCTGCAGTTGGATCCCCCTTGCATCCAAGAGAACATTTAAGAGGATTAATCCCAATAATTTTAATTCAACAAAATGACCTTATATAACATTACCAAGGAATTAATGAGAATTCTCTCATGTGGGTCATCACAGGCTGGTGGATTTTTTTCCGCCCCAGGGGATCTCATTGGTCTCAGGCATCGCATGGACAATTTGGATTGACTATGTAACACACTGCATGGGATCAGAAAATAAGTCACTCAGAGCAGAAACCCTTTTTCCTTCACTGAATAATGATTTAGGAATGCACACAAAGAATGCAGCTGTCAGCCTCCACTGGTGCTATTTGAAACCCTTTTGGCTCCAAGGCTTTTTCCGCAGCAAAATGCAATCTCATCTAATGCAAATGCTGTTGCAGGAATCTCTGTAGTCCAGCTGTCTTCTCTTAATTGAAAAAAATCCTGATTTAATTGTTCTTGACTGAGTTTCTTTGCTGTTCTTACTGAGCCAAGCAGGATGCATATTAAAGCTAATTAGGTGCATGTAGGGTATTCAATATTTGATCTTAATATTAACGTCCCCAGGAGAGGGCACATTATCAAAGTTACACAATGGCAAATTTTAGTAAAACCAAACTATGCCAGTGGCCTGACACTGCATATACTCTGCATCTGCGCTGCTCCTGCTTGGTGCAGAATGTGTGGGGCTGGCACAGCCTCTGCCCGTGTCCCTGTTCATGTCTTTTACAACCACAGAATCCCAGACTGGTTTGGGTTAGAAGGGACCTTAAAGCTCATCCAGTTCCAGCCCCCTGCCACGGGCAGGGACACCTTCTGCTAGACCAGGTTGCTCCAAGCCTCATCCAAGCTGGCCTTGAACACTGCCAGGGATGGGGCAGCCGCAGCTTCTCTGGGCAACCTGTGCCAGGGCCTCAGCACCCTCACAGGGAAGAACTTCTGCCTTAGTTCTAACCTGAACTTCCCCTGTTTAAGTTTGAGCCCATCACCCCGTATCCTGTCGCTACAGTCTCTGATGAAGGGTCTCTTCCCAGCATCCTTATAGGGCCCCTTCAGATACTGGAAGGCTTCTATGGGTTCCCCACGCAGCCTTCTCTTCTCCATGCTGAGCAGCCCCAACTTTTTTAGCCTGTCAAGAAAATTGCTTCCCATCTGGACAGATTTTTCTTTGGGTAGCATAAGAAACTGATTAGAGTCAACAAAAATGAGGGTCTATTAGACCTCCATTAGACCTGTTAAGAAATGGGCACTTCTCTATCAGCATGATGGCTTTTTTTTATCCCTGACTGCACCCATATAGTACCATCCTCTAATATTAGGGTGACTTGGGTGGGTAAAACCACTGGTATGGTTGACTCTGTGCACAGTTAAGCTTCATTTGGGTGATACCTATTGTCAGGGGTAAGCCATGGGATGCTTTATTTTCCTGACTTTACATTTCAAAGGATTGCTACATCCTCATTGAGTTTGGGTGGAGTACTAGCACAGTAGCTCAATTTGCTCTGCCTGTTCTGCCTTGCCTTCTTTTGAAATATCAGAACCAGTGTCCTTCATTTATTAACAATAATTAATTACATGCAGGATGAACTAGACTGTTGAGACTCTCAAACTTGTTTTATACACACACTTAAAACCAGCGTATTTCACTCTGCTGCTTTCTGTTAGAAAATGTAAATGACGAAATAATCCTCATGGGGCAACGACGGGGAGGGGTGTTGGTACATCCCAAATGCAGGGTACAAATAGCAACCCAAGACCTCAGGCTGATGAAAGGCACATGGTACTAAGCATGCAGGCCAGGAAATCATCTCTGCTTTCAACTGCAGCATGCAACCAAGGATGGGAGCACCCCTCAAGATAGCCTGAAGACAAACATACACATTGATGTAGAACTCAATGAAAAAATAATACTAATTAAACAGAGTCTTAAGAGCAGTTTCCAAAAAGCCACAGGATTGTATGATCACAGCACCACAATGGGAGTTTTATTTAGTGCACTTGTTTCTGGTTTTGGTCTGTATTAAACTGGAAATGAAGAGTATTCTGTTTATGCTTTATACACCTGAAAACAAGCTGAAATCAAAGGGGCTGGGGAGGATGCAGTATCTGGGCCCTACATGTCTAGAAGCTATTTGTGGTTAGTTCAGTAGCTGCTCATCTGAAGGCAAAACTAAGATGGTAGTAGCATCTATTCTGAATCAACATAAGAGTTTATTGTAACATCCTTTTCCAGCTTTCTGGCAAGCAGTTAAGCTGCACATGTCTGGTTTTAACTAGACCTCATGAAGGTATCAGCGTTACTTGTGATGTTAGGCACAAATTTAGTGTCCTTAAGAGGCAAAGCTTCTGTCCTGTACAGGTCCATGAACCTTCTGAAATTTATCTGAATAAGCTTGACCATTTCCAGGGCTGTAGATTTTGGTGGCATTTCAATCACCCAGTGGATTTTTTAACATGAACCAGCTGGTTACTTAGAATAATGCCTTTGCATGCACTTTGGTGGTAAGAATTCAGTTTTGAGTGAGCAAAAGGTATTTCCTCCAGCTGGGAGTCTATCACAGGGCTCCATCAGTACCTCTTGGACTGGTGTTAAAAATTCAGCTTGAAAGATTATACTCTTTCATATGAGCTCTGTTTGCAGTTTTTAGTTGACCCTAACTAAAGAAGCTGTATTTCTCTTCAGAGAAGTGGGCATACAGGCAAGCAGTCATCTTAATCTCCATCTCAGCGAATTCCTTGCAAGAATAGGATGTACAATGTGTCATTCAAGCAGAGCCAGAGGGGAAGAAGAATGAGTCTGGAGAGATTTGCACCCTGTCATGGAGGTCTGAACTGTGCCTTTGCAGTCTTTGAAACATAAGGTCATGTGTGTATGTGTTGATTTAGTTTAACATAATCTAGGAGTTTTTAATCGCATTTCAGGCTATTAAATGAGTGAGAAGAGAATCACTAGAATTTAGCTTCGTAACTCTGCTGTAAACAGATTTTAAACCTCATATCAAGGTAAAAATAAATTTGAAAGTAGCTGATTACCTCTAGCAGAAGATTTTTCATCAACATTTTATCAACCCTTTCCCTTCCTTACACATTAAAGTCAGACTTTTCCATGATTATTTTTCCCCATTTGGAAACAAAGTTTAGAGTTTTCTTCAAAATTAGGTGGGTTTTTTTCTTTTGGTTCAAGCTCTGTGACACCTCATCAGTATAACTTGCTTGATCATGGTATGAAACAGGAAAGATTATTTTTGGAAGAAAAAGAGAAGAAGGGGGGGGAAATATCAGAAAATTTTTACAAGCAAAAGTTAATTTGTAAGTGCATTTGATCCAAAAACCTTCATGTAAGATCCATCTCGGATCAGTCTGTACCCTAAACATCCATGAACGAATGGGGGTGTCAAGAGCCCCAGCTAAAATGCATTGGTGGGCAGATGATCAGTTGTCCCTTCCATATGCCTCCCTTCTGCTGTAGCCCAAGTGCTTTCCTGCAGTTCCAAGCAGCACTTACACCCTGTAGCATCTTGCACTCTTTGCATTGGCTGAGGGGTTTTCCCTGCCCACGTTATCCATGTGGACTTTGGGAGTTCCCCATACAGAGCACTCAGGAGATCTGAGCTTTCCTGACATGGAACGAGATGCTGCAGGGGAGCACATGACCATCCAGGTGGAAGCAGAGTTCTGGGTTCTGTTCAGGGTAGCTCTGCCACCAAACCCAGGCTAGCATCCTAGAGCCCCAGGTGCAATGATCTTGAAGTACCTTAATTGCCCAGATGAAGGTGAGAAGCTGTTACAGGAACTGGACCATTCATTTGCAAGGCATTAGCTTCTGCTACACTTCATGTGTAATAATCCCCTGGTGATTTCCTACCTGGATTTATTCAAGCAAATCGCTGTAATTTTAGGGATATGCGTGGATACAGGAAAACTTCATTCAGCTCGAAACATCTTGCTGATTGGAAGTAAATCTACTTTAGGTAAAACAGAAATTGCATGGGATTTATTTCCCCTGGTAGGCAATTGAAGTCTCTATGTATGTTTTTTAAAGTGGTGGAGACAGTTTGAAGCCACACAAAGTTCCCTGAATTTAGCAGGAAACATTTCAATGGCATTGACTCAAGGTTTAGGAGTGGTGACAAAGTGCAGGAGACAAGGCAGGGCTGTGTCAGTTAGGAAAGAACCAGCATACAAAAGGATGGAGGATACTGAGAGCTGGGAGGAAGAAGGAGAAAAGGGGCGTCCACAACAGTCTCCACTGCTGAGCACTCTCTTCGTCCAGCACAAGGGCAAGTTGTATAAGATTAAATGTCTTTAGATCAGCTGTTTTTTAAGGGACTTCTTACCACATAATTAGAGGCTCTGCTGGCGCCATCTCAGAAATGCAAACACTTCTTGAGAGCTCTTGGAGGGCAGGTGAGGTACCAGAAGACAAGGAAAAAATGTAAACATCATGGTGTCTAAATATAGAGGAAGAAAAGAGCAGTAAGAATTATAGACCAGTCAACTTCTAGAAGCTTGAAGAGAATTGAACTATCAATCAAGCAATCTGCAAGCACCTAGGAGATAAAAAGGGAGATGAGTGACATCCAGCATGGATTATACAAAAATAAGGCATGTTAAACTGATTTCATTTGATTCCCAGCAGATGCAGGAGAGGAATAGTTGGTGCCATAACTCAGTTTTGGGAAGGGTTTGACTTGGTCCCACTTGACTTTCATAAAGTGACCTGGAAAAACAGTCTAGATAAAACAACTTCAGATCTTACACAAAAATAGATAAATAGCCAACTCATTCCCAAAGAATACGGTTACCAGGGACTTGTGGTGAGAGCAGAGGACTTCATGAACCATGACTGTAGGGGTCTGGGTTGATTTCCTTCAGAATTTTAAGCAGGGAAAAATGCATGAAAAGACAGAATTTCATCTGTCAGTGTTGTGGAGCTGGGAGAAGTGCTTCAGTACATCAAAGGATGAGCTTTACAGCTCAAAATGGTCTTGTCAGGTTAGAGGAGTGAGGACTGGGTCTAGTCTGGGGCACTGTGCCTCAAGGAGGAAGGCCCATTTGGAAGAGGTGTACAGAAGAGTCATTGTGTTTACTAAACCTGGCTTGGGTTGGAAGAGCTTCAAGGAACACCAGAATAGCTCGTCTGGGATTGGAGCAGGGAGGAAGGAAACTGTAGCCTCTGCTGCAGAAGGTTTTCAGGATCGATGGACAAATATTCCCACCAGGAGTGACCTATGCAAACTGACTGCTTGCTTGAATCAGCCCCAGTCTGAGATCCAGCCCCACCATACTGGAACTGTCGTGTGCTTTGTTCAGAGCTGCTGCTCCACCACTGCTGGGGAAGTGCTGTCAGCACGAACATACGGCAACATTATCTTTGGCTTTGCCTTTTGAATATGTTCGTTTTGTAGTGAGAGGCTGAAGGAATGTAAGTGCTGTGTTGAATGGAAGCCAAAGCAAGCTGTTACGCAGAATGCATCTGCCGTTAACATGTATTTCATTTATTTTGTAATTAAGCAGTAATTACTGAAGCACACTGGGTGCTTCTTCAGTATTAATGATTTGCTGGGGGATGGCAGAAGATCTGGTCTGCATTTTTCCCAGCAAATGTCTGTCCATTAATGCCATTCTAAAACAAGTATGACAACATAACATGCAAATATATGGGGTATGCTGTTAGCAGCTGAGGGACAGGGAGCAGTCATTCATAGGTACATTAGACAATCTGGTTGCTTCAGTTATCTCTCACCATTCCATTCAAAGCAGGGTGTTTCATTAGGCACTTGGTGAATGAAATGGCTTTTTAATTGCTCAGAATCACTTTTTAAAATTACAGCATTGTTTCCCTCCTCCAAAGCCCCTGGGTTCCTCTTGAATCTCTTTTCTTCCTTTGCCCTGGAGAGAATCAGCTCCAGTGTGGCAATGAGGAACCTGCCTGCAGTAGTTCCCTTTGTATTTCAGAGACAGGCAAATATACAAGCCATTTAGAAACAGAGGATTCACATTTTTAGTGGTGAAAAACCTGTGTTCCCAATTATATACAGGTGGCTTAAGGAGTAGCCAGCCCACCCTGCCTGAATCTTTAAAGACTTCCCAGTCTTGGTGCACTGTTCACATCTATTAGTTCCTACACCCTGTGCATTTTTAATGGCTACAGCTCTCTACGGTATCCAAACCCCATTGCTTCTTGTCTCCTGCGGCACACAAACTGGCTCCAGCCATGACCCATAACAATATACCTCCCAAGAGTGTTGTTGGAGCTTTAAATGCCCTCAAGGCAGTAAAGCACAACAGCAGACAAGAAGGTGTGTCCTATACGAGTGAGCAGCAGCATGAACATTTCCAAAGGACTGTGGAAAAAGCTGCCGTGGAAGCTCAGCTGTCAGCTTGCCAAGGCAAGCAAGAGGAGAGACATTTGCTAGAAGCATATAGGACAATAAACCAGTTCACAGTGTCCTAGCAGGACAGCACTAGTCAGTGGGGATTTGCTAGCTCACATAGTAAGTAATGTGCTAACTGCATGATTGATTAATCCGTAGGTACTTCCTACAGCAAAACTTCAATCCTGGCATCTGCAGTGCTGCTTCTAGTCGCTGAGGCTGCCTTCCCAAAGAGATTTCACGGAAGAACAATTGGGGTGGTTTTTATCCATGCTCTTTTCTGCCCCCTTGAAAAGTAATGCCTTTATGGCTGTGCTTTGAAGGATGTCAGCATGCTGCCCAGTTGGCAGTATGGCCACTGAGGGATCACTGAGCCACTCTGCATCACTTAATTCTGCCCCTTCAGCACAAGGAGCCCTGTTACTTGACAGGGAGCTTGCTGGCTGGGAGTATTTAGAAACACTGAGTGTTTAGAAGTGAAAATGTCAGGCAGTAACTTTATGGAACAAGGCCAGAGGGGATTTCGATTTTGAATAGGACCATTCAGCCCTCTTTTTGCCATATCAAGACCCTAGTTGATGCCTTTCAGTGAAAGGCAGAAACAAAACCAGCTTGAGGTGTTGCACCACTCTGATCTCTACCAGCATGATCAACAACCTGACCAAGCAGATCTCAACTGCATCCTCTTGTGGCCCTTACACTGCCCCTCATGCCCATCCTCACCCCTTTCTTCACTGGCACGGATTGCCCAGAGAAGCTGCGGCTGCCCCATCCCTTGCAGTGTTCAAGGCCAGCTTGGACAGGGCTTGGAGCAACCTACTGTAGTAGAAGGTGACCCTGCCCGTGGCAGGGGTTGGAACTGGGTGAGCTTTAAGGTCCCTTCCAACCCAAACCAGGCTGTGGTTCAGTGATTCTTGCCCCACTCTTCTGTTTCCTTCTCTTAGTTGACTCAGAAGCAACATGCAGTTCCCCCTGCCCTGAATCCCAACCCCGAGCCAACCAACCAGAAAGAATGAATTATTTCTGTCGATGCTTTTGCTAATTGCCTGCCTACCTCCCACGGGACCCCCACTCTGCCAAGCTCATTGCTGTCATGCTCAGAGCTGGGAGGAGCGAGCACTGTACAGTCTCCCTTGAATGTGAACAGGACTGATGCAGATCCCTATGCTTTGTGCCAGACAGGTTTGACTACAGCTTTGGACAAAGAACACATTTCCAGAAGTTCTGCAACTTTTCTGAGTAACAGTAAATAATCCATGAGACCCAGTGCTGACAGTGCTGGCTCCTCTCCCTCCCCTGTACTCAAATGCTGCTATTCCAAACCTCAGCACAAGCACTGGCTAAAAGCTACAGAATACGAGGTCTGCTATTGCCCTTAACTCCTAATCAAAATCAAAACTAGCCATAGAAAAAATTTTGACAAATTGGCAAGTGTTCTACTAAGTCAGAAAGGTGTTTCCCCAGCCCTGCTCCTCTCAGCCTAGTTGAGAGAAACCAGCAGCCCTTTGTGCTGTTCCCAGCACCATTCCTCCTTCCTGGAGCTGGGGTGCCTGAGCAGGGGGCTCTGCCGAGCTGCTAGAATCAGTAGCTTAAAATTTTCCTGGACACCAGTTAATTTGAACTACAGCCTGTCTTAGGCTGTCTTTATTTGTAGTCATATTTTGATAGGAGTCTTAGGGTGTTGGGGCAGCTCCTCCATGGAGCTCAGTGTTCAATGATGTGTGAGCAAAGGTTGTTGTGGGGAGAGCAGACAGTCAGCCACTTGTGTTAGAAAACCTTTCATGAGCTGAGCATCAGGGGAAGTAAATCTGTGTCTTTGTCAGCATGTTTCTATCAGCCATGTTCTTCCTGTAGTCATCTGTTAACAACACAGGGCTGGCATCCAGCCCCATTCTTCAGCACCATCCCAGCACTGTATCTATTACAAGCTCACTGTGATTCCTATTAGCACTGCCTCTCCCCAGGGGAGTGCAAGCACTGGTCAAGATCTTGTTTGATGTGCATCTGATTTAGAAACAAAGGAAGCAGAACCTCATGTTAGAGATAGGATGAGAGGTTTTACCGGTGACTCTCTTGTCCAGTGAGATCTGAGGATGAGCAAGCAAGGACTTCATTTTGCTGAAGCAGATCATCCTCCCTGCTGATTTTTAGGAGACAGGATCATAACTTATGTCTTTACTGAGAACAATTATTGTCAAGCACAATTAGCTCTGTAAATCTAGACATAGCAGGCTTAGTTCTGCTTAGTTTTTGTGTTACTTAGAGTTGAAGAAGTTATAGGGTCAGTCTTCTGACCTGAGCAAAGGACTGCAAGAACTCACTCTTGTCATTCCTTTTGCAGAGTTTAACAGAGACTAACACACAGAGCTATCGCTCCAGTGTGAGGAGCTCATACGATGTGGTCTCATTCTCACGAGGATGTGGGTCTCATTCCCACTTCATTTCAAGAGGGGATAACATAACATGCTTTGAGGCAGCAAAACTCCCACCACAGTTCTTAGAGAAGGAAGGAGGCAGGAGGCATGAAGGGTAGTAAATACCTTTTAAGTGCTACACAGCTAAGTAACTTCTCATATCCATGCCTTTGTCCCCCATGTTTTCAAGGGTATTTTAACTCTAGTTCCTTTTGTCAGGCATCCCAGGTGCCTTTCAATTACTTGTTTCTATGGTCATTGTAAGCATTTCCACTGATCTTGATAAGGAAGGTAATGTGGGGCCTGGCACCCCCACTCCATGTGAACATGAGGCTCTCTGGGCTCCAGCATTTTCAGTTTGCCTGAGAGGGAGGTACCATATGTACTGACCCTGCACAAAACCTACTTGAAAGAGAGCAAAAGGCATGCTAATTCTATGCACTGGGCTCAGACACATGACTGGTGAACAACCAGAAAGGTTTAAAAAGAAATGCTGACTAAATTAAGTGAATCAAGCTGGCAGATGTGCTCTTCAAAAGAGCACATCTCTCTTTGAAATGCCTCCCTCATTGAAATTGCATTCTCAAGAGGTTTTTGTCCTTTGCATTTTCTTTAGGATCATCCATGAGGATGGCTTCTCTGGAGAAGACGTGAAGCAGTACAAGCCAGTGGTCTACAGCAACACTATACAGTCACTGGCAGCAATTGTACGTGCCATGGATACCTTGGGCATCGAATATGGTGATAAGGAGCGACGGGTAAGTTAAAATCACCACTGTTTGGGTACAGAGAGCTGAGCACCTGGAGGCTTCAGAACACAAACAGGAGGCATTTGCACAATCTGAATACCTGGAGAGAAGAGAGAGGGGGGAAGATCTACATCACCTTGTATGCCTATTGTAACCAACCCAGGCACAGGAACAATTACATATGACATGCCATTTGTATGCTTATCCTAGGAAGTGTAGCCTTGGGGGACAAATATGTCGCAATGGCCACAATCTCTCTTTCTCTGGCACTAGCCAGGCCAGTACAAAACAATTCTGTTACCTAGGGGCAGCCTAGAGAGGGGTACTCACAGATGTGGGGAAACAGGAAGAATGTGCTAGATCCAGAGGCTGCAAGGAGAGGTTTCTTCAGAGAATTCTTGCTGCTGTTCAAATTCCCTCCACCAGCCTGCCCATGCAGGGAAGCTTTTAGGATTAACTTGACTTTTGTGAGGGCGGGACTGGCTCTTACATACCCTGAGCAGCAATTTCACTTGCAAACAAGGGGAAGTATATACTTCAGTGAGGTTTGTATGGACAGCAGGCAGCAGCATTAGCATGTGTCTTATCAGAATAACTGTGATGTCTGGCAGCCTCCTCATGCCACACACCTAGGTGAGTCTGTCCTTTTACAGTTACCACACTGTTGTTACTTTAACCAGCATCCTATTTTTAAACAGTGGCTCCAAAGAGGTGCCCCTGCCAACCTCTGCCTTTCCTTTTCACATTTCTGGCTCAGGCCAAGCCCACACAGAGAAAGTCAGAGCTCCTCAGAAGTCAAGACCACCCTTTTTGCATGCTGCATTCCAGAGCAAGAAAAACTACTTGTCTGCACTGGAAATAAAATAATTTCAGATTAAAGACCTGGTAAAGGCAAAGTCCTATATGCCACTGAGTTAGTCATAACTATTTTTAGGTAGCTGTCAAATGACAGACGTATGACATACCCCAAACTCGTTATCTAAGGGTTGATAATGAAAGCATTCAGTAGAAAGGACACCAAAATCCTGCTGTGGTGTTACTGTATGAAGAGGTACCTTATTTCTCTCAGTCACAAAGGGGTATTTTGATTCCTTTGCGGGTAGGGATTTTTCTCACAGGAACACCAAATCCTGGAGACATTTCCATCTCAAATGCAGAGATGATACAATAATGGAGTTCTTGTGAGCTTGCCGAGAACTAATGGTGATGGCTTTTGAACAGACTACATTAATCTGTTGATTACTCGGTGACTCAGCTCTCAGCAAGGCAAAGTATCTTGTCTCAGCTAAAAACCTATGCTCAGGAAAACAGAAACAAATCATTCTCTGTGTCTGATAAACAGTCTGTGGCAGACAGCTTTAAAATGTAAAATTTCTTTTTTCTTGAACAGCTGAAGTTCTAGTTTGAGCAGAGAAGCTTACCACTGCTTTAGTGCCAGGGCTGGCGAAGTACAGGGTATGGAGGGGGAGACCTGTTATCAGGACTGCCAGGAATAAGAGATGGAGTACTGAGCTACACAAAATGCGTCTGTTGATACTGCTGTGGGCAAAGTTCCAAGTGCTCCTAGGATCATACGATAACTCAGGATGGACAGGAGCTTGGGATGTGTCTTGCCCATCCGCCTGCTCAAACAAGGTCAGCCCCGAGGTCAAACCAAGTTGCTCAGAGCTTTATCCCATCAGGCTGGAAATCCTCTGATTTTAGGGACTGCACAGCCTCTTTGGCAGCCTGGACCACTGCTTTGCTGTCCTCGTGATGATAAGCTTTCTCCTTATGTCTAGTGTGAACCATTCTTGCTTCAGTTTATGCTTTTGGCAGTAGAGTTACACTTTGCAAAGTATAAAGCAAATTAAATTAAGTTCTCCCCAACATAGTTTCTCTAAGATATGAAGTCCTAGAGGAATTATTCCTGTCTTACAATGGTGTCATGCTGACTGTGACAGACAAGCCCACAAAAGAACATTATAAGCCAAACGACAGTCTGGGAGGGCAAATTCAGAGTATCTTCTCCCTTCATAGATGGGAGTAATATTCCTTCATGTAGCAGTAGATAAAGGGGAAAGAAACCAAATCTTGTAGGTTGTGGTCTTTCATTTGCTCCTTTCTCTTAGTCAACCTCCACAGAAAGTTGCTGGTATTAGTATGAAACAGTATTTATTTTAATCTTTTGAAGAAGCACATGGCTTCTGCTCCCCCACTTCATTATTAATGCACAGCTGCTCTAAAGAGAGGCCATTACACAGGCGGTCTGTTGAGTATTACACTACATGGTTCATCCCTTTTCAAGCAAAGCTTTTCTATTTTAAAAGCCATTCCTCGGCCATGGGTTTCCAATGCAAAACTTTTAGTGAGGGATTTTTCCCCTACTCATCAATTAAGCCCCCAAGAGAAGAGAGCTAGGGAAGGGGACCCAGGGCTGCAGCTGCTCAGCCTGGTTCAGCAGCAGGGAAGGGCAGGATTTCCTCAGTGACCGCTTGTCTATTACAGCTTCCCCAACCCCGACTTCATGGGAGATGCATCTGCCCCTGTATCCCTTCCAAATGGCACCCTGACATGATTCAGAACAAAATATGTCCCTCTTCTACTTAATAAATGTGAATGAGATTATTTGTGCTTTTGTTATTGAGGTAAAATAACTATATCCTCTCTCACTGTTCCTGCTCATAATTATACCTCCAGTCTAATAGAAGCAAATGACCAAAAGAGTTCAGATTAACCCACTTAGCTTTTGTCAGTCAAAATGAGATCAGTGTAGGAAATATGAGCTAATACATCAAAATAAATCACAAAAAACATATGTTCCAGGTCTTGCCTGGAACTTCTTTTCTGGTAAGAACCTGCCCCCAAGTTAAGAACAAAACAGTCTGCATGTAGGTTTTCACTTTTATATGTGCTCCTTGAATGCAAGGGAACAGGTTCTCTTGCAGTTGTGCCTGGCTCAAGGTTCATGGCCTGAGGGCAGCACATAGGTCCTCCTTTTGTATCCTTCAGCACAGGGAGGCAGGAGCATATGTCACAGTACCACTGTTCACAACCCAGAAGGTCAGTCTGGAGATGTAAAAGTGCTAAGTCACAAATCCTTTACATGTTGCAAGAGGGCAGGCAAAAAAGAAGCAGTCAGTGGGGAGACGGAAGCTGGCTGCAGGAGCAGCAGCATCCATGTATGTTCCTCATATCCTGGGCCATCACTGCCCAAGGGCTAGATCACCCACTAGCTGAGAGCAAGAGGGTACATGGAGAAAGAGGGGCAGAGGCTTAGTCTTGCCTGGCTACACAAGATCCTCTATTTGGCCTGTAGGCCATGGCTTAGTCTTTACCTTTATAATCAGATTAACAGCAGGAGAGTCAGGACATAACATACAGCCTCTGGATTAAACAGTTCTCTAAAGTGCAAATGTATTAATAAAGCAAGCTCCTCACTGATTCCCTTTCACTGCACCCAAGTGGACTAAATGGGAAATGGAGATTTAAAGCCAGGAATCCAGAAGTTGGCACAAGTGTTTGCATCTGATCAAGCAGGAAGGGCAGGGAAGTGATGTATTTTCATCTCTCCATTTGAAGAGCCAGTTCCATAGTCTGGCTTTAGAAATCCCAACCAGAAGCAGCATAAAGTCTCTTCCTTGGTGGGTCAATGCTGACCTCGGGAGCTGCTTGGAAGTACAGCGCCCATGATGCCACTGCAGGTTGGTATGGAAACCAGTGTGGATGTTAGCATGAACCAGACAGAAAAAGGCTGAAATTGTTCAGAAATCACTCAGCAGAGAATCCCAGTATCAGTCGTGTGGCTCAGATACAAGCGCCTGGGTGGCAGGGTCACAGGTCCAACACTCAGCAGCTGGAGGTGGCAGGCAGTGACTTTCACATTGAACTTTTTTCCTAGCAGGAGTCTGGAAATGTCTCTGCTTCAGCTGTGAAAGGGAAAGCTAAAAAGCTGCTGAAGTATTAAAAAAAAATTGTAGCAAATTCTTTTCTCTCAGGTTTTGTAGCAAAATGTGTCTGTGGTGACCTTATGCTGTATATAGTGTGTAACTCCAGAACTGGGAACTAAGCAGATATGTACCTGAACATTTTAAATACTGAAAAAATAAATCAGTTTAGTGTAATTGAACAGCCCCCTGAGGCAGCTGTCAAAAGGAGCCACGTGTACTGGAGCTGCATCTAACCTGTGCATGCAGAAATCCAGAGCTTCCAGCCCATCCCCTCTGCACATACCAAAGGTAGTTTTAGGAGCTGCCCACTTCCTCTCACTCCTGCTCGGTGGTGGCAGAAACAGGGACACAGCACTGTCACCTACTGCCTTCCAGTCACTGGAAGGGAGCAGTGTGTAGGAGAAGCTCTCTTTTGTAAGAGCTGCTCCTCTGTGCCTGGCTTTTCCTACTTGTCAGTTCAAGGCAGGATCATAGAACTGTCTCAGTTGGAAGGGACCTTCAAAGCTCATCTAGCTCCAACCCCCTGCAATGCGCAGGAACACCTTCAACTAGATCAGGTTTCCCAGAACCACATCCAGCCTGGCCTTGAATGTCTTCAAGGATGGGGCATCCATCACCTGTCTGGGCAACCTGGGCCAGTGTGTTGCCACCTTCACTGCAAACAATTTTCTCCTCATGGCCAGCCTGAATCTCTCTCTTTTTAGCTTAAAACCATCACCCTTCATCCTGTCACAACAGACCCTGCTAAAAAGTCTCTCTCCCTCTTCCTCTAGTTCCCTTTTAAGTACTGGAAGGCTGCGGTAAGGTCTCCCCAGAGTCTTCTTCTCAGTTCTGTCTATTTAGCATGTCCTTAACCTGAGCTCTCTGAGAGATGCTGAAAGCTGTATAACTTTGGGGAGGGCAAATGAGATTAATCAGGCACCACTATGCTGGTAGAAAGTCCCAGCTCACTGACTGGTACCTAATGGGGTAGTCTGGGGGTGAATATGGGATTCTTGGGTTTGTGCTGCTGCAGTGAGAATACTGCCAACCCTTGCTTGAATGGTGTGGTAATAAGCAATGGGACCATAGTGAAGCATAACTTAGGGCTGCTTTGTGGAGGAGCAGTACAGAATGAGAGGAAATGGAAAATGGAATAAGGGGGCATTAGCCACCCCAGTTTTACCTGGTGTCAGCATTTGTCTGGATGTCCAGCTGCAGCTGAAGCCTGCATGTAACCATTCCTGCTGTACTGGGTCTGCTGGCTTGATCACTGTAACAGCACTGGACAAATATTTCAGCCTGCCATTCACTAAGGTGTAAAGCTCTGTCAGTCTTTTTCATTAAGATCAGTGCCACCTTTCTCACACACCCTCATCTCTCTTTGCCCTGCCACGAGGTGCATTCCAGTTACCATCATTCATGGTTTTGAGCAGTAGAGACAGATAAAAGGCACGGCATTTCTTGAAAGGTGGGAAACATAAACCAGAAAGGAAAGCACTTCTTGTTTTCACAGCCTGCTTTGTTGCCAGGGAGATGCTTGGCTCATTCAAGAATGGCTTGTTGTTGCTACCCAAGATGGCCAATGTATTGGAAATCATTGCTGTAAAATGAGGGTGCAGGAGAAAGAGGGAGACAGCAGAGAACAAGGGAAAGCCCAGAATAAGCTCTGCCTGCAGTCGTAGTGCATGACCTGCAAGCCCCACTGTGGCAATTCTGGGATCTCTGTGCCTTCCACATCCCGCTAATGCATTTCCCCCCCTTTTAGACATCCCTTGAGCCCTTGAAAATACAAAATCTCTCCAATAAATGATTGCAATAAAGTAACAGCAGAGTATGGAAATGGTTTGCGATAGCCCCTAGTGCCAACTAGAAGAGCCTGAAATTGTCTACTTCCATGCCTTTGCTGTCCTGCTTAGGGAGAGTCAGACTCACTCATTATCACCAGAGATCCCAGCCAAGTCAGCTGAGACCTGTGGCCAGACCCTGGAGACCTTGCTTTGCCACAACAACAACAGCAGGCTTGGCTTTGCTCCTGCAAGGCTGAAGTCGTAGTCATTGTCAGTAGCATGGGATGATCTTCATGAAGCAAAAAACATCACCCTAGAACCAGTGTCTGGTTGACTGTAGTCATGCTACTGATAAGGATAGCATTTAGAAGGGAGACAAAATAAGCTTGTGTCATGGCTATAAACAGAACATGGCTTGCTCTTGCAGTCAGGATTTGGCCTAGAAGAGTCATCCCGAATAAATAAGTAGGTTGGAGGTTGCCAAGTGTTCATCTAGTTTTACTTAGACTAAGTTTGTCAGTCTCCTTTCCAACCTGGGTAGTTACAACAGGAAACTGGCGATTCATTGAAGGCTAAAATTTGATCTTAGCTCCGGCATCACAGCTATTTATAGGGCAGCAGTTGTGATGATGAGCAATAGTCAGAATCCCAGCCTTCTGCAAGCGTGTCACAGTGATTGTGAGCAGGAGGAAGTCCTGTGTTCATAAGGGAGGGAGATCATACTGGCTCTGAGGAAAAGGGGAGGGATGGGGACTCTGTATAGCCTACAAAATGTAATAGCAGGCAAGGAACTTAATTGTGCAGACACAGCGGCACCCAGGAGCAGTATCAGTTCACCTGTCTTCTAGCAGGCTGTCAATCACTGACAGAGCTCTGAATCCCCAAACTTCCCCAGGCTGGCCTAATGTTACACAGTTTTAGTCCAAACTCATAAAGAATGAGGAAAGGCTGTGTGAAGCAGAGCTGAAAAAAGGCAAGATATTGTGGGCAGCAGGCATGTACCAAGTTGGAAACATGTGGCATGTGGAAGGCTGCTGTTTAGGTGCCACCTTGCCAAGCAGCTGATGTGCCAGCATGATGTTTTTCACGTTGGTCCTGCTTCTAATCAGGAAGCAGAGTAGATCAGAATCTATGGTGTTGGCATGGCAACACTTTAATCCTCACTCAAAAGTAAACCCTTGGTCTGTCTGGTCTTTGGGTTCTCCCAGACAGCATGGGCTGGTGATGAATGGGCAGCAGTTGGGGACAGGGTGGGATTGTTCTCCTGGTCTTCCAGTTCCTCTGCAGAGTTAGAAACCTGTTTCTAAGAAACACATTTCTAGGAAAAATGATGCACTTCAGCATCATTTCTAAGTAAGCCAGATGATGCAATCACACCCTAAAATGCCACTAGAATCTGTTTCTTTGATGAGCACTTGCCATCAGCTAGGCACTGTAGATTGGTGACATGTGTCCATCCATGTTGCTTTCCCAACTCTGAGATTAGGTCTGTAGCTAACTGTCCTATAAAACCACTGACCAGAACAGATGCCATCAATTAAAATAAGCTTTTTAATTTTCTTTCAAACTAAGCAAACTAAGAGAAGGGAAAGAGGTGTCTCAGGGGATCATTGATAAGAAAGAGACCATGACCATTTTGCTCAAACTTCAGGCTATAGGTTGAATCTAATCACATGCTTCACCACCTAAAGAGGGCTTTAAAGAAGATGGTGCCTGAGTCTTCCCAGGGAGGCACAGTAAGAGGACAAAGCAGCAGTCACTGGTGCCAGGAAGGGGATTTCAGCCCAAAACTGGCTCAGGCTCTTAGAGCTTTCACTCTTATCTCTATGTGATCAGGAAAGATCAGGACAACCCGCTCTTGAACAGCTGCCCAGCCCTTTGGGCTTTAGAAGTGCAAAGGGATAAGAGAGGTTTAAGGACATTTGTGTATGGGACAATCAGTGAAAACAGGAAATATGCGAAAGATGACTTTCAAGTTGCAGGTGTTGTGTTCCCCTTCAGCTAGTCTCCAGGAGAAAAGCTCATCAGATGAATCCTCCTGGTGGTGTTTGCTCCCTGGCTGGTGCAAAGCACAACCTCTTCAGGTGCAGATCCATCTGTAGAGATGCTTTTTATTTTTATTTTTTTTTTTTTCTGCTTCCAGATGCCATTTCAGGCTTGATTTCTCAGTAATGAGCAACACTAGTCCTGCCCAGGGCCCTAGAAAAGGATCCCCACCTCACCCCAAACTGTCTAACATCCTTGCTCACCTGTGAAAATGCAGACCATGAGCCATAGGGGGCTTAATCTTTTCTGTTCCTTCCTTGCAACCTCTGTCTTTTCACTGAAAGAGGGGTGTATTTTTCCTCCACAAGCTTCATGTGTTTGATACTGATTTTTTGAGTGATGCAGGGAGTATTTTTAGTTTGAAAAGAAGAAAAAAAAACCCCACCAACTCTGTTCCTTGGGAAGAAGGGCTGCCTGCCTTCTCCTCTGAGATTTGTTATTCAAATACAGCTGCAGTTAGGGCTGCCAGGGAGGTGGTGTGACAGGGAAACAATGGGCAAAGAAGGGAGAGCAAAGCAGCCATGGGACTGTGGCATTAGTGGTGAATTAATGACGAGTGGAGTGCTCCTTTTATTCCCACAAGATACCAGTGGAAGATGGCTGCTCTGGGAGCCCCTGGAAAGCATCAGAGCAGGACAGCACAAAATGTGAGGTGTTCAAAGATACTTGGCAGAAGAGCACAGCTGGAGCAGAGCCCCAAGAAGATGAAAACCTGCTTGCCGCCCACAAATGGGCTTCCTGGCAGCTCCTGGATCCAGGGTGGCATGCAGGTCATGTGAGGAACGGCTCCATACCACTACCCGCTCCTTCACAGAGAACAGCACAGCCTGGCCAAGGCAAATATCAGCCCATTTGATTTGGCCCAGCACAGACACTCTCCACAGAGCAGATAAGCAGTGGCATTGCCCTGATATTGATGAACATAGTCAGATACTGTTTTTCCTTCTCTAGTGCCTTTCTGTCCAGAAAGAGATTGAAAGGATTGAAGCGGGAACAAAAAATACGTGTAGTTGTTGGATGTACTCTGCAGCTGAGGCACTGAGGTTAAACATGTGCCACGGCCATGGCTTCCCAGATGCTTATACATGTTTCTGACCATGTGAGTGATCAGACACCAGAAGCCTTCCAGAAGGTCACCACCATATTTGATTCTGAAGATCAAGTTTCATCTGGCCACAGCCTGATACAGGCAGGGTGCACTCTTCAGGTATGATTGCAAGTCAACTCTCCCAGCAGCAATTACAGATAACTACAAGCTACTCAGCACATCTCAAAAACATGTCAGTTATTAAGTGGATTTACACCCATCTCTTCTGGGAGCTGTTGGGAAGTGCTGCTGAGTCATGCTGCTTAGCCCCGAGTTTTAGGAGTGCCATTTAAAATACTTATTTTCCGAATGCTGTTGATGATGTCCATATTATTTGCATGTCTCCAAATGTAAAATGAAAACATTTGTACAGGGCGTTCCTGGCCTTAAACACGTCTCTGGTGTGTAACTCAAAAAAACCCCATAAAACAAATATCTTGGGAAGGGACCACCTCCCTGGGTCTGTCATTTGATGTTTATTCAGGGTGATGGTGAGGGATAGTGCAGTCTTTGCTCCCAACCAGCAAGAGCACAGGCTTGGAACAGCTTGGGAGGGAGGGAGGGAGGGAGGCAGGGAGGAAGAAGAGCTATGCCCAGACACATGGGAGAGGAGGAATGGGGAACACAATCCTTGCTTACACCAGGTGCTAATAAACTTAGGATAAATATTCTTCTGCAGTGGTCTGCTCTGGCCACAGACTCCAAAGCAATTCGTCCCCTGGCACCAGGTGTCCTTGCAAAAGCACCCGGTCTGAGGGCAGGATGAACACAAGCGCTACGGCTCTGCGCAGGGCTGGTTTCACTGTTGGCACTGGCAGGATGCATGCCAAGGCCTTGCTGACAGCCTGCTCCCTTCACATACTGAAATTCACACAGACAGCAGCAGAGGAGTCATTTTGTGGCATGTGGCTTGAAGTCCCATCCTTGGAAGAGGAGAATTCTGCTGAGGTGGCGAGGCAAGGAGACAGAGCCCTTAAGGAAATGAAAATGTGCTGAGGCTGTGCCCAAGCCCCACACCATCCTCCTCCTCCTAAGGGGAAACCTGTCCCTCCAAAGCAAGCAACTTCTTCTTATAATAAGTCAGCCAGGGAGGGAGCACTTGCAGCCACTGTGGGGACAGCTGCCTTCCTCTAGGCAGAGGCACAGCAGGATTCCAGCACCTCAATGTCCCTCATACTGCATCAGTCACAGGGACGGCAGAAAATCTGCTGCATGTGAAGACTTTATTACCCATATCCAGGTTTTACTGAGGCTATTAATCAGTACTGTGTACATTTGTAATAACTGATTAAAGATACCATGTGGGAACTCATTTAACAACTACGAATACTGGTTTGACCTCAGCCTCACCAGTGGAATGGGGCAGGGGGATATCTAGCCATGCAGCAGGGATCAGCTTCGCCCAGAGCAGGAGGAGACCAATGATGCTGCTAACTCAGGCCAGGACTGCCGTGGTGAAAGGCCACGCATTTCATTCAAAGGAAGGAAAGAATCAAGCTCCAGATGAAGATTAGAAGAGCAGCCTCAAGAGACACTGTATGTAAAACAGTATCAGTTTGCACAGTAGCAATGTTTAGCCTTGTGATCAGAGGCAGAGAGAGAAAATGTGCAGGGAAAAAAGCACAGGACATGTGAATCAGCCTGGATCTGGTTTAGGGATTTTGTTAGAAAGTTGCTGGGGGCCACAGGAAACCTCATCCTTCACCAGCAGAGACCCACATCCACAGCATGTCTCCCCAGAATCGCTTCAGGCAGCATAACACATCCCTTCCAAGTGTCAAAACCCACTCAGGAGCCAAAGAAAACCTCACCCACAGGCTTTGAACAAATTCCCTCATTTATTTCTGCTGTGTGCTTCATTTTCTAGGGCTGTAGGAGTTTCTGGTTTGCTTCATATTGTATCTGTGCTGATGGCATGATTGTTGCCACATAGTTCCCCCTTGATAAGAAACAACTCCCCTAGGTTGTCTGTTTGTAATTAAGTCCTCATTTTCCTGTAAGTTGGTTTAAGACTAGACTAACTCCATTGATTAGAGGGGAACTACTCGTGATATATCCTGAAATCATGAGAGTGGAGAATTATGTGACACACAGGAACAGTTCCAGAGTAACATACTCCAGTTAGCTCTGTGGTTGTCATTTGCTTATGAACCCATGTTTCTGCATTTTGAAACTGTCCTTCAGATGTTTGCTCCCTTATGAGAAGGGGCTTTACTAATCCAATCTTATCTGCTGGATATACATTACAAATGAGCACTCAGCTATCTAGGCTGTTGGGTCATGTGTGGAATAAAATCAGTTACTTTTTAATTAGGCTGACCGCAGAACAGGAGCAAGACAGTCTTCCAGAGAAAAAGGTCTTTCTGAGAAGAAAGAGACCCCAGTAGTGTAACCATCCAGCGAGTCTGAGTTCTGTAAAGTTACGAATTAGTTTCTTCCAAGTGAGAACCAGATCTCATCTCCATCCTTCCTTCTACATGTCGTCACATTTGTGTACTTTCTTTTCTTTTATGCAGGGCTGGTTTGGCAACACGGCCTATCTGGAGGTGCATTGTGACATTTCTGTGGATGTCAAACACGGGAATTTTAGGCTAGATTTTCCTCAGCACCTCACCAGCACCTTAGTCAAAGGTCTTGAGACCATTTTACTTCCAGCTTTAATTCTCTTTAATTACTGTTATTGACACTATAAGCTTTCAAAAGCTTTTCTCTTGCCAAGTTCTGCTGCTGTATTTATGAGGCATGCAAAGGTTTCGAACTGGTGATATTTGTGCTGTCCTTGTGCAAGTCCCTTACTTTAAACAGACTTGCTGTACTACAGATTCCCTCAATGTGCGTTGCAGACAATCTCTCCCAAGCTGCACAGCTTTTTGATAGCAAGTTCAAGTTCTGCTTCTCTTAGCATGTGTCCTCCCATGCTAGCTTCTATTAGTGAGATCCTTCACCCAGCAAATGGCATAGGGTTAAATCTGCTGTCTGTGGTTGGTGTGGGCCTGCCACTATTGCAGGCTTGGTGGTTTAATTTACTCCAGAGGCAAAAGATGTACCAAGGCTGAAAAGACCATATTCAGCATTACAGTGCGTCATGAGCCGAGTTCAGGATGGTCTTGTGATGAGTGAGTTGGCAAAAATCCTTATTTTCTCAAGTTTCTCTCGAAGAACAAAACCTCAAGGAAGGCTCTAGGACGATGTGTAGCAGCACACGAGGCTCTGCAGGGCTGAGCCTTTGACTCAGCTGCTCTTTATGTCATTGTGGACTAAGTGATCATAGAATCATAGAATAGTTAGGGTTGGAAGGGATGAGCATCTTCTATTCCTTGTTGGTGATCCAAGCAAAAAGTGTACATGCATAAAACAATCCCAACCGTAAATCGTGTACCAGAAGGAGGAAACCTGTCCCCCAGCATGAAGACTGAGCAATTTCAGTATCAAGACTGTCAAACCATGAGGTTTCAGAAACCAAGAGCAGCTGTGCCCAAACTACATCTCTGCTTATTTCAGTCATGGGCTGTGCACACAGACATTTTATCATACTGAATCAGCTTAAAAGCCACCTCTTGAACTGATACCCCTTTTCTGGCCCCCATCTTACCATTTCTGAAAGAGGTGTAGGGTGCAAAGCCTGTCCTTGCTCAGGCAGTTTTTGCAGTTGATGTCCTTCCACAGCCTGCAGCCACAACCCAGCATGCAGACACCTCCAGTGGTCCTTCCTCAGGCACCACTGCATGACAAGGCCAAGAAGAAATCCATGTCCACCACATTTCAGATCAGAAAGCATGATTAGCTCATGCATTTAATTGGAAAAAGAAGAAATGATCAGGAGAACTGCTTATAGTAACCCACACAGGCAGCTCTGAACTGCCTTTCTAACACTAATCATCTCTCCCATACAGTCCTGGACAGGTGAGATCCCAGTTCTGGAGTCATGCTGAATGTCAGCATGAATTTTCAACTTAATTTGTCTGAGCTGATCCAAGAGCACAAAGTGTGGAGGTAGTGGACAGGCTATTGCACCATATCCCCTTCTCCTTTGCCATCAACTTCACGAAGAAAGAATGGGAAGCAAATGAACAGTGACGGCTGATGGGGAGGTGAAGCCTATCAGTCCACACTATCTAACTTGCCTTGGATCCTCCAGGAGATCACCAGTGCTAGCAAGTCTTCCATGACCCTTGGGGAAGAGAACTGAGCTCGGGAGCCAAGCCCACCACAAAGATATCAGGATATTCTGTGAAACAGCTAGCTGAACTGCCAGCACCTTGGTGCACACACAAAATATACAGTCCATCTGAAGCATTGCCCAGCACATAAGTCTGGATGGGCCTATGCTAGGAGCAGTCAGAAATGAAGCACTTGATGTGCAAAGAGATACCCAATTTCATGTGCAGGACCACCAGCAAAGCTTCTTATAGTTGTTTCCAGCTCTTAGAGGAAAGAAAGGTGCAGTAGGTTCTAGTTGAATGTCAAATAGGATAGCAAGTAGTGGGTGATAAAAGTAGCATCTCCATAACTGTCAAAGGTTGTTCTAAAGGTCAGAACTGCATGTGCTCTCCCAGCTCTATGAATAGCTATTCAATTTGTCCACAAGTTGAGATTTTGACCAGGATAGGATGAATAACAAGGCTAAAGCTGTCCCATCCATTACTGTGGGGAATGGCTTGCCTCCAAGAGCAGGTTCTGCCCCTGCAGATACAACACACATGTCAGAGAGCAATCCAGGAGGGCAGATGGCTTATGCGGACCATCCTTGCCACCAAGCCTTCATCCCCAGTCTTCAAAATGCCACAGTGCCCCTCTGCAGAGAGACAGTGGTATCCTTGTCCTCACTGCCAATGCCCCTGAGCACACTCCCCTGGTCAATGTACCTTAAAAGCATGGGCAGAAGCCAGAAGCCTCTTGTTCTGTATACACTGCCCAAGACTATTTATCTGGAGTTAATTTTCCATCCCTTAAGGCAAAATGTAGGGAAAGAGATGCTGGAAATCCTTCCTGTGTGTGTTCTTGCTCTCATAGCAAGTCAAAACAGAAAAGCCCTGTAGGCCTGCTGGCACTGACAGACAGACTGACAGAGCCACTTTGCACAGACTGACACTTCAGTTCCTGTGGTAACACAACCCTGCTCTTCCCATGCTGTTACTGATGTCCTCCTGTTTCCATGGCAACAGGCCACTTTTAATTGGTGAGTAAGAAACAAAATTAAAACCAAAGCAGTTTATTAAATGTCAAACCGTCTTGGAGTGTCTCCCACTAATGTGATGGGGGCACAGCAACTCTCCGGGCATTCATTCAGGAGCAAAAGACAGCAGTGCCAGAGGGGAACAAGACAGCTCCTCTGGGTCTGCACACTGTCATCATCTCCAAAGGAACCATCCTGCCTTCTTCACACACCAGTCCAAGGATGCTGAAGCCAGCCAGGCCCTGAGATAGCTGTCTTAGCAAAGCTGTTCCTACGTCCTTGCATGTCCTTTGTCCATGCCTTCCATGGAGGAGGGCAGATCTTTTTGCAAGCTATGCTAAACCACACTCCTGCTTGTACCATCTCCATGTGCTCCGGAGGGAAAGTCCTCAAACAGGTGGTAGAGCCGTGCCCATTATGAACAGAGGATCTGGGCCAGGAACCCTCTGTATCAGCAACTTTATCTGCTAGGTGTAGGTGGTATAGGCTGGAAGATGATCAAGTATTCTTCCAATACATAAAGCTCTTCTGATGCCTAAAGGGGGTTTACAAGAAAGCTGAAGAGGGACATCTTACAAGGGCATGTAGGAATAGGACAAGGGGAAATAGATTTAAACTGACAGAGGGACAATTTATATTAGACATTAGGAAGTTCTTCCCTGTGAGGGTGCCGAGGCCCTGGCACAGGTTGCCCAGAGAAGCTGTGGCTGCCCCATCCCTGGCAGTGTTCAAGGCCAGGTTGGACAGGGCTTAGAACAACCCGGTCTAGTGGAAGGTGTCCCTGCCTGTAGCCTGGAGTTGGAACTGAATGAACTTTAAGGTTGCTTCCAACACAAACCAGTCTGTGATTCTATGGTCTCTCATAGTGAAACTAGCTCATCATCAACCAAAAGCTTTAAAAATGTTGTCAACCACTCCTTAGTCTATGCCCAGAAGAAAACATAAGATGAAAGACTTAACTCTTGCTTGTGAAAGTAGAGAAACAAGTCTTTGCTGTCCTGGGAAACAGCCATCTAGAGTGTGCAGCAGGAAGACTGCAAAGTGCTCTGGTTTCTGGTGGAAGAGCTGACCCTTTAATACTCTTTTGCATCACCAGATTCCAAGAAGCAATTTTCTGTTGGCCTGTCCAGCTGTCGTATTTATAACCAGCCAATATATTATAAAAAGTGTATAATTCAAAGTGTTTCCTAATTAAGTGTTGTAACTACAATACTATTTCAACCACTCTAATTTAATTCATCACAGTATTTTAAAGTTTTGTATTAATTATATCATGCAGGAGAAACTCTTCAAGGGTTCAAAACCAGCAGTTATGTGCCACTTTGATTTGTAGCTAAAGCTAGTGTGAGTTCACATGGCAACATCTCATCATGATATCTGAAAACTTGGGGTTAAAAGACACTGTTAAAGCTCTGTCCAAAGTCAGGGGTCACTTAATCCAAAGCATGGCAACTCAGAGTAAGCTGCCAGGCTAGTAAAGATTCTGCAATCCCAGTCATTTCTGACCTTTCTGAAACGATTCCATTTTCAAAAGTCCATATTTGGTAGATCTCCAGAGCAATCTGCAGCTAAGTTTGTGGCTGACATTCAGATCTCTAAAAATGGAAATGGGCCTTGGCCACTTGAAGATTATTCGTTATAGAGGGAAAGATCTTGGGAACAACTGGGCTAACGTGGTTAAGCAAATATGACTGGATTAGTAAAGGGTAGGATTAGACATTACCCATTAACATGGCATGTGCAATAGCAGAAGAGGTGTGGGCTGATTCTGTATGTTATTATGAGTGAGTGTGTGCATACAACTGCTCACCTTGTTTGTGCAGATTGGATAGCTGCTTTGACTCATTAGGAAACTCTTTAGGAGGTTTGACTACCAAAGATTTGTTAAATGCACTGGTAAAATGAGCAATAGAAAGCTCTCCCATGCAGGTTGGTTTAACATCAGACCTCTTGCATGCTCTTTGCAAGTGTTTATTAGGAAAAAAAAAACAAACCAAACACATTTTGTTGGTATTCATAGAGTGCAAAAGCACAGTAAGGCTACAGAGTCTCTGGGATATTGCCAGGGGGCTGTTCTCAGCTATCTGTTAACTTAAGAGCTCCAATTTGGGAAAAACTACAGTTTCCAGAAGTGCTCTCTTTCTGCCTTTGCCTCCATCTCTATCTTAAAGACCAAAACCTATGAAATCCTGCAGCTGTGTGTTAACACAGAAGAATGGGTCTTTCCAAGCTCCTTTACATACAAGACAGCAGCAGCCATAGGTTAGGGCGTTTCTCAGCTGAGCTGTTGGAAGAAAACAGTGAGAAGCTGCCAGTGGATGGTCTCACACTCTTCTCATGCCACACCAGGCACAAACATCCCCATGCTGAGGGCAGGTTCTCAGCCTGGGCACATCCAGCTCTGCTGAAGTCATTCTGGCCCCAAGGCTTGTTTTGCTATTTTACAACAGAACAAATAGAGCAGCACTTCATAACATCCTAATGAGGCACACTGAAGAATGCCCAGGAGACAGAGACAATATCAGTGTTTCTTGGCATGGAGGAAAAATCAAAGGCATTTGTTTGTTATCTGAAATGTTGATCTCTGTTCCCTTCAGTGGTAGGCAGACATTTTTATAGTGTAGGTTCCTGGAAATACTCAGATGTCACTGTCAGTGCATTCTAAGGGTATTACTTGTTTCAGATATACTTACAAAAGCTGTGCTTATGAAGCAAGGAGTTACTCAACACCATTATGGGGTTATTAAGCTTTAAGTAGTGCTTTGCACTCTTATGTCCTCAAAAGACCTTACACTTGTGGACCCATTCTTCTTCTCATTGAATGGGAATTACATCACTGCAGAAAAGACAGTGGTACCTCTGTTGTGAAGACTGCTAAAGTCTCACCTACGATCCTGATGGTGCCTTTTGAGAACATGCTGTTCATTCTGTCAAGCTTGATGCTTTTTTAAAATTTTGACACTTGTGAAACATCTTCTGCTTCTCCAGCCTTGCTAATCAGAAGACAAAACCCAAAGGTGAAAATACCAGTACCAAATACCCTTGGAGCCTGGTTTAGGCTCATGCTGGGACTGGGACTACAACTAGTACTGGATGTGTTTGCTGGGGGGAGCTGAGAGAGGGTGACCTCAGATGAATCACTGCAGGATTGGGCCCAGAAGGCTCTTGAAATCTGCCCCTGAAGAAAGCAGAAGAGACAGGCTGTGCTCTGTCTCCTCACTCACGCTGGTGACGGTATAGCTGCAGTTACAGGTGGTAACAGAGAGTTTGCTGCTGTGCAAGTCTGAAAGGAGACGTGCTGCAGGGTGTGCACATCCAGGTAAGCTGATCAGAGGGGAAGAGTCAAAGCCCAGGGAAGGTGAGCTGAGCTGAGCTGACCTATTCAGAACAACTGAAAACATACTCTTTAGACCCCTGAGCATTAAATACTGCTGTATTATTAAGAAGCCAGGCAATTGGAAGGTATTATCCCATTAAAAAAGTACATCTGCAAAAAGGGTTTCCTAAGGAACCAATGCTGTTCTGCAAAACTTGGCCTTGACAGAGATTTCTCCATTCTCAGTTGGATCCAGGAAGCAAGCATGTTAATAAACCCACTGCCAGGCAATTTAATGTTATTCTGTATACTCTGTTCACTCTTGAAGCTCAGCTAAGCATAAGAGAACAAGTAATTTTTGCTTATTTAGTACATTCTTTCTGAATGTCACTATGTTAAAAACCCAGCAGATGAAATACCCCCTCCCTCCCACTGGAAAGTCAAAATCATCGCAGCTAGGTCAGCTATGTTCATTGTGGTTTCTCCAGTTAAAAAGTTATCATCCATCACGATTGTAATCATCCATCCATCACGACTGTATCAGCCATTCAGCTTCTAAAAACAAATACTCTTCTGTAATTTCTGAGGACACACAGGCTGTTCCACAAGATCAGCTCATGCCCACTATTTCAGAATGCCTCTGCAAGAAACTGAAAAAAGGAGAAGAGTGGTTAAAAAAAGCAATTCAGACATTAACAATGTCATGGCAACAGAAAATCAGAGCCTCAAAACCGAAGCTTAGCTCAGTAAAGGTTTAGGGAGTCACTGTACCTCAGGACTGAATGAAATATTCAGCATGTAAAAGAGGTCCCCAAATGTTTTTTGTATTTGTGATTATGATGCCAAGCCAACTGCTATTTATATATATTTTTGTCTAACCATAGATTTTTTTCTCACTGCCAAAGGTTTTATAATAGTATACTTGTCGGGTAAAAGTCAGTCAATTTTGATTCTTGGGGAACTTTAGCATTTGAAAGCGTAATCATAAACATCCACTTTTGCCCTTATGGAAACTACTGTTGTAGCAGAAGTTGATAGAAGGGGAAATCAAGCACTTTGGGAACAGTTACCCTGTGAGGGATTTTGTATGTTGAGTAAGATGATATAACATGAGGTGACAGCCTGACCCATAACCAACAATGAGGTATGCAGCCTCACATTCTGTATTTTCACCTAATGCTGGCCATGTGTATAGATGACAAACGTCCTTGGCTGTTCCAGGGAAACCCTTGCCACCCTAGAACTTCTCCTCTTGGTTTTTAAGGCTTTTTACTTCCTGATCACGTCAACCATAGAGTCATCATAAAATCACAGAATTGGAAGGGACCTTAAAGATATCTCGTGCAACCTGTTGACTATGCTCCTTTTGATGCAGGCAAGCACTCAGTTGGCGTTCTGTGTTGTGCTGCAAGCATACACTGCCAGGCCATGTTGAGTTTCTTTTCAGCCAGCACCCCCAAGTCCTCCTCACATCTGCCCTCAATCCATTCTCCACTCAGCCTGTGTTTGTTCTTGGGTTTGCCCTGACCCACTGCAGGACCTAGCACTTGACCATGTTGAACTTTGTTAGGTTTGCACTATCCCACCTCTCAAGTGTGTCCAGGTCCCTCTGAATCCCAACTGTTTCCTCCAGTGTGTCAACCACACCACACAGTTTGTTGTCATCGGCAGACTTGCTGAGGGTGCTCGATCCCACTGTCCATGTCAGCAATAAAGATGTTGAAAAGGGTCTGCTCCTGAGGAGACACCCCTCATCATCAGTCCCCTCTTGGACATTGAGCCATTGACCACAACTCTCTATGTACAACCATCCAGCCAATTCCTTAGCCACTGAGTGGTCCATCCATCAAAGCCATGTTGGCTGTCACCAATCACCTCCTTATTGTCCTTAGCATTGTTTCCAGGAGGATCTGCTCCATGCCAGGCATTGAAATGAAACTGATTGTCCTGTAGTTCCCTTGGTCTCCCTTTTTTCCTTTTTTAAAAATGGGTGTTGCATTTCACCTTTTCTAGAAAGCAGGAATTTCACCAGACTGCCACGACTTCTCAAGTCATTTCTCACAATGCTGGAATCTTCTGTATTTGTACTTGACCTTAAAGTGAAATTTTATGTAGTGCTTACAGGTGGACCCCCTGAGTCATAGGGTCAGGTCAGTTTGGAGCTGTGAACTTTTCCAGTGTGTTTCACACCAAGTTCTTCCTCCCAGTGATGGTACCAACAAGTCCTGAGTCATTAGAAAGAGAGCAATCTAGTAGACTTTAAAGGTTACAAGCTTTTATGTTTTTCCAGCTGAGGATTCGTGATACCTGGATCCAAATCCACTGTCTTCTGTACAACTGAAGGGACTGGAAAGCACTTAGGTTTTGAATCATTCAGTACCAGAGCTGCCACTTAGTGAGGCTGGGAGCTTTTAGTGATTTGTGTGCTTAAGCTTGATATAAGAGGGCTTTTAGGCTATAACACCATGTTAATTTAGCACACAGAAGAGTTTGAAGTCTGCTGTTTCTTGTAGGCACCCTGTAGGGCTTACCATTGACACTCTTGGACACCATCACAGGCTTGTCTGATGGAGGGGATTTTTGGCTGGATCTGGCTAGTAGGTTGCTGAATACCCTTAGGGTGGCAAGACAACTTCTCTTCTCCAGAAGGTGAGCAGGAAAATTGCACATGCACAAAGCAAGATCTGAACAGTATAACTAAGAGCAAAAGCTAGCTGCAAGGAGAGAAATAAGAAGTGCTCTGAAGTCAAGGTCAGGAGTTCCCAAGGGTTCAGCTTCCAATTTACAGTACAGGGTTGTTTTTTTAAAAAGAACTTTGAAAAAAGCAATACCAGGGCTTTGATTTCACACTTCTGGATTTCTCCCTCCTCCCCATCTGAGCTCCTTCCTGCTCTCAGTTACAGGAACCCTAAAACCAGAAGTACTTTCTACAGTGCTGCAACGCCTAAGCAGTTGAGCCAGAGCCCAGAAAAGCCTTTGTGGTGAAGGTGATAGAACTTATTTCCCTCCCAAAGCGTCTTAGTTTCTTAGTCTCAGAACCATGATGTGACTCCCACTCTGCTTTAGGAGAGGACACAAATCTGGCTGGAGAAGAGCAGTCAGGTTGCAGGCAGAATTGAAGGGGGGCTGTTAGCTTGCGTAACGCTTACAAAATGTGTGTAATTTCCTCTCTGGATTTAAAGAGGTGAATATTTTGCAGGGTCTGTTGTATGCAGAAAGAATCTAGAAGGGTTAGAAGAGAGGGATGGTAGTGAAAGGAAAGAGAAAAACATCAGCCTCCAACTTTTAACTTGGTTGCCTATCAACAGCTCCATCTTAAGGAGTGTAACTGCAACCAGAAGCTTCAGAGCCTTCTGTACTCTGCTGATCTCCTGATACTGCTTGTCTGAAGCGCCTTAAAGCAGAGTATGGATTTTCTAACAGAAACCCTAGTTGCTGCACTGGAACATGAGTTACTCTGTCAGATACATAGAGCCGTAGAGTTATCTCAGACAGCAAGAGAGAGGTGTCCCCTTGAACTTTTCCCTGCATCTGCTCAGCTCTCCAGCATCCTGCACACCTCAGTCCCCCAGAGCAAACCTCTTCTGGTGCACCAGTCTCCCCATTTATGTGGTTCTGCTGAACATCATTAGCAGATGGGAAGTACTGGCTGCGTAATCATCTCATGAAGGTAATGCTGGACCCAAAATATTTGATAGAGCATCTTTAGGCTGAGATGAGCTGTAGCTGTTCCTGGTGGTGAGCACAGGGCTGCTTCCATGCCACCTGACTGATGCGCCCTTGCCCACAGACATGATTCCCAAATCCCACACTTGCTTGTGCTGGCACAGGAAGTATCTGTTGGTTTTGTTAACCCTTGATCATCCCCCTTTCCTATTGCTATTCCAGTAAATCTTCAGGGCTCTGGAGAGTGGGTTTGTTGCTCTGTTTTTTTGTTAGGTGTGCAATTTGTATGAGGCTCAGGCAGCCTTTGCTTCCAGGTGTGTTTGCCCCATGGACATGTTGCCCTGTGTTATGTGCTACTCAGTAACTTACGAAAGCTTATCTTTACCAGGCTCCCCAGTAATGTATGAGGAATGAATGCAGCTTAGGCCATCGCAGCGTCATCTTCTGACATTTTCTTGGAAAGCCATGGCTGCTGTGTGAACTGAATGGGGGAAGAGCTGGCTGTGGGTACAGATACATCCCTGGTGCTGCCCAGGGTGTGATGTTACACATAGCACTTCAGAAAGCAATGTGCTGTTTAAAGTACCCTTTCCCTCCACCACTTCATCATCGCCTCCAAACCACCTACTTCTCCATAGCTTTCACCCACCTTTGGAAACTTGCTCTCAGGCTAGATTCCATCAGCACTTTCAAGAAAGAGGGGCTGCCAACCTTGTTGTTACCCCATGCATGACTCAGAGCTACACAACCATCTCTTTCCTCCAACAACAGTTGGTACCAGCAGTCATCAGGGGACCTGAGCAACCCAAGAGCTCTCCTGGTCCTACACCTTGGCTCTCACCCTTTGGGCATGCTGTGGGCTGTTAAACCACTATGGAGCTGCTTAATTTTGCCCATCTCACACTTGAAATGCAGTAGATAGAGAAGGCTTGAGAAAAGGGGAACCTGTTTTCTTCCTAGTGATGTGCTAGCTAGGATCACCAATGCAATGCTGAAAGGTGAAGGTGGGGGTTGCTTCTTATCCCCACAGCAGAACCACACAGGTGCTACACTGCGTTCTTCACCATCAAGGTAAGAGTGCCTGAGACACTTGTCACAGCTAAATGCATGCTATCAGTAAAGGCTGCCTCATGGACTAATTAGCACAGAATTTCTGGTCATTTTAGCAGATGGAGCTATTACCTGCAGATTTATGGGTCTGCAGATAAGTGTCTCCACAATTCTGTAGCCCTTTAACCTTGATACAGTGGCTGTGTGTAGGGGGGAAATGATCACCAACACCAGCAGTGGCAAGTGGCACTTGCAGTTGGACATAGCCAGTCTCTTGGTCTTCTCTCACTGCTCAAGGATAAACTTGTTTTCATCTTGCTGTCTGACACAGATATGCTCTGAATGATGGACAGGAGACTGATATTTTTGGACATTTTAATCAACAGAACAAATCAGAGCCATTTTTTCCTGCACATCCAAATGACTGAATTTGAAAACAACTCCTGTTTCCCTGGATGGAAGGAGCTGAGCTGATGCCTCCACATGCACTGTATCAAATTTTATTTATTTCCCTGGGAGTAATTTTCTGTCTAAAAATACAACTTTCTCAAAATTCCAGAGTTTTCAGGGAAAGTGGTTCTGCTGAAATTTGTGACAGTGAAAAGCTGTACAAAATGGTTTGAATATCTTGATTTTTGCTACATAGCAATAGCAACACTTAGCTGACAAGTGAAAGTGAGAGGAAAATTAATGTTAAAGGAAAAAATTAAAAGAGGATATTTTGTCATTAATCTAAACATGTAATACTGCTCAAGTGAGAGAACTTAATACTCTCTAAATGTTGCATGGGGAGAGCCACCTGTCAAAATCTGTTGGCATATTTGTTTTGCAAAAACCGGTATAACTTCTTGTCATGGCACAGAGGAGAAACTCCAGGATCCAGCTGGCTCTGATGGACACAGGATTGGCAAAGCCAAATAGACATCTAGTGTCAAAAAAAAGATAAAAAAGAAGTCTGGATTAGCATGAACATTATCTCTCCCTTGCATCCAAATTGATGAGTGATCACCTTCTTTGCAAGTGTTGACTACAGTTCCTTGAAGATGCTGGTGGCATCTTAGCCAGGCACCCGTGTAGGCAGTGTGAAAACAGCCCCTGCTCCCTCCTCTGCAGGGGAGAGTCCTGGATGCAGGATGTGGTTGGCACTGCATGCTTCTCCCAGGGGAGCAGATCCTCCATCTGGCACCTGAGCCTCTGAGCAGGCTGCAAGCATGCTTCCTACCAAGCATCTGCCTCCTAGTCCTCTGAATGGGCAGGCTCCAACCTTCTCACACTCTCCTTGTTGCCTTGACTTGATGGAAGAAAGTATGCAGACACAGGAGGAGCAGCATCATGGTCACTGCTTCTTCTCTCTTGTATTTGAATGTGAACAGGAGCAATTTCACTAAAGCCACTAGAGGTGCAAACAATGAGAGAGGGAAAACAGGACCTCTTCATCTACATACTTTTCAGGATTGGAGATGTTCGCCTTCAGTCAGAGAGGTGGGAAACAAGAGGGGAAAGTGGAAAGTGTTAGTGAAGAGACTGCAAACGTACTTGGGATGAAAGAGAGAATAATTAAAGACAGATTGAAAGCAGATATTTATTGTACTTCTGGAAATGCTTCTGAGCTTGAAAGCATCTGAAAAATGGGGAAAAGTGAGTGTTGCTGTTGCAGTCCCAGGAGAGAGGGGCACAGTTCTTAAAGTACGTGAATTTCAGAGGATGCTGTCATCTCTTATGGCTATGGAGCTCTATTTTATTTTAGGCTTAATTAAAAGGGTGTTTTGGGGTTTTCCCACTAGCTGTTTCATTTTATTCTCTGATCTAGTCAGAAATCAACTTCTAAGGACTGGACCTGGAGAAGAATTCAGTGGGGAAACACTACTGAATGTCTGTCAGAGGCAGGGGATAAATACAGCACACAGGGTCTTCAGTGCCATGGAGACACACCTGCTGGGGCATAAGGCATCTCTGCAATGGACAATTTACTCCCCACTCCCTACTTGGGTACTTGGAAGATACTCTAAGTGTGTCTTCTAAGAGAGAAAAACCTGGCACTTCTCTTCTGCCTGAAATGCCATCTGTGAGCAGATATGCTGAGACGTCAGTAGCTTTCCACTTCAGCTCCATGAACACAATTTCTGTTCATAACTGTCTGAGCATCTTTACTCTCTGAAGAGCTCTGTGACTTACATCGCTTCCTTTGACGATATAAATAATGTGGTCTATTCTTAGCTCCGCAGCACTATATTCAAATCT
This sequence comes from Agapornis roseicollis, assembly GCA_002631895.1. NCBI lineage: Eukaryota > Metazoa > Chordata > Aves > Psittaciformes > Psittacidae > Agapornis > Agapornis roseicollis. The sequence goes on from NDXB01019550.1 coordinate 74,562, forward strand.
TTATCTAAATTCTGCAGAATTTTCCATTTCAGATGTTTGGGCTTTTAGAGACAGACTGCTGGTTATCCCATGCATGGGATTATTCCTTTGATACATCATCTGAAAATTTAATTATCAGACCAATTCCTGATTTTTCTGAAATTTACAGGGAAAACATTAAAGTTTGATTAAGTGAGAATTCTCAGTGGACTCATCAGCAATGAGACCAAAATTAAATTGTGTTTTTAATAGCTTTGTCATGTTGCAACCCAAGAGGAGTATCTGAATATGAAAGCCTGTTGCCAAAAATCAAACCTCTGAACAATGAGCAGTGAAAGATGTATTTCACTTATTGGAAAAATGAATACATGTGATACTCTGGTGCCAGAGCAGGGCCAGGCCAGGGGGTGTCAAAGGTGACAGCACTGGGAGGGAGCATTTCACATTAATTCTATGTGCAGCTGAGCTTCAGTGGCAACACGATGGGGTCCTAACCTTTGGTGTTACAAGGTGCTGAACAGCATCATGTGGAGGAGCAAAGCAACAGGAAATAACCACTTCTTATCTGGAGCTGAATCAACAGCAAAATGATACTGCATTGTTACCCATGGTAACCCAAGAGACACAGGCTACTCCTGGCATCCTTCTTAGATGTCTTGTACCAGAATAAGGAGAGCAATGCCAGTTGCAGGCATCTCTGAAACACACATCAGGGTTACTGATTGTGAGGCACGTACACCTAAAAGACATTTTTACAGGGTGTAAAGGTTTGTCCTGTATAGTTAACCAGAGTATGAACCCAACTCACTATGGACAGATAAACATCTGCTTAATGATGCCGTCCCAAAGATTGGACTGACATCTTAAAACACAGCACTTGCACAGGCAGTTCATTTGTTTCTGCTATTTTCAGGTATAAAATAAAGCAAATGAATTTGAAACATTTGCTTGGGGAACAGATGAATCCGTAAAGAGGACAGAGAGGTAGATATATACAGTTGCAGCATCAATTACATGACTGTAAACAGCTTAGAAAGCCAGGCAGCTGCTGGCTTACAAGCTTAGTAAGAAGGTGCAGTGGCAGTGTAAGGTCTGTCTTTTGGGCCTTTCACCTTCTCTGAGTCTTTGCAGTACCCAGAAATACTTCTCTTAACAGGGTTGAAGAGGAGGATATGAGTACTTTTGTGTAGTGATGACACAAAGGTGTTTAGAGAAGGTACTAAAGGAGGGTTGAGATGTTTGAATTTGGTAAAAGATGTTCACATTAGAGGAACACAAATCCTTCAGCAACTGTGAAGCTCTTTCCATTTGCACAGCACAGTTGGTGTCTGGGCACAGCAGCTATCATTCCCTCAATTTTTCCCACCCCCACAACATCACTCCATCTTCCAGTATGACACTGAGAAGTAAGGAAAAGCACAAAAATGCCTTTAACCTTCAGCCTCCATCAAATCAGAATTTTCTGATGCAGCTCATAATGCATAATGTAGAAGCACTTAGCATGCTCCCACCTCTTCCTGTGGAGGGGTTAATGAGTGAAACAAATTGTGTGGTGGCAGGGTTGGATTCCTTTGGAAAGCTCCTCTTCCCTTCCAGAGCCTTTGGATTCATCTTTCTTAAATAAACACACTTCAGAAATCTTGTGGAGTGTAAATAAGTCAGGCAGAAGCAAGAAAGTAATTGCCAGTGGATAATTTGTAGAGCTGCTTGCAGCTGGCCCATCCTCCTGGGGCCAGACCTGCTGGTTGGCAGTGCCCTGTTTATACCAATGATCTGGGTGCATAAGGACCTTCACTTAAAGAAGTTTCCATAATCTGCACTAATATTTTTCCTCCTGCTTTTTGAGCTGTAATAGGCAAGGCACTGTTGACTGTGAGTACTTCAAACAATAACCTGAATGATTTAGCAATGTTGTTTCTTCAGTAACAGCTTCCTCTTGATTGGAACACATTCATATTTGTGTAGGACAGAGGTTTTGGAATGCTATTAAATTTACATGGTGAGCTGGCAGAGCAGCCATCTTCATCTGATAAGGAGAAGGGTTAAAAACAGCCTCTTCACAGCAGCAGGAAAATATTTATGAACACAGAAAAATCCTGCCACTGTTCATTAACCCAGCTGGGCGACAGCTCACGTTAAAATGGTAAAACTGCTTAAACTGCGAGTCCATCAGGCTGGCGTAGTGGGGTAGGAAGGAGAGTTTGGTGGTGTAGGTTTTGTGTGGCTTTTTTTTTTTTTTCACTTGACAAACCCCTAATGTTGGGGGGGGTTTTGTACAGCTTCTCACAGAAATGAAGAAAGAAGAAGAGGAAGAAACCTTGCTGAGGTGCAGTGAGGGTGGGTAGAGATCTCACATCACACAAACTCTGCTTTGAGGATGGATGGGCAGGTGAAAGCAGCATGACTAAGGGTGAGAAGAGAATTAACACACCCACAGAAGAAGCAAAGCTTGGTTGAGCACACAAAGATTAGGCACTGAAGGGGACCATCACCCAACACGACAGCCAGAAGAGTGCTTGCAGTGCCTTAAGAGCTTGTCATCACTGACCCAGCAATGTGCAAAGCTTGCAGGTGGATTTTGAGGGCAAGACTCACCAGACCTATCACCATAAACAAAAATCAGGTTGACCCAACATTGCCCACGGTAAACCATGACCTATTCAGCTGAGACTCTAGAGGAAGGAAGCTGACTCATTTCTTGGGGCTTCAGAAAAGTGTTAGCTACAGATGCAGCCAGATAATTCCTAGTCCAGCCAAAGAGCAGAAGAGCCTTGTGTGGAGCTGAAGAATAAGCCAAAGCACAGGCCAAGCCAGGATCAGCGTATGCAAGGACAGATTCTTCAGAAATCTGCCAGGGACTAAGAAGCGCATTTCAGAAGGGATACAGGGCCATCAAGCACACAGCATCCTTCCCCAGCTCACGGCTGGCTTACTTTTCCCTTCAGTGTGAAGGGCCCCATGCTGGCTGAAGAGATACAATCCCAAGCAGCTAAGTATCTGACCTTTGAAGAGCCCGTGGCACTTCTTTGTGAGAGCAGAGAGGCATTTACAGCAGCACTGTGGCTGACCTCCAATGTGTGCAGATTACTTTTTGCCTCCTTAAATATTCTTTGCAGTGTCCATGAGCTCTAGAAATGCCAAAAGTACTGGAGCATCTCCAGCTGAAACAGATAACTTGGTATTATTCATTTGGAGAAGGAACATTTTCACCTCCCATCCTAAACTGTTGCAGGTGCTAACTGGGCTGTTCAATAACCCCTGCATTTAACCACGGTGTCAGCTGCCTCCCAGCCTATTGGCACAGCAGCCAATAAATAAGGGTAAATAAGCAGTTTGCACCAAGTTAGAAGCACCACAGAAACTCACATCTCTTTATCAAACTCACTGGGCTGTAGGTGGCAAATAACTTCAGCAATTCCCAAATGGCCTCAAAATGTAGCGGCTGGAAAGAGGCAAATTAGTCATTTTATGCTCTAAATACTTAATGTTAGTGCTAAAAATGAAGACGTAGAAGAACGTCCTGGAGAAGCGGATCTGGAGGCAGCCAAAAACAAACCCCATCCTCATCTGTTATAAATCAGTGCAGAGCAGCAGCACAGCAATGCTGGTTTACACCCGCTGCATCATTGACTGAGCAGTGTTACAGAAGAAAGACCCATACGAGGCTTGAAATATTTTTACTGACAACCAAGTCATTTCTGACCAAGCAGAGTTTGAAACAGAGGCAAAAAAAATGACTTCGGACATGCTGCCCACTGACAGGCTGAGGGAGGTGAAAGGCACAGTGTGAGGCTTTTCTCTTTGGTGGGAAATTGGGAGGGGAGAGATAGGAAGCTGGCATTGCAGAAAGGAATTGAACAACAAATCAAGACCTAACAAGCACAGGCTATGGTGTGCCTTGAGAGGGATCAGTGCGGCAGCTTTGTGACATGGGCTAACTGAAGCAGCAGTAATGTGGACCGGGAACAGTGGAGCCCATGGCTCTCACCCTGGGATGGGCACAGGAGCTGCTTAAAGCTGACCAGTCCTAGTATTGTATCCACAGGCTTTGAGCTGGGAATGGAGCTTGGCACCCCATCCCTTTCACTCATTTGATTAGCTCCTTTTCCTTTGGCAGCTGAAAGGCCTCTTGGCAGCACCGGGGCTTCACATCTTGTTGAGCTGAATAAGAGGGAGCAGGGTTTTGGCAGGGACAAAAGAACATACCACTGCTCCATCAATGGCCTCATTATGGAATGCTGTGGCTCTCGAGGAGCGGCAAAGAGCGATGCAGAGCTTTCTTCTGGTAGGCAAATATGGGCTGAAAATGCATTTCCAGCTTGACCTATTACTCTGAAGAGATCAGCTCAAAGGGAGGTTGAAAGCTTGACGGTTTTTATCGTTGGAGGAGATGTGAGTGCATATTGTCTGTCCCTGGGCTGAGGGTCTAGAAGCCAGCCTTTGTGTGTGCATGTCAAGAGCAAGCAGATTGAGCTAAGCTATCTGAAGCAGGAAGGTGGCACAGAAAATTAAGGGGCATGCAGGTTTTTAGGAAGTGGTTAGAATTCCCCAGCCTGCTCAACAGGTGCTCAGCACCTTATCGTGTTAGGACCGAGGACCATGTAACAGCTGTATTGTCTCCTGTTCATGCCTCTTGAAAAGGTAAAACAACATGAGAAATCAGGCAGAAAGTGCTTTGAAGAGGTAGCTGGTCACTCAGCTGGCTGTGTTTCAGAGCTCGTTAATTCATTCTGTAAATTTATTATAGTATAAATCAATACTATTTATTCATTCAGACATAGTAACAAGACTGTTCATATAGATACCATTTAATGACCTGAGCAGATACATTTTTAAAGACATCTAGGTGAGAATTTTTAACAAGCCCATAATAATGTACCCTGCAAAGTCTGTTTTCACTAGTGTCATGTTCAAGCTGGGGGATTTTCAGGAGCATTCATTGTTCCCAGTTGTTAATAATCTACTGCCAAGCACAGAGTCAAATCAGGTTAGGTCAATACCAAATGATCTGGAAAAGCCCAACCCCTGTATTAATACTATGAATTATTTTGAGAGCCAGTTTTACAAAGGGTGGCACAAACCACACAGTATATGTCATGTTGAAGTGAGGCTGATTGCTTTGAAAGCAGTCCAAGCATACCTGCAAGTAAGAACTTTGATGCAAGTGAAGCTCAGGCATGTAAGGGTGAAAATTACAGGAATGGAAGATGACCCAGGAGCACTGCAATGAGTTTAGGGCTGAAAGTTATCAAGTGTAAAATATGCTTGGTGGGTACTTGTAAGAAGGAAGAACTAGGTAAAGAGGATAAAATGGCTGTAGTGGTTTTGTCGCAAATGTCCCAAGTCCTGTGCTCTCCTGATCCTTAAAACCAAATCTCATCCATGCTGGTCCATCCCCAAGCCCCAGTTGTCCAGGCTTGCCCCCACTAAGTGCCCCCTTGGAAGAGTAGGAGCAGAGTGACATGTCAGCCTGGTTGTTCCCAGCTTTTCCAACAGCCGTGCCTCCCTACCCTGAGCTCTGCAGCTCGTGCCCGTGGACGGGCTGCCTTTTCCCCCTGGCAGCATCCTTCCACGAGGCCAGGAAGAGTGACAAACTGGCACTGCCTGTTGCATGCCCGGTTGCAACTGAGCTGCACGAGGGAAGATGTGGTGACAACAGGCAGGGCTGCAGTACTTCCCCACAGGCAGCCCTCCATCTCTGGGCAGGGTGATGGCAGCCAAATCCCAGCCTTGCTCCAGCAGGAAATTCCTCAGGAATTCTTTGAGGTTAAGCTAAATTAAAACCATTTCAAAGGGGGAGGAGTGAGAAGCAACATCATCATCTCAAAATTTGCCCAGATAGAGCTCTGCTTGGCATATCAATATGAATAATAAATAGAAGTTTTTCATCCGTAGGGATGGATTTGCTCTGCCCACAGCAGAGGGTGCAAAGAAAAAGTGTGAGAGGAGCATTTCCCATCAGCTCTCCATTTGCAAAGCTCTTGACTGAAAGAAGGTACAAAGGAAAGACATTAGTCAAATAAAATGTTTTTACATCAGGGATATCAATGGTTGAGTTGTTCATTATCTCAGAGAGTCTCTAAGGAAAAGGAGAGGAAGAGTGTGAGCCCAAGGCTGGCTTCAGCCCAGGGCAAAGACCAGCACTAATACACATCGATGCCCTCTGTTCCTCCTGGCCACTCCAGGGAAATTCCTGGGCTTCCTCCTCCTTTCCCCCCATGCCAAGAGCCCAATCCTGGTGTGGTGGGGCTCCAAGTCAATTGTGTTGTCAAGGAGCTGGGAGCCAGCTCCATTGTATGTAACTCCTGGCCCAGTATCTGTTATGTTCCCAGGGCGTCCATGCCACCTCCTGGAACATGGAGGAAAAGCTCCAATAGCTCGCTTGGTATCATGATTGTAAGCTTTTAGGCATTTCCATGAGACAGGAGGGGGAGGAAAGGCAAGAGCAGGGCATCTGCAGGCAAGCATCTCACCTGGTGCTGGGGAGCTTCTCCCCTCTCAGGCAGATATCAATCCCATCAATTATCCTAGGGGCATTTTACTGTGGCAGTCACTTATGTAAGGGCAGCATGCACATTCAATAGCACCATGGTGCAGTAACAGACCTGCCCTTTTCAAGGCTGGTGCTGTCAGACAGGGCCATGGGTGCCACCGGTGGGACATAGAGTGTAGAAGAGGGGTCTGTGCTCTCCCCATGTTTGAAGCCTCAGTTCCACTCATTTGGGAAATGACCAGCTCAAAAGGCTGTAAGAGCAAATGTACTTTTGCAGCTATAGTGATTCTGCAGCCTGGATTGCACACATATCCATGTACTGCATAGCTCTGGAAACCTTAAAAATGGGTGAAAGAATGTTTCTTTCCTAATGGGAAGAGCCAGAGGGATGCTCCAGTGCTCTGGCACCTCCCATCTCACTGCCCTGGGCTGTGGAAGGAAGGAGGCAGCTCCAGCAGCGGTGGGAACTTGGGTGGTTAAAATCAGCCCTGGCTTGAACAGCTCCTGGGACCCAGGAAGGCTCTGCCTTGGACAATGGATTATTTTTAACCAGATGGAATCTTTAAATACATTAAAAAAGGGGTAAAGAAAAGAATAGCCAATTTGTGTGAGCTCCTCTGCTCCCATTAAGTCGGTGAGGTGGTGCTGTGCATTTCAATGGGGGCAGGACTATGCTTCTCGTGAGATAAATTGCACCCTATCCCTTCGCATGCTCTGTGCAGCTAGTCCTGGCTTGCTCAGCTTTGCTCTTTCCTGTCTCCCCTACGAACACTCCTCCCTCCCTGATATGCTCCCCAGCACATTTTTTTTGCTGTTGATGTCACTGAGCTATTCATTTTCCATAGGCTGCCTTCATTCCCCTGGCCTTTTGCAGCTAGGAGACAAGACGTTGCCTTGGAAACAAAGCCCCTTAGATGTTTGGAGTCTCTGGGATTGCTCTGTCTGGTCCTTGAGTACTTTTAGGTTATTTTTATTAATCAAACAAAGATGCAGCAAGCTCAAGGCCAAGGCAGAAAGTAGCCCTGGGAGATGGAGGCAAGGTGAGGGTCTAACTGGCATTGTTCACTCCACTGGGTACATGGGTTTTGCAACACACCATGGGCTGAATGTCTGTGACAGAAACAACATCTCCAGAGAGTGCTGCTCATGCATGGCTGGGGCTGGATACAGGCAGAGCTGCAGGAGCACAGGGAGAGAAAGCAGAAGGAAGAAGGGAAAGAAAAGAGAAACTAAGAATGGCAGGCATGTGGGGTAGTTGGAATTTCTGGCTTTCCAAACAAACAACAGAGCCACAGAGGGACCACCACTCTACTGCTTGGGTGGCTGTAGGCCTGCTCTGCTTATTTAAAGGAAACTAGATTTCCAAACCTGTTAGACAACTGCAAAAGTTTCTGCTCAAAGTTTTACTGACCTGGACAGTTCCCTGTGCTGCAGGGTGAGTCGGGGGCAGTAGAAAGAGCCCAGCTTGAGTTTTGCTCCTAGCCAGTGTGCCAGAGCATGCCAGCTCCTGCCCAAATCTGTCTATCAGAGAGGTCTGATCCCTTCTACATGGGGGCTTTGGGGGCCAGTGAGAGGCTGCACTATTCCCATTTCCCCTTATCCAGGCTCATTACTGCCAAAGTGACACAGACAAATCCTGATCCCTCCATGGAGGACATTTTGGAGTAGGCTTTTACTCCTTCTGCAAAGATGTAAAGTAAAGAAACAAAACAAAAGTTGATTAAAAGATGCTCCCTAATCCCATCCTGGTACTTGAATTATTTACAAGCCAGCAAAAGCATTCCTGAAAGAAGTGAATATATATTATTTTCCAAAAAATAATCAGAACGGTATTAAGTGTAAATATTATGTCTCATGTCAACACAGTCTTCTGCTCTGCACAACCATGAGAGAGGGCTTCCAGCTGCAGCAAGTGCATGACTTGCAAAGCCAGGAAGGCACAAAGAGAGGGGGAGCAGAGAGGAGAAGGAAGGAGAGCACCATAGTAGGATGGACCTGGGAGACAGCGGGTGAGGACTGTCAGCAGCACACACAGAGGTGAACACCACCAGGTTGCAGCCACAGAGAGCTTAGACCGTGTTGTTCGACCAGATGCTTAACGTGTTGCAGCTCTTTAAGTTCTTGACTACAGACAGGCGCTGATACCATCCCCATCAGTCTGTGGGGCTCCAGGAGCTCTGCAATGGTAGCAAAATGTTTTCCGGGGGGGACCCATTCTATATAGCCAGTATGTGTCATGTAGGATTACACCAAATGAGCAATTTCACTCTTTCATGGCATTTTCCATCATAGCTGAGCCTCACAGATGCCCAGGCTAGCAAGATGCTCACAGACTTTCTTCTCCCTTCTGGTGCATTCTCATAGCACCTAGGAAGTCTGCCTCATCCTCAAAGGTGTCATAAATGCTGAATGCTTTTTTCCCATTGTTTCTGTTTTTCCTTGTCAGTGCTATGTGATGGCATGGTTACAGAGATATAGGAGTAATCCAGCCACAGTAGGTTATGGTCTTCTTGGTTTTGACATTTTTTGATACTATATTTGTGCCAGAAAAATAAATAATACATACACACAAGAGCATCAAAGATTTCTTCCAGGCCCATAGCCTATTTCTGTCTATCCTTGTTAAGCCATTATATTTTCCTGCCATCCACTTATTTTATAGACTGTCATGTCATCTGAGGCTACACCTGAGGTCCTTTTTATCCATTCTCTCTGGAAAGAGCAGTTAATAAAAGAAATTTCCTGTTAATAGCCTCAATAACAGCTTCCTCTGGAATGGCAAGGCCCACACCAAACCTGTAAGATTCTGGTCCTTCCCCTTCCTCTTCTGTCACTTTATATTTCTTCCTCCTCCCACCCTTTCTCTACCAAAGGGTTGGGGAACTTTCTTGACACTCTTGTAAGGAAAATACAGGGCAGCTTTTCCTTGCAGGAACCTGAATTAATGCATGAGCAAATCTGTTGGTGTGTGAAGTGCCTCAGTTCCACTAAGGAAGAACTTGGTGGAGGTTAGTCTCTGTGATCCCCACTGATCGAAGGAATTGCTCCTCAGAGCCTGTTACAAGCTCCCACATCTCAGTTTTGCTGGAGATATGTTCTCACAGGAGAGATTTAGCTATAAACTTGCCTTCCATCTACTCTAAACTCTGGGGCTCCTTGTAGGCAGCCACAGACACCTCAATCATACATTTCTCAACCTCAGCCCCATCAGATGCAGCTTCTACTTGCAGCAGGACCACAGCCAAATGCTCTTCCACCCACCCATTGTCATAATCCTGGTCCTCACTGCAGAGGAGGACTTACAGGCAGCTGGGAATTAAGAGGGAGGGAAACTAAACAAGGGTTGTAGTAGTAAGTCATGGGCAAGATTTTGCTAGCAAGCCACTCAATGAATCATGTCTCATTTCAGCCCATCCCCTTCATGATGTTAATATGATGCTTCTTGAGAGTTGGTTTTGTGCAGCCAGAGACCAAAACCAAGAAGTTATCGAACAATGCAGGCAAAGGCAGTAAGCATATGGGTTACACAGGCAGCTATCTTGGATGTCTGCATTGGGATCTGCTGCCTATGACAATCCTGAAATGACTACAGTTTTGCACACTTTGATTTGAACACTTCCATCGTCTCCTGTCTATAGGTTCCCCAGAAAATGGTTATGTGCAACAGAGAAAGCTGGGTAAAACAAAGTACTTGAATCTTTTCTGAGGCCCCTCTTCCCACAGTGCTTCTTCTTTAAACAAATAAAGGAAACCTGATTAAGTTTGCAGAAGAAACCCAGTTCCCAAAGTGCCCTCACTGTCTGGCACAATGCCTCATTAGTTAATATATAGCCAATTACTGGGACAGCTCTTAAACCACAGTGCCAGCATGTCCTCCTGTTCTAAGGGCCTGTATCCTGGCCATGTAGGTGTCAGAATTATGTATCTTGCTTTGCTCCTGCAAAGTCCAAATCAAACCCAAGGAAACCTGTTTGTCTGCACTCAGCAGTGGTCAGTCTTGTAAGACATAGGGTGAAAGAGTACAGGACTGAAAACCAGAACACTTGAGGTGGTAAGAACCCAAATTAAAACAGAAAATAAGCACTGGTTTGTGTTGGAAGGGACCTTAAAGCTCATCCAGTCCCCAGTATCACCATCCCAGTACCTTGCCACAGGCAGGGACACCTTCCACTAGACCAGGTTGCTCCAAGCCCTGTCCAACCTGGCCTTGAGCACTGCCAGGGATGGGGCAGCCACAGCTCCTCTGGGCAACCTGTGCCAGGGCCTAAGCACCCTCACAGGAAAGAACTTCTGCCTTCTATCTAACCGAAATCTCTTCTCTGTCAGTTTAAAGCCATTCCTCCTTGTCCTGTCCCTACAGGCCATTGTTAAAAGCCCTTCTCCACATTTCTTGTTGGCCTCTTTAGGCATGGGAAGCTGCTGTAAATTCTCCCTGCAGCCTTCTCTTCTGCAGGCTGAAGGACTCCTGATAATAAAGTTCTTGTACTTATTACTAGACCTAGGCAGAGTTTTTTATGAATTTGCTAAAAAACAGTCTAAAAAACAGAGTCTAAAAGAAACCAAAACCATTTGTAAAATGCAGGCAAATGTACAGGTAGTCATGGCAAAGAGGAAAATTTGGAGAATTTTTCTAAAAGATTTTGCATTCCTGAAAGGCCAGAGTTTTTGTTCATTTTTTCCTAATTTTCATTTGGAAACCAAATTTTTGCTTGAAAATTCACCTACATGTAAAATAATACTTCTGAGCTCCCAAATAACTGAAAGAAACGAAAGTACTTCTGCAGGGCTCAAGGCCAGTGCTTTGGCCGGATGGGAAATGAAATACTGGGTAAGATTTGAGGTCCACAGAAGAATGAAGGGAACAGGTTGGATCTAAGCTAGTTTTGCATGAGACCTGATTTTTATGTTCTTCCACCAAGGGATAAAATCCAGGATTATTTGGCTGCTGTGGTACCTGCTCTCACACCAGCAATGCAAGAAGCAATTTGGACACACCCAGTCAGGCAGAAGGCTTGGGCACAAACTCCAAACTGGCCGACTGCTTGTTAGCTGTTCCAGTGGAGAGCAGTAAGAAATCCCTATTCAGATATCCCAACTACGGGTTACAAAGAAAGGGAGAGGAAACAGAGAACTGAAATGTAGCAGGATTGGGGTGGGCTGGGAGGATTTTCCTTTTTTACCTTGTCCTTTAAGTGTGTATCTTCAACACAGATCACAAGTGAAATAGCATAAAACGAAACAAGGCTCTTGCTGATTGAAACACTGCCACTTCCCTCAGGAGCAGATGACTATAAACCACGGACATAGTCCTTTGTAGGGATCACTGGTAAATCTGGTAGGTTAGTTCTAGAGTGGAGATTAGCATCCACCGTTCAGCATCAAGCTCTGAGCATTAAACTAATTACTGGGTTCCAGCACTGCACAGCTTCCCTGTGTGGAGTCATTATACAGGAGTGGCATTTAACCAGAGATGTAAAATAATCTAGCTTTGTCCTGGGAATACTCCCACCACAGGGGCTGGTTTCCCTTTCTGTTCCGAAGACAAAGCCTGTTTTCCCCTTTGTGACAAGGAAAGGTTGGCATGAAACCATGTCCCATCTGCCTGCCACCCTTGCACACTGGTTTGGAGCAACATTGATGTAGAATATCTTTAAAGACATTTGATGGGTGGAAGATGTGCAGGCTGGAGCTGTCAGGAATTCCCAAACCCAGGGCAGGTTCACAGAGAATCACCATCACTCCCACTCAGCTCATCCTCAGCCATCGCTTTGTGATGAATAAAAGCCACTTGTTTCAGAGCCCCAGCACTGGTGTATCTTCTTCACCTCCATTCCCACTGTGCGATATCGGGCAATTCCCTGCCGTTTCCTGCCACACAAACACTCCAGTGCCACTACATTTTATGGGCTTTTACGCAGTGGAGAGGATCATACAGAGAAGAGAAGGGCAGAAAGCTGCAATGATTTTGTTCTCTCATCTTTCTGTGTTCCCAGCTCCTCCTCAGCACTGCAGCAGAGCACTTCCCTGCAGAGCATAAAACCATGCGGCTAACATTCCCCATCTGTGACTCTCCCTCATCTCCTCCCTGGTGAGCAGCACTCTCTGTGCCTGCATGGCCTGGAAGTCATCCACATGGGATGAAATTTGGGCTTGCATATCCCATACCCAGTTAAAATCACCTCTCACTCGTGCTTGTAAAACAGAGGACCCATCAAAGCATCCTGCCTTTGGAGGGACACTGATGGAGTTTGCTCATGGTGTCTCAGGGATGCCATCTTCTTAAGTTAGAAGTGACTGGGACAGACAGTGCTGTTTTCTCACCTTCCATTGCAGTTAGCGGGTGAGGACCAATTTCGAGACCATTTAACACATGCTTTCTGGCTTCTCCATCCTTGGAAAAATCAGGCCAGCTATTCACTGTGTTTGTGGACAGGGACAGGGAAGGACCCTACAATTTCCTACAATTTGTTCAAGCAAATTTGGGATCCCTTTTGCATATTCTGTGCTAATGGATAGTGGGGTTTTTCATCTCTGGTGAATGCAGTGCTGTTTCCTACAGGACATAGGGCTGTAGGAACTCTTACAATACTGGTAGCTGTCTGGCAGCCCACTAGCTCGGTCTAGTCTATGTATTATTGAGTCCCTGGATTGGCAAACAGTCAGCAGTCCAAGCAAACAGGGAATCTTACTGTGCATGTATTGCACAAGGGAAAAAAGTGTATACCCATATAAGACCCAGCAAATTTTATTTTATGAACTGCAGGGTCATACAGAAGTAGTACCAAACAGTCAGTCATTGGCTTGCTTTTGAAGCCATAATAATCTTTAGTATCAGTCCTGCTCAACATCTCCCCAAATGAGAATCAGCAGACAGGAAGAAACAACTATAATGAGGTTTCAGGATAGAGCTCCTAAACTGAGTAACAGACACACAACCAGAAGCTGTTTGGCCCAGGCAGTCAGAGGTGGTGGTGCCATCTTGACTCCAGAAGGATATGGAAACCAGGGCTTTACTAATTGCTAGCCAGACAGCACAGCCTCTGCACATCACGGTGACTGTTTCTCATTGAAAATAGCTGCCTGCTGACAGACAGGCAGACAAGAGCCTTCTGGTGTGGTACCGAAGTACCTTTTTGTTAGCTGGACAGAAGATAGCTAGCATGACACTGGGGAAAGCCAGCCATCTCTAACCAAATTTGTTAGGCTTAGCTTTGCTGTGTGATGCAGATTGCTAGAGTGCTATGCTGAGCTTCGAGTCAGCATAAACTCTTCTTTCCCAGACTACTAGGATCTGTATTGGGAGCTTTCCAGATCTTCTAACTAACAAGTGTGTGGAGGGAATGTAGTTTGGGTGCCCAGCTCCAGGTATTCTCTAAAGGGATAGATCTGAATTAGCCACTGGATAGTTTTTTACTCAGCACCTTCCAGGGTCTCTCAGCAAACCAAATGCTAAGCAGAAGTGGAAGGCCTCGATAAAATGTTCTGAAGGTAGATGGAAGAGTGGAGCAGGGAGAAGATTGTCCGTACTGCAATTCACAGATGCTGCTTCATGCCAGATAGATATCCACAGATTGAGAGGTCAGCTCTGAAACACAGATGTGTGAGAGTGAGGAGGAGAGTCATACGTGCAGCTATTTATTCAGCATTTACAAAACTCCTATGGACTTGGAGCAGGGCCCTGGATGTCTCTGAAAGAGGCGTGTTCACCAGCCCTGCTTCGTTTCCAGAATACATTCAGGCTTCAAATACTGTGAAAATAACTGACTTCAGCTGTGGTGCAGCCACACTTGAGCTGAGAAGCAAAGCCCACATTTCTGAGGTGCTCTGTAAGGAAGAGGAGGAGATGTTTTGGTTAATGAGACATGTTTTGCCCCCATGTTATAGGACCTCGTTTTTCACTGAAATAGCAGAGGCCATACTTCTGTGCCCTGAGGTCAGGATCTGGGCCTGTCCCCCTCCAGAAGCATCCTTTGTGGATGCTGGATATTTTCAAGGCATCAGTTTGATTTCCCCCAGGTTTCTGACTGGTAATGGCCACAACGTTTTTCATGAGATTGCTTTGCTGATAGCTAGTACCATGCCTCTGATTTGTCCTGCACCACCAGCAAAATACACTGCTCATCTTTCCCCCCATGCATGGGTTTTCTGAAATGTTCTGAGATACAGCTTTCAAGTACAATCAGCCACCAAAGGAAGTCATCCCAGTGTTAACCTTTGAGATAGGCTGAGTGAGAAGTATGATTAATCAGAGCAAATAACAAAAAAAAATTATGTTTACTGGGATTTAGTTCACCAAAAGGAAAGGACAATACAATATGACACAGGTCAGTGCTTCTGTGGGTGTCAGTCAGTGTAGCTCTACCAGGCTTAGCAGATTTGTAGCACATAGCTTCAAATAAGGCTTTGCCTTTCCCTTAAATTCTCCCCTTCTGGAAAACCATTCCTTAGGCAACTTCAAAGGATCAGAGTAGGATTTACCCTGGGATGTCAGAGATGGGTACCTGAGTCCCAGTGCAGTGCAACTCTACTGCAGCCAGGGCAGGAGCAGCTCTGTGAGTATCTTTGTGGTCACAGATCATGGCTAGTGGTAAGAGGCAAATAATTAGGGGTGGTCAGTATTAGCATGAGGACAAAGAACTTGCTTACAAAGACAAACACGACTGCTGGTAATGTCAGGCTGCTGGGAAGAGCCCCTCTCCATTCTAGCAAGGTAACAAATTAATTGGGCTGTGTGGCTGCTACAAGCGAAGTCACAAGTTTGCTTGCTGAGCACAGCCTGTGTGCTTGGTGACAGTGACATATGGGAGACAATTAAATAACTGCAGTTATGTCCAGGTTAGTGAGGAAACAGATCCTCCTATGAACTAGATTTATACCATGTACCTGGTGCAAAGGCAGACACAGAGCCCCAGGCTGGAAAGGAGCCACACTGACTCCCCACTAAGTTTATAAGCTACCTGTTCACATATACCTTTGGATTTCACTGTCTTACAACCCCATCACCCTGCCCTGGCCTTACAGAGCCCTCCCCATTCCCTGTCTTCCATGGAGGCTGTTCTTTAACACAGGGTTATTTGGTCTTTAGCTTGATGGCTAAAGCCTGAATGTATAATTACCATCCCAGGGTTTCCAGGCTGAGCCCAGCTGAGCTGAGCCCCTCAAGACAAGCCCAGCCCAGAGAAGCCAGCTCCAATTCTCCCCCAGTAGGTGGGCACATTCAGCATTCAAGAATGACACTAAGTTATATAAATCCCACTGCTGATAGCAAGCAACCCAAAGGCAATCAATTCTGGGCTATATTCCCCAGCAGCGTGACTAGCAGGTTGAAGGAGGTGATCCTGCCCCTCTACTCTGCTATCATGGGACCTCACTTGGAGTATTGCGTGTAGTGCTGGTGCCTCCAACATAAGAAGGACATGGAGCTGCTGGAGCAAGTCCAGAGGAGGCTACAAGGATATCAGGGGCAGGAGCACCTCCCGTATGAAGACAGGCTGAGAAAGTTGGGGCTGCTTGGAGACCTGATAGCAGCCTTCCAGTATCTGAAGGGGGCCTATAAGGATACTGGGGAGGGGCTTTTTATTAGGGACTGTAGTGACAGGACAAGGGGCAGTGGGTTAAAACTGAAACAAGGGAAGTTCAGGTTAGATAGAAGGAAGAGGTTCTTTACTGTGAGGATGGTGAGGCACTGGAACAGGCTGCCCAGAGAAGTTGTGGCTGCCCCATCCCTGGCAGTCTTCAAGGCCAGGCTGGATGGGGCTTGGAGCAATCTGGTCTAGTGGAAGGTGTCTGTGCCCATGGCAGGAGGTTGAACTGGGTGAGGCCCCATCGAACCCAAACCAGTCTGGGATTCTATGAATCAGCTCAGGGTTAAGGTTTGTCCTGCTATGGAAAATGCAAACCATTGGGAAGTGGCAGCAGAATGCAGTGGAATCGCTGCAGGGATGGGCTGGAATGCGCCTACCAGTTAAGAACCAGCCTGAAGGAGACCAGCCCAACCCCATGTCCTCCTCCCAGCCAGCTTGTACCGAGGGCACAGGAGACAGAACAGCTGGGGGAAGGCAGAGGCACTAATGGAGGAAGCAGCCTTGCACCATTCCATGGCTCCTTCCAGCAATCCCAGGGGCAGAGCACTGCCTATTTTTAGCTCCCAAGGTAGCTGAAATACCACCATGATATTCATTAACAACAGTCCTGCTGGATGGGAGCTGCAAGGCCAGGCTGGGGGGGGGCTGTTTGGTCTGGTTTGTTTTGCTTTATTTAATTGCTGGCTTGAGCACAGAGGCAGAGCGTGGCAGGAGGCTCAGCTCCTCTCACCTCAGGAAAAGCAGGAGCACCAGACTCAGGGGAGGTGGGAAGGGAAAAGTCAATCAGGCAGTATTTAAAAATCTACCTGCTGAGTCCAGGGGGGGCTGGAGATTTTAATGTCATTCCCAGCTTGAGATGCAGCCTGGAGAGTGAGAAAAGAAAAGGGGATCTTTTCTTCTTGGATCCTTAATTGCTCGTTAAATCATCTTACAAATGCCTGAACTCCTGGATGGCCCCATGCTCCTTGACAGAGGGGCTTCATCCTTGGGGGGGGGGGGGGGTCCCTCCTGGT
>NDXB01019550.1:91744-130638 GCA_002631895.1 Agapornis roseicollis
GGGGGGGGGGGTGTCACTCCTGGTCTGTTCTGCACTGTCACTGCTGTTCATCCATGTCTTCTGCTCAAACTCTCTTGCTTTGGATTTTAAATCATGGGACTGCCACAAGTCTCAGTAGTGGAAATGGTGAGGCAGCTACTCTCCAGAACAGAAATGAGATGGCCATGCTGTTCCTTCTGATGCTTCACAGAAAGCAGCCTGCAGTTAAATCTGCAAAGCTCAGAAAAAGCCCATGCCCTGCCTGTAACAGCTGTAGAGATTCAGACATGCTTTGTGATCACAGACAGCTGGACAGATCTGTGATTTACACATAATAATCCCCCCAGCAGTCAGGATAACATAAGAAAGACCTCCTCCCTACCTAGCTGAAGGCACATATGCTTTTGTGCACCACCCGTACACAAGAAACGGGGCCATGCCAGAGCACAGTCCCAAGCAGACCGTCCATTAGCAGATCATGTGTTATGCAGAATCTGTGAAAAGAGCAGAATATCAGCTCCAGCAGAACAGGCAAACTGTACTGATGATTTATGAATATTCAGTGAGCTCACGAAGCACTCCGGGGCAGAAAACAAGCTTTTGAAATTAACTGAACTCCTCAAGGTTCTTCCTTTGTCTTGACTTTGAGGTGTGAGTCATCAACACTATTTCCCCAGAGCAAGCAGTCTGTACAGAGGGCTGGGAGGAATCCTGGGCACCAAAGTTAAGTATTCTGCAAGAAAGACTTCATGAACATAAAGTCTTCAAAGCATAGAGACTCCACCCCATTAAATTTTATGGAATGGTGTCTCCGTACAGTACAGACTTCTTCAGCCCATAAAGATGTTTAGGGGACTAGAGGCTCTCTCTGAGCATTGAAATTTCCACCAGATTCTCCACCAATTTGGTGCTCTGTACCTTTTCAATAATTTCAATATTTAATAAGAAAAGGCTGCAAAAAAGTTTTGCTCATATCCACGCAGGCCATGACATACACCTCATTGTTCCTACCAATGCAATTAGATTAATGTGGTGCTGTCCAACACTGGAACTCCTCTGCTTCTAATTGCACCCATGAGCTAAGAAATAATCTGCTTATTTTGCCCCAAAACCTGTAACACCTTGTACCCAGTACTCTAGCAGTACTCAGGGAGAGCAGCCCGTTCAGCAGTTGGGTTGTTCCCATCATAGCTGCTAACTGAGCAATAGCCAGGAGGAGCAGCAGCACCTGGCAGGGCAGAGGAACAGACCGAGCCTGTTGTAGCCAGGAAGGATGTAGGAGCTGCTCCCTTGCAGGCAGTGCATGGGCTCCCCAGAAGCTGCATGTTCAGCTGTGGGTGTCTCTTGCTGTGATGAAGAGGGGTTTTCTGTCCATGGGACAGTGACAGCAAAGCATGGGAGCTGCCCACTCTCCCCTTTGTGAGAAGACTTACACCTGTATTTGTCCAAGAATGAGTTCTATCTCAGACAGGAGGAAAGGTAATAAGGTGGCTGTCTTCACTGCTTTGCTGTAAGCACACATATGGTTTGGTTTGGAGGAGATCTTAAAGCTCATCCAGTTCCAACCCGTGCCACAGGCAGGGACACCTTCCACTAGACCAGGTTGCTCCAAGCCCCGTCCAACCTGGCCTTGACGACTGCCAGGGATGGGGCAGCCACAGCTTCTCTGGGCAACCTGTGCCAGGGCCTCACCACCCTCACAGGGAAGAATTTCTTCCCAAGAGTTCATCTCTATCTCTCCTGTGTTAGTTTAAAACCATTTCTCCTTTTCCTGTCTCTACAGGCCCTTGTCAAAAGCCCCTCTGCAGACTTCTAGTAAGCCACCTTTAGGTATTTTAAGACTGCTCTAAGGTCTCCCCTGAGCCTTCTTTTCTCCAGGCTGAACAAACCAGAACAAATAAAAGCTCCACTTTTTCCATTAATTACAGCAGTAACAATTGGGTTTTTTTCAGCTGTTAGAAATATGAGACTACTCCAACATATCCAAAGTCATGAAAAAAACCCTGCACATTAGTCAACATCCCTAGGGCTCCTGGAGCCTGGGGGATGTGGGAGATCCACTTACGACAAAGCAGGTAGAGGGGGACATGAATTTTGAGTGTCCTGCTTTGCAAACAAGGGAAGCATCAGCCACTGGGGATTATTACAGTAGGGATGAACTCGATGTTCCAAGTCTCTCTAGATGTTCCCATCTTAAATCTGAGGCATCTTTCAGACCTTAGTTGTGTTAGGAAAAGTTGCCATTCCAGCAACTCACATATTTCTACCCAAAAAGATTCCATTTGCAAGCGGCCAGCTGGCCAAGCCCTTACTGCCATACTCCTTAACCGTGGGAGATTCCTCTCCCTGTGAGTCATAAAGCAAGACAGCCAGCCAAGGTGTTCAGTACTACCATGAATTAGCCCCTGTGGCAGGAGCTTAGAGCAAATAACAAGAATTCAGGAAAAGCAATAAACCAGCATCTGAAATAATTGTTTCTGGTGCCTTTTTGATGTCCTTTGTGATACAAATGGCCCCTACTTCAGCAAAGTTAAACCAGGCATCACTGCACAATATGTGTCCCCTTGCTAACAGTTTAAAATGTCCTTGTACACAGATGACTTCCTTTCTGTTCCCAAGAAACTCCACACATCCACAATGCCAACTGGTTTGACTGCTGAATAGAAGTATTTGTTGATGTGAGGTGGATTGCACAAATAATCCCTTTCCGTGTGGCTATCTTGTTCCATCTTCCTTTTTCGCCTTCTGCTGGATCATATGGTGTGGATCCTAAAGGCTGCAAAATGCAGACTTTTTACTCCTCATGGTTTCATGAACTGTTTCTGAAATCTCTGGCTCACAATTCTCCCTTAAGCATCTATGTGACCTCTCTTTTCCTTTCTCTGCAGGCTGATGCCAAGATGGTCTGCGATGTTGTAAGTCGGATGGAGGACACAGAGCCCTTCTCTCCAGAGCTGCTGTCAGCTATGATGAGACTCTGGGCAGACTCTGGGATCCAAGAATGCTTCAACCGGTCCCGAGAATATCAACTTAATGACTCGGCCCAATAGTGAGTATCCCTGTACATAGTTTTTGGCATTGAAGTTGCAACTAAAGTTAATGACCTCATAGCAATGGATCTGAATGTGATTCTGCTTATAGACTGGGATGTGTGTTGTGTCACAGGCAAAGCAGAAAGCATCAGGCAGGACATTCAAGTTCCCTGTGGCCAGTCCGGCGTCAGGTCCATGACCCTAAGACTAGGTTCCCAAACTACTCCCAAACAGCTCAAAATAGGTTTCTGTGAACACAGATCTAGTGAGCAGAGGCAAGCCAACTTGTGGACGTGGCTGATGGCTTCTTCATTTGTCTGATACATAACAGAAGGGTATGATTACCTGCTGTGTATAGCAGTACATCTCTTGGGTTTGCTTTCCTAATAGTTATACGCTGTACTGGTAGGCAACTGGATTACTACCAGGGATAAGAGATGTCTTTGCTTTTACAGTGTTACAGTGTTCTCATAATATAGTCAGTGGTATCTCTACCATTAGATATTTTCTGATGTTGATTGTCTAAATCCATGGCTTTGTGATTCTGTGGTTCATCCCATCATAATGACAGAACACTTACTTATAAATGGCTGCTCTGGCTCTGAAGAAATGTCATGTACCTCCCCAGTTTCAGTTCAGAACCATTTCTAATGATAATTCATCCAGTCTGTTTGCCTTCACCTAGGCAAGGAGGCTAAAGCCTTTCATTTCATAATTTCAACTGTAGCAGCTGTAGGAGCCTGGCAAAACATCGCAAGGCCCTGTACTGTGTCTTGACAGTAGTCACTAACATAGTTAAGTATGAGCATAAGGAACAAGCAAACACAGAGAGGTCTTTTCTCCATTTATACTTTGGGCCCTTTGGCAGTCAGGGAAATAGAGGCTTCCTCAGATGGTGAAAAGGGACTGCTACATCTGTGCTTTTGGCTTTCACATTACCCCGTGTCAACAAGTTCACCAGCTGACTCACACACTTTGGGAGTTGTTATTGTGTGTTTCAATTGTCTGGCATCATTGTGCAGGGGTTTCCTGGATATCAATCAAAGCATGAACCCAAGCACAGGCATGGCTGATAGTTTTGTTCTGTGTGGTGGACCTGATCATCCCCAGTCTGCACGAGCTTCTCCCATCAAAGCTGGCAGGGCAGCTGGGGAGTGCAGGATTGTTTCTGCTCTTGTGGTGCTGCAGGAGAAGGCGGGTGATGACACATCTCTTGGCACTGACCAAAAACCAAATGGGAAACCTGCAGATGTGTAGTTGGTGTCACAGCATCCCACCCAGCCATTTCTCATCAAAAGCGACTACATCTCAATGCTGATTCTGACATTATGCTGCCTTTTAATCACTACTAGGTGGACGTCCATGTTTCATCTGCATTTCATTGCCTGTAATAGCAAACTTATCCTTATCTTGCCAGCAATTTTTTTTTCCTCACAGAAGAAATGTTTGATGACATAAACATACCTTTAGAGATATAAATTATATAAAATGCCAGTCCTAATTGCATTACAACCTTGTGGAAAGTTCTTCAATTGTTTTAGAGCCAATTACTTTGAGGAAAGTGTTTTGATTTTCCTTCCATATGAGATAGCAGTTGAAAATAATAAGCAGAGCCCTCCCAGTGTGACCAGCTGCTGGGCAATTCATCAACAAGAGTTCTGAAACTACTAGCAGCTTCTAGACATCAACTGAAGAGGCTCTGTGCTATGGTATTCACAGCAATATCAGTGTGCGGCTGCAGCCCAGTGAAAGGAATCCTCCTTGTGAAGGGAGGGCTGTACTGCCTCTCCTTCGCTACACTCTGAGTCATGCTGTGGCTGGACACCCCTTTTCTCTGGGATAGGTTTGATGGTGAAGCTGAAAATAACAAGTTCCTTCACATTTAGGCACCTGCTGCCATTTAGGAGCCTCTCGTGGTTCTGTGCCCAGAAGCAGAGATGCTGTTCCATGGCAGGGCAGTGTAACGTGTCCTGCTGTACCTCAAGGCCTTGGTGCCATCACACCAGATGGTGATGCAAGTGAGAGCTCAGTTGGCATTTATTCACACCCAGTGGACTCCAGTGAAAAGAGGCATATTTTTCATTTAATCCTTCAGTGCTTTGAGGTTGTTTTTCTTCTGCATGAGTGAAAGATTGGGGACATTTTTCTATGTTTCCCCCTTTCCCCCCACTGACACTTCCCCTCTGGGAAAGGGCTTATCTTTATTGACACTGATATGTGATTTAAAACACTAGCAACTACAAAATGTGTCTTCAGTTGGGGCTGAATTTAGGAAGCTGAATCTGTAGTTCCTCAAGATTTGAAAAACTGGACTAGCATCATTGTTACTTCAGGCTTCTCTTGGTGTTAAGCCATAGGGTTTGATGTTTTGTTGGCAAGAGGGAAGCTTGCTGCAGGAGATGGATATCTCACTCGAGGGCTGCTCAGTACATGTCACAAAGCCCAGAGGCACCAAGTGACCATGTCCTGTCATTGCTGGCATAGGTGGGAACTTCAGGAGTGGTTCATGCCCTTCCCTTCCCCCCAGAAACCACCCACTGACTGCTTTTCAGAACCCACTCCACTGCCTGGCTATTTCTAAGGAACCACCATTTGGGCTTCTCCGAGTCAGTGCTGCTGCTCTCCCACATTGCTCTTTCAGTGCTTTACCTTGAGGTTTTATTAATGGCTCAAACAACAGGCCTGTTACAGCCCCTGGGAGACCAAGTCACAGGCTAATCAACAGCCTGCCAAAGCTAGCAGCACAGCCCATACTAGTCTAGCACTGATTTCACTGACAATAGATGTAATATTTTTTATTAGCCTAAACAGGAAGTAGGGACTGGCCCCTCTATAAAAGATCGGAAGGAGTGCATTGCTTTCTACTCTCCCAAGCACACCTGCCTACTGACGTGGACTTCTTGCAAAGCTTTGCTTCTTTTAGGCTTTAAAGTCAGCCTGTCCTTAGCAAGGACTTCATAGCTACTGTAAAGGAACAGTAGAAAACAGCACTTTTGCAAAGAAAGAACATGACTGAGGAAGAGGGGAGGTTTTGTAATGAGCCTCCTGTGTCTTGGACTGCAGAAAGGTAAAACCATAAGGACAGAAAGAGAAGGGAAGAGAGTAAGACAGAGCAGTTGGTTTCATCTTTTTTCATTGCTGCGTTTTTTTATCATTCCCTAAGGCAAATTTATGGGTGGGTTGAGTTCCACATTCCTAATCTCTTGATTATGTTTTTATTCCTACTTCATCTCCTTTTTCTTGTCTCCATGCCTACAAGCTAAATCTACCTCTGATCATCAAAGACTCTGGGCACTGCTGATGTCTTTTTCTTCTTTAGCCAGTTTCTGTCTGGGGAAGCACATCTGTGACCCACATTTTGCTTTCAAAATGAGCAAAATAGAAGTTTCCAGCTGGTTTCCTTAATCTCCTACTTTTGTTCAGATTTTAAAATTGTTTTGTACTTCCTAGCCTTGAGTTCCTAACTAGCCTGGTCAGTGGAGCATAGTGCATAAGGCAAATTTGAGCTTAACCACACAGGGTTGGGGACCCACTTTGAGCAGCCTCTGAACTTCAGGAAGGAGAGGAATGGAGCAGACACAGCATCTACACAAACACTGGTTTCCCATGTGCATATCCAAACAGGAGCAGGCCCTGTAAGATGTGTAGGCAGAGACAGTTTGCAAGTACACAGACACAAAAAAGCCAGACTCCATCTCAAATTATTCTCCTGCTTCCAAGTACACTGAAAGATCATTTGATAATACCAGGGCTGTGAAACTACCGTGAAAATGTAAAATATTTTTAGGCCTGCATTCAACCCATCCGTCTTCACACATACCAGAGGTGTCAGGGCTAGGAAGCTTGTTGTCTTGGGCTCTCTCCATAGGGAGTGAAGGGAGGCAGAGATGCCTCTGGAGAGGGGTAGAAACCTCACTGCTGAAGAAAAAAAGATGCAATTGTATCTGCTGCTTTACTGTAGCTAAGTGCAGCCCTGACATCTCAAGTCTGTACTGAATACCAAGCCCAAACTGGACAACACTTTGGTCACTCCATCTTCTAGAACAGTTCTGGCAGTGCCTTATAGAAACACAGCACCAACTCAGAATAAAATACTTCAGTGCCTTCCTTATCTCCCTCTCTTGTGTGGGACTGTTTGCAGATCTCTTCCTTGCAAAAGAATTGTTTTTGCATGATGGTGTCACTTCTGTACTGTTACTTATTGCATCCCACATGCCAACAACACACTTTGCATCAAGAAAACAGTTAAGGAAGTAGAGCCAGATGCTGTTGTGATGTGGTGAGTGGCTTCCATAGTAAGCCCTGAGAAGGCAGCATTGGAACACGGTGCCAGAGAGGCTGTAAAATCTCTGTCCTTGGAAATACTCCACACTGAGCCACCTGAGCTAACTTACAAACTGAATTTAACTTTGAAGCTGGCCCTGCTTTGAACAGGGGATTGTTCCAGAGGAACTCCAGAGGTACAATCTAGTCACTTTTGAATTTGTCTTTGCTTTTTTTTCCCCTTGCTTTCTCTCATGACACTGGGTTTAAAAGAGAGGTCTTCAGGGTTGGTTGCAGTTGCTGTTCCTAGCCATGCAGGACCATGGAGCTCTATGATAATAGACCACAAAACTTGCAGGACGTGGGCATTATGCATGAGTGGCAGGACATGGTCTGTTTTAACGAGCTACAATTGTTGGTAGCTCTCTCAGGCTGAAGAAAGAAAACTGATAGGTCAAGGTTTTGCATTAATATTACTGTCAGGTACATAGATTGCATTTTCTTATCACAGCTTCTGTGTTAGAATATGGTTTTCTGTGTGCCTGTCCTACTTGTGCCTGTCACTTGCACTCTCTTGCATTTAATTGGAGGGAGTAGCAGCAGAAATGGAACAATCCGATTAATTGGGATAACTTGCATTGTACTGTTTATTGAACAGCCCACCTTGTGTTTTGGAGCCCAACTACCAATAAAGGAGAAAGGAAAAATGCGTCAATAGATATATTTGTAGATACATTTGTCTGAATTTATGGTTTATCTTACTCCTGTAAGTAAATATGCCCAGCAGCTTTGAATAATTGAGTTCATCCTATGATAAGCAAAACAAAACAGCTCATGAAGGCCAGAGCTGGTTGACTGGAATCGCCAGCATTGCTCAGTTCCCACAAATGAGATGCAAACAGATTTCCAGGGAGGAGCAGCTCGGCAATGTCTGCTGGTGCCAGGTCTGGAGTAGGGCTGCTTCTGCTAAGTGCAAGGTGGGGGAGACAGGAGCAGACATCAGTTTGTTACTGTCTAGCAGGGTTGAGCTTGGTATAGGTCCTAGGCTTTCTTATCCTCAGAAATTAAGGAACTGCTGTTGTTATATAGCTACTCCTAGGGCAGTGTGTGAGCTGGAGGAAGGGCACAAGAGGAAAGATGTCTTCAAAGTCAGCTGGATGTTTTCCTGCATCTTGCCCTCAGTCTTCATCCTCCTGGAGACCAAATTTCACCAAAACTGAGCTCGATGTCTCCAGGAACCACCTCTGTTAGCCCAGATCACATGATCTTGAAGATGGGTGTTAAGCAGTGCTCACCTTCCCATCCCAGCAAACACTGCCAGGAGAGCTTGGGGACTGAGCTTCCTTACCAGAAAACTCACAAGCAGGGGGAGCAGAGGTCTGTAGGACTCCATCATACGACATTGCAGCTTGTTATAGTGCCCAACCCACTTGGTCCCTCTCACACACCAGCATAGAGGAGACTACCACCAGACCTGCTCTCTCCTATTAAAGCCTAGTCCCAGAGACAGGCTTTACCCTTCCAAGCCACACATGCAAGTCATCAAGGAAAGGTGAAACTGTCTCAAAAACGCATTTCCTATCTGGAGCAAATGCAAACTCTAGAGAAAATGAAGGAGAGGGAAAAGCAGAAGGTTCTGTCCCTTGTGAACCCTGGTTTCTGAAGGATTAAATCCCCTCTTGGTCAGTGTGAAGGTATCTGAGATGCTGTTCCTCCCCATCCCCCCCAACTTCTGCCATGGAAAGCTTTAAATCAGAGCTTTAAGTGATATCTTGTGGCAGTACCCAACAATGTGGAAACATCCAGGAAAGCAGGAAAACGTTCACCAGCTGAACCAGAGCTTCAACTGCTTGCTGCTTTTCCATCTGAAGTAACAAATTCTGCAGCCAGCTCCACTAAAACTCGGAAGTCTAGATACAGCTCTTGCAGCCAAAACTGGAGGTATGGTATTGTTTTCCCCCTTCTAATCCTTTTCTATGCCCCAAAAGTCTTAAGATCAGTCTGATACAGACTGCACTGCAGGGAGGAGCAGAGAAGTTATGTAGTTCAGTCCTTGGGGACAAGGACATAGAGTACCTGCTACATCTTTGCCATTCTTCATTGCTGCGTCATACCATAACGATGTTGTCTTTGGTCTGGCAATCACTAAAATCTTGACATCTTGACTAAATAAATTGCTATTTAATGATCCATGATACCAGTCAGGGCTATCCCATTTATGGCAAAGCTCCCATCCAAAAGGGCAGGAGCCAGTTCATGGTGCCTGGAGAAAGGGACACTGCCAGAATTTGGGAACAATGTTTTTTTTTCCTCTCACATTGTTTAGAGGTGAAGAGCAGCCAGCACCACTGATAAACATATCACAGGGCATTCATCCCCAAAGAAACCTGCTGAACCACAGTCTTGAACCCTGGATAATCTGTTTTCATTGCCGACTGACAGATTCCTGCCTCTCAGAGAGCTGTGGATGACAGATTTGATACAGAAAGATTTGACTTTTTTTTCTATTTGTGTATTTTGAGGCTGAAATGTCCTTACAAAATCAGATGGATCTGGCAAGCTGCCACCAAGGCTTGGAGCTGAGGTTGTTTTGTTCCATTCAGTTTGTTTTCTCACTGCTTACCCCTACTGCTGCCCACAGCCCCCCTCTCCCATCAGATCTGCCCTTCAGCAGGCAGCACTCATGTCCTGCAGCTCACCCATCACTGTGGTCTCCCACCTTTCACCCCAGCTTCCTTCCCACGCTGGGGGATGGCAGTGCAGAGATGTGGCTCTAGAGCCGGCAAGATCAGGATCTCCTGAGTAGCTGCAGCTTCTGCTTCTCCTCTCCTGCAGACAGGGAGCCCAAGCATCCCTCTCCCTTCATGCACCTTGCAATCTGACGTACCACATGTCCCCAGCTCCACTGCCACAGCCTGGCCTGCAAGGCAGTGGAGAGGGCAGGAGATGGGCTGTCTCCTACCAGTGAGGCTCTCAGGGCATCCTTTTGCTGTTTCAATCTCCTTAGGGAATCAGCTAGCTCTAGCAAGGCAGATTTCCCTCTCTGTGGGTATTTCCTGCGTTATGCCAACTAGGCTGCATCCAGCTCATCTCTCACCAGGGGCTTTGAGCCCTGTCTCCCTGTAGCACATGTGGCTGCTCTCAGCTTCATGATTCCATGGGCTGTCAGAAGACCATCATGCCACAGCTCTTCATACACCTGGTATCAGGTCTGGCACCATCTGTGATGCTGGGAGGCAAGTGTGGTGGTGGCACGTGGTTTCCTGACGCATTTGCTGTCTCTTTGAGGTCATTAAATGGCAAAGAGTGTCAGGAACATGGGAATTTATAGAATTACAGAATCACAGAATGGTTTGGGTTAGAAAAGACCTTAAGATCATCCACTTCCAACCAGTTCATGCTAGACTGTGTCAACCAAAACCCTGTCCAGCCTGGCCTTGAACACTGCCAGTGATGGAGCATTTGCCACTTCTTTGGGGAGTCTATTCCTGTGCCTCACCACCCTCACAGTAAAGAACTTATTACAGAATCAAACAACTTCTTATAGAATTCTTACGGAATTTCTTTGTAGCTGGGGTCCAGGATGGAGTAAGCCAACTTCCACATGGGTCTCGAGGCACTAGTGGCCATGGTGTGATAGAAAGATGCTGTACATCTGTCATCTGCTCTCTTCCCTTCCTCCTCCTGGATCCTATACCGGAAATCACCCCAGTTCAAAGGGAGAGGTTGCAAAGGACTCTACTGCAGTCCAGAGTGCACACAGCAGCACACTGGACAGAGCTGCCTGCCACCAGCCATGGGATGCACACCTCAGGAGGAGCCACTTCAGCCCAGGACAAACACTGTCAAGCAGGGCAGATAACACCTGTCCACTCAGTGTAGTTCTCTCCGTTTCTTCTCCTTCCCATTCTCACAGCCACCAGCCTTTCCCTGCCCTGGGTTTCTCAGTGCAACACTCTCCTCCCCAACCCCAGGAGCTACACATCCATCAGCACTCTCACCCCTGTCCTGCCCCTGCTCAGGGGATGCGCTGTGCCAGGCTCCAGGGCACAAGAGAGCCCAAAAAGCATGTGAGTGACTGCTGAAGTTGTGTAGCCACTGCCATGCCCCCCTGCCTTCCCTCAGGTGCAGCCCATGCTAAAGAGGGGAGCAGTGCAGCATCCCTACACTCAGGTGTTTAAGGTTAGGAGTTGAATTCAAAACCAATCATGAGCTTAGTTAAAAAGCCCCTGTTTTTCAATATATATTAAGACAACCATTGGAAAATTGCTTTTGTCTGCTGCTTCCTAAGCCCTCCAGCTTATATTTTAAAGCCTTTTGTCTGTGAACAGGAGAGCTGAAAAATCCTTTTTTATTTCCTTAAGCGAATAGTCCATCTATTATCCAGCCTTGAGGGGCTGAGGCTTTAAGAAAAAAAAAATCTTTGTGACACTTGCCATAAAGTCACAGGAGCTGGCAATGATGGGGATGGGGCCTGTGGTGCCCATTGGTCAACAGATTGAAGCTCCTTGTTTTGGTTCCCCAATGGGAACAATAAAAACACTCCTATTTGTGAGACACTGGTGTCCACAGTGGCAAGAGCAGCAAAGGCAGCAGTGGAGTGAAGCAGCAACCTGCAGGGTTGGGCAGATGGGCAGAGCATGATGGGGAGGGGTGGGTGAGCCCCACCACAGGAGCAGAGTCCCAGCACTCATCCAGGATTGACCTGGGGGAGCCCTGGGCACGGATCATTCCACAGACTAATTGATTGAATAGATCTAATTAGCCCTGTAGCAAAAACCACTTTGTTTCTCACTTATCCAGGCCAAGTTCTGAGCCAATATTCAACTACCAGTTCTTGATTTCCTACTGCTTTGTAGGTGGTGAAGGGGAAAATACAGGGTTTCTGTCTCTGTGTAGAACATGTGGCCAGGGCTTAGCAGCACAGGCACATGTTTGGCATGGCTGGTGCAATATGCACAGTGCATGCCCAGGGTGTCTTGGAGAAGGTTGTGACTGCCCTGTCTCTGGCAGTGTTCAAGGGCATGTTGGATGGGGCTTGGAGAAACCTTGTCTAGTGGAAGGTGTTCCTGCCTGTGGCAGGGGGTTGGAACTGGGTGAGCTTTGCGGTCCTTTCTGATTCAAACCATTCTAGGGTTCTGTGGAACTGGGTTCCACACCAGGGGTCTCTGGCTGCAGGCAGTGCTCTGCGCCCTCTGGAAGGGCTGTGCTTTCCCTTGGGGTTCCATCAGCCTTGCAGAGAGCCGCAGGCATGGCTTCTCCCCAGCCCAGTGCCTCTGGCTTTGCAGTCAGCAGGACAAGGAGGGGAACATGTTGCCTGGCTGTTTCCCAGTCCAGCTCTGGGTTAGTGCCAGGGATGCCCTTCCCTGTCTTGGAGACCTGACAAGGGGCTTGTACCTGTTTTTTCAAAGCACATGCTGGTGAGATGATCGTTGATTCTGGCAGAAGAACCAAAGGCAGCCAGACATGACGGTGCCACATTACTGCCTCATGTGCCACTCTCCTGCACACGCCAGGCATGAGCCCAGCCACCAAGTGGGCTGAATACACTTCAGGCAGACTTTTGACCTCTTCCTGTTATTACCCTTTTTTTTTCCCTCCATCTTTTCTCCTGCAACACACACACAGAGTGCTTGGTCTGTGTCAGTCCATTCATCCATACCTGTTACATTACCTATTAGAGTAAAAACAACAGCAAGATCGTCTACAAACTATTATTTCATCTCCTGCAGTTATGTTCCTTGCCTTCAGACCACCAGCATAACAGATCCAAACCCTCAACTCATCTATTTTGCAGAAACTCTTGTGAATTCCCCCTGAGCCCCTGCAGCCCCTGCTAAGGCTCTCAGGGTAATTCTGTATGGGCTGTTGTGGATGGGCACACATTCACTCCACTCTGCAGGCACAGGCTCCATGCAGGGCTACTTAGTTTGGTCTTAACAGCACAGTTCAGAGCAAAAGGAGACTGCAGTACAGCAGAGCAAACACCCATCCTTGTGGAAAAATCCTTGTGCGTAGACCTTTCCCACCTCCAATATGTTGAATGCATTTAAATGCTTGAATGCTTGGAGAAGACACCACCTCAGAGGTTCCTGGGGTCTCTTTTGGGGATGAATTTTTGGGGAAAAAGAGGAGAAATTGTTACCAAAAATCCGGAATAAGAAACTTATCAACACCAATGGGATGTAGATAAGCAGACACTTCTTTATTACGGCGTCGGGTGCACGGGGGATAGCTCCTCCTAACATGCACACCTTGCACCAAAATCAAGCTTCTTACATAGAGGCTACACATACATAAACATGTTATTTCCCAACAATCATTAACATATTCTCCTCCCATTTCCGATTCTGCGCAACAAAAGCTAGAGTCCTCTAGAAAAGAGTCTGGGGTACAAAATGGGTAGGTGGTCAGTGAGTCGGTGGTCGCGATCTCCCCTTGCCGGAATTACCTTTTACCTAATTCCACAGTATCCTTGGCAGGTAACTATAAACAGTTACGGTTGGCTCTTTTTGCTCTCTTTAATCTAGACTTCTGATGGCTACATACATTGTTCTGTTGTTCTTGTTTCTACGTAAGTATTAATCAGTTTGTAAATCAACTTGTACTTGTTCCACTGGTTTCTATTAAATGATTTTGACCTGTCCCTTTGGTCCTGGTACAGGGCCATACAGGGGATTTCATAACAGCATCTGGTTGCTCAACAAACACACTTCTCACTAAAACATTTCTTATAACTCTACATTATTAAAATTAAATATTATAAATTATTGATTAAATTTTAATTACCAAAATTCTAAATATCAGTAACAAAATGATGCTGAGCCTAGATTTTAGGCAGCATCTTCTCCGTGCTGCTGGGAGAGGAAGGAGGAGATAGAGAGGAGAAAAAAAACAGGCTCACACTGCACCATGGAGCCACGCCAAGGTAGTGTCAGCTCAGGTTTTGGCAGTTAGTCCAATTTATGATGCACTTTGCCTCACTGTAACCCATTCCCTGCTGGGCTGCATTGCCACCCCAGTGTTGAGCAGCGGGTTTGCTGGGAGCACCAGCACTGAAAAGAAATTTGGTGTTCTCAAATCATAGTCCAAGGCCATGAAACACCCCCTTGAGCAGTCATTATAGCTGTGAGGCTCTGACAGCACTTGTAATGGCATAAATCAGCATTTCCCAGTCCCTTAGTATTGCCCTTGGTACATAAGGTTTAGTAACAGTGTAAGAGCCATTTCCAAAGCCTTGTTCAGGAAAATGCCAGCCAGTACATCCTACTGAGCAGCATTAATACCAGTTTAAACATTTTCAGTTAACCAGCTCCACAGTCTTGCAATTCCCAACATGAGAAATGCTGCACCAGGGAGTTTGCTGAACAATGGGCAGGAATAGGAGAAAGAAGGAGAGGAGTCTGACAGCAGCTAGCAGCTGTTAAGAGCTGAGAATTGGGAACAGAGTCCAGGCAAAAATCTGCACAAATAAAACGAACGCTGGAAGCAGCAACTTCACATGAAGGAATCCTCAGAGGAGTATCTCATTGCACAGAAATACGTAAACAAAGAAATGACACAAATACAGAAGTTACAAATAAACTTGGCAGATAAAGCTACACATTTCTACCCAGCAGTTCAACTACCTGTATCCTGCCCAAGGGACCACCCTTAAGGATGGAAGAGCTTCTTTCCCACCCACAGTAAAGAGCTGCATGTCATGATCCAGTTTCTAGCAGATGCCACCTACATGCAGTCTTGAAGGTGACAGAGAGGAGCTTTCAGTGCAGGACACCCCAGCCATACCTCTGAGCAAAATCTTCCTGCCTGGAGGGGTTTACTACTTGCCTGTGTTTCCCAGCATGAGTGGAGCATCTTTTAAAGTGGATAACATAGGCAGGGCTCATTCCTGCTGTTTGTTCAGACATCCACAATCACTAGGGGAGGCTTAAGACCATTGTCTTAAAAAGGTTGGTAGTAAATAGAAAATGTGCTAGAAGCAGAGAGGTCACCTATATGGCATGTTTATCTTATCAAGGATTTCTCTGACTTCCATGCAGGCACCCATGTGAATGTCTGAAAGAGTTGCCTCTGCCTAGGTCAGTCCATTCATCCCACTCCTTATCTTCCCTTGCCTCAGAACATGGGAGAGCCGTGGGTTTGTCTTTGACTTCATGCATTGCTGCTTTCCACCAGCTTGATGGGAAATCTGTGTGTAGGATTTGCACTGATACATTGCCTGAAGTCCCAGCAAGGAGCATTCCAGAGTGGGACTCCCTGGCTCCTCAGGGTGTCTAGCAGTGACAGCAGGGAGCAAGCAGGTTTGTTCCAGGGGGAAGAGGTCCTTTATGGATATACAGACACATCAACAAGGAAAACCTGAAATAAAATTAGACAAAATTCAGTATCTGCCTTAAACATGCTACCTTGCGTCTCCTGGCACATGTCCTCATAACAACAGAGCCAAATTCCACCCCTCTATGGTTTGGAGGCTCCCTCTGTGCCACAAATCACACTGGTCCCTGCCCATGAAGGTCTGGGTGCCTAAGGAATGCCGGCTGCCTGCTCTCTAGCCCCTTCCTCCACAGTACTCATCCTCCTCTTTACTTGCTTACACCTCAGATCTCATCGGCCCCAGTGTATAATGCAGTGAGCACATGAAGAAGACCCCCACATGAAGGACATACATGGATGTGCAAAGGCAAGTCCTGGTGTGAGCACCAGTGCAGCTATGACACAGGCCCACCCTGCAGCCTTCCCTGGATGGACATAAGGGGGCACTCGTGGGATTCAGGGAGTTACTTCTGTTTTCTCTTTGCAGTGGGAGCCAAAAAGCTCTTTCTTTTGGGAAGCTTCAAACATTGATTGGATACGGCTGATCCTTCCATCAGCTGGTACAGTGCTACCAGATAAATAAATCTTGCATGCATCTGTAATTATTGCTTAGCTTGTGTTTAAATGCAGTGCCATTGATCTGCATCATCAAAATCCATATAGGAATGCATGAAATCATATTGTATGGAGCTGAAAAGTACATGACAACATCCATTTTCAACCTTCTTTCTTCACAAGGGAAAAAAAAAAGAAAGCATTTCTTTATCTCTATTCAAATTCTTGGTTTAACTTACTACTTAATCATCAATTATAACACCATTTCAAAGGCTGCCCTTTATGCAGGGAATAGATTTCTTTCTTATAATAAGCTAGCAAATATCTACCACCCTTGCTTGATTTGCCCCTGCTAAAATCCCTGTTAAAAGCATGGGAGAATATTGCTTAAGGGTTATAAAACTCAGTATGGAAAGGTCTGGTGGTTAAAGCTCCTGACTGTGATTTAGGAAACTCAAAGTGGCTTCCAAGTGCCATCACAGACTTCCTATCATGTCGTCAAGCAAGTCATCTATCCCTTTAATACTTCTGTTCCTCCTAAAGTAAGTGTGATTAATAGCATTTCCCCACTCCGGTTGGAGGTTGGGAGGTCACATCAATCATGCTCAGCAAGAGCTGAAGTGCTTCAGCAGCAGAGAGTGCAAAAAATGTGGGCTGGGCAAGGGTGATGCCTGTCTAACCAAACATCTGCTCCAGATGCTATTCTCCCCTTCTGCAGCCAAGAGGAACTCAGCAAAAGCAGTTACCAGCAATAAAGTTCATGCTGTCTGGAAGAACTCCTGATGTTTTGAGACCTAACACTGCTTTGGGCCAACTTCACACTCCCACTGGAAGTGAAGTGCTTCTGGGTTGGTCCCAACTTCTCCCACCAAGCAGACTGGAACTCCTGGTTTGCCCACCTGATTTACTGCAGCAATTTGGCCTGTGAATCATTCCCAAGAGACATGGTCACTGGCAGGTGCATGGGCAGACAGCAGAGCCTGCTTCTGGCAAGGACATGTCCCCAGAGTACAGGAAGAGGCCTCTGCACAACCTCAAGTGGATGAACAGTAGCTGTCCACAGCCCTGGTGGAGTATACGGCTTGGGGTGGTGTCCTGTGCTCATCTCCTGCAGAGCCACACCAGCTCTGTGGCCAGGCTGTTCTGTAAGGAGTATCCCAAACTGATTTTATCATGCACACATCCCTGATGCATCTTCAGCTGAACAAAGGGATCAGCCCACTCCTGCAGAGACCTGAGGCCAGCACAGACCACTGCACACGACAGAGCACTGGTGGGCTGCAGGAGCCTAACCCTCCACGGGTGGTTGTGTGATGACAGGCTAAATTACAGTCCTCTCTGAGGTTGCTCTTACCTATACAAGAGGGAGAGAGGAAAAGTGGGTGATCAGCAGGATGTCTCACCAGCACAGCCTGACCCAGGTGACAGCATTCCCTGGTGTGAACAATCCAGCTAAGTTGATATATGACAAACAAATCTCCTCCTAGTAATGATTCTGCTGAATGTTTTCCAAAGGGATGAGAAGCTCCATGAATTTTCCCTTACATGTATTCTGCTTCTATATCCAGCCTGGGCTGAAACCAGGCTGCTGCAATACCACAAGCAAAGCTGTACTCAGAGGAGCCTCAGCCTGACAGCTGCTGAGAAGGACCAGAAAGCCTATTTGCATAGCACAAGTTTCACATTCCCAAGACATCCACCTATAGGATGTCTAGGATGACTCAGACATTTGTAGCATGTAGCCACAGGTAAAACTTCCCGGGTTTGCTTTTGCTATCTGTGGGCCACATCTGTCCACAACAGAGCACTGGCTGATTTTGGTACCCGTGATTTCTAGGAGTAATGCTTAAATGGGATTTGAAATCAGAAATCTTGCTAAGAGGTCAGGACAATGGACAGATGAGGAGATCCAGAAACATGATTCCCACTCCATCTCTAGCAATCTGTCTTCCTCAGCACAGTGAGTGGATAAATGGGGCCTCAAATTGAAGCCAGCTCCCGACAGAACCACCCCACTCATTGTAATTGTGCTGTCATCCAGCTATGGGCATCCTCTAAGGACTTGATACTAGAGCACAGTTCTCATTAACTAACACTTTCCTTCATAGCATTAGATCTGAATCTCTCCCCGGTGCTATCTCTGCTGAAGGCAGACACCTAACAGTACAAAAACTGAAGTGCTGCAGCTCTCTTTTTTTCCTTCCAGCCTAGAAATGGAGATGTTAAAATGTTAATGCTAAAAATGGAGATGTTAAAATGTTAATGCTACTTCCCCTTACTGCTGCAAGTGTGTAAATAGATGTGCTGGGCCTTTGTTAGCAGCCTGATGAATCTCTCTGGCCAGTGGCTCATCAAAACATTAAAGTCCATGGGGCTGGTTTCATTTGTGGTGTCTGCTTTTCAGGGTTGGAGTAATTCTGAGTAATTAGCTCATGAGATGTCCTTGGAGCCAAACTGAAGTGGCTGCTGTGGGATGTGAGGAGCTGTGGGGTGAGCCAGCTCAGTGTGCATACTGTGGGACATGGTGAGCTGTGGCTCTTGACATCTCTCCCATTTGGGCTGAGCGGAGGCTGCATCCTCTGCTCAGGGCTCCTTCCCCGAACAAGCCCTTCATTATCCCAAACTCCCCACAGCTTATTTTTAGCCCCTCCTTTTCTTTCCTTTCTTCTTTTTTAGTTTTACAGTATAGAAAGCCATCAGCTCCACTGTCAGCAGGTTTAGAACAGCAGTCCTAAAGATAAAAAATACATCAAACCCACTTACTCTGTTGCATAAAGGTTTAGGCATAGATCCTGCTCGCTTCCAGGTTGGTGCTGAGTCCCACCAGGCCTCCTCCCTTCTCCAGCTCAGCTGCTGTCCTTCAGGGCTGGTCATTGAGAAGAAGCAAAGGCTTACATAAAGCAAGAGCTTTTGTGATTTCTTCTGCTTCAACCCCTGTGCCTGTGCTGGTCTGCAGAGGACGCCTGCGTGCAGGGCCACCAGGAGAGGAGACCTTGCGTGGGCTCAGGTTCCCATGACACTGCTGCAAAGGTCCATCTAGCCTCTGTACAAATCTTCTGCTTATAAAACAAAACAATGAGGGTGCCCTGTGATTAGCAGCTCTGCCATAAGCAGTGCTTCAAGTCACAGCAGCTTTATGTAAACAGTGGTATTGCACAGATGAGGACACTTCAAGAAGCAATTACGCCACTGCTGGCAAACCACCAGATCAGCCCATGCCACAGCTCTGAGGGGGCTGGTGTTAAACTATCCAGTTCTCCAAGTAGCATTATATTAAGTGTCTGTAAAGCAGATGTTATGTATAGAGCAAGGCAGTTGTGGCTCCCTTCTTTCACCATCCAGGGGAATGGATGCCCATCCAGGAGATCCTGTATCACCTGGTTAGGATCCAGGAGATGAGGAAGACCCCTTCCTGGTGTAATGAAAGGCTCAGAAAAGCTCTCATGCAGAAATGTCTCAGGAGCAGAGCAGTCATGCTCCATGAGGGGTGTGCAGTGGTCTACAGAGAGGTCTACAGAGGAACAAGTGGGGAATAGGGAAGAGAGGGAGCAGAGATGTTCCATAGAGTGTTTAACAAAGTTAACTCTGATGTGGCAGTTTAAAAGCCACGAAGAGGTAGTTTTTTTTACAGACAAGGTAGCTAAAATTCCTTGCTGCAGATATGACTGTTAGAAGGTTATATTGCTTCAAAAAGCAATTAGACAGAATTCTGGAAGAAAAGTCATTGATGGTAATAAATATAAAACTATCAACCTTCTCTTTTAAACTCTTTCATCCATTGAAGTAGCGGAGACTGGGAAAAATGGGGATTGCATATTTGCATTGAATTTGTACTCCTGTCAACATTTGGTCTTGGACATTAGTTAAGCTAGGTAGGTCACTGATCTCATCCAGACACACTGTGTTTCTCTTTTGTAAGGGCTCCAATATGTTTAAAAAAAAAGGAAAATCTTCGTCATCTCCTGTTACATCCCATCCAGTTTTCAAACTTCAAACAAATGCAGAAAGATGAGCCCACATCTGCTTTCCTAGGAAAACTGCAAGTCTAACTAGGGCAGCTAAACTCCAAACTGCTTTTGTTCATTCCTCCTGCCTATCATTAGTATTAATATCAACTTGTCAAGTTGATCTTGATGCACAAGCCCTGCACAGCCCTGCTTCAGTGCAGGAGGAAAAAAAACCAAACTTACGCAACACAGCATCCCTTCTGTCAAGATTTGACACTTTTAGATTTTAATTAATTAGGATTTGGTCCTTTAATAGGAGAGATATTCCTCCTCATTTCCCAATGGAGAATAATGAAAACCCAGGGCATTCAGCAGAATTCATTGAGGAAAACAGACCCAGTAACCTCTTGGCCTGGTGACTGTTACTCTGGCTGTTAGCAGCCTGCAAGAAGCAGGCACCAGAAGTGGCGTGTAACTGGTTGGATTTAGGGAAGGGAAACCAAGGAGTGGCCATGCTCTTATCTCATCTGGTAGGAAGTGAGATGAGATTTATCAGGAGCAGCAGCAGGACAGAATTGACTGCTGTGTAATTTATGTGATTCCCATTAAGGCAGGACTGGCTGAGAGAGGTACACAGCCAGAAACACAAAACACGTTGCCCAAAGTCCGGGAGTGAATTCCCAAGATCTTCCTCTTCTCTGGGCTGGGCTCAGAAAACACCAGAAGATGCTCTTGCCCTCTTAGCTGAATTCCTTATCCTCTAAGGTCTCTTCTACCTGCCATAACCCACCTGGATGTGCCTGAGCAGCAGTATGTGACAGTGGTCTGGCTTTGATGAGGAAAATGGGAGGGCCTTGCACATGTGAGCATGACTTGCTCCTCACCCTCAGGGGGGATTGATTTTTGAAGGGACATGATGCCTCTGCTTGACTGCATTTCCAGCCTTTTATAACTGGTGATTATTTAAGACGTGTTGCATTACCACTTTGTGTGCTGGATAAGTGCTGGGTTCTGAGAGTGGGCTGTGCTTTATTTCTCCCTTTCCCCTAAAATAAAACAGCAAATAGAGCTGGACATGGCATTTGCAGGAAAATCTCTTCTGTACCACATCCTCTGGGTGTTTGCCCAGCACAGGGCGCCCTTGTAGCCATGTCATGTTGTTGCACACCATTGAGAAGCAGTGCCTATACTTTTTTTCTCTTCTGGTAGAAGATACTAGGAGAATTTAATATGCTGTTGTGGAGTCACCACTGACACTCTGTAAGTTCATGCTTATCCTCGAAATCCTTACTCTACAGTCACTAAATAATAAGTGGTTTTAATGCTAGATGTACA
The DNA here is from genome assembly GCA_002631895.1 of Agapornis roseicollis. Lineage (NCBI taxonomy): Eukaryota > Metazoa > Chordata > Aves > Psittaciformes > Psittacidae > Agapornis > Agapornis roseicollis. The sequence continues at coordinate 113,172 of NDXB01019550.1, forward strand.
TTGAGCTGTGTTATCATTGGTGAAAGAAAGAAAGAAGCTGAAGTACAAGCTAAGCTCAGATGCAGATAGCCTTCCATCCACGAACTAGAAAGGAGACATGTTTACATAAATGTCTGGAGTTATGCTTGTGACAGCCTTGATTAAAAACTCACCATTTGCCAGGACACAATGTTGAAGCTGGTCTTGGAAAACCTCTTATAGGGAGTAAAAGCTCACCCAGTGGTGACTCAACTGCATCCATCGATGAATGTGCATTTGCTCTTTCAATCAGATGCAACCAAGACAACAGAATGAGGCTGGAGTATCCCATGCGTGGCCTTTCTTTCACAGAGGAGATGTGACAGAGGGCAGTACTGCAGCACAGAGGGCAGCTGGGAAGATGCTGCTGTCTCTAGACTTGCTCTCCTGAAGTTCCAACTCCTCTGTCTGCCTCAGATCAAGTCCAAGGCTGTGGCTGCTGTTTGTGGAGTGCTGAGGATGTGAGCACCTTGGGTTTGGACAGTGCAAGCTGGATGCTGCCTGCAAAAACATTGCCAAGGTGTCACCTCTGAGGCAAGAAAAACCCAGCCGTTGTTTAACCATTTGATTGCCATTAACCTCAGCAGATGTGAATGTGCATCTGTGTGAGTTTTGCCACAGGTATCCAGCTTTGGCCACAGCTACACTTCTGTAGCCTCAGCTACACTTCTTCATGCAAGGAAGCAGCTAGCAGAGCCTTTGGCATAGGCAGTACCATCCTGGGAAAAGGTTCTTGTGGTAGCAAAGTGCTGGGGAGAGGTCCCCATCCACGCACTGCACGTAGGCTGCTGGTCTGTTCCCATGGGACAACTCTAACAGCAGCCCTTTCTCCATGCAGTGTCTCTGGCATCAACAGTGATGCTACCACATGCTGTTGGAAACAGCAAATGGAGGCACAAGAAACTACATTTACTCCCTATTTTCAATATTACTGTGTGAAGTTTCTCAGTACCAGCTAGACTTTACAGAACATCTGCCTTTCATGGCCTCAGTTCAGTGGAATCCTCTCCCTGGTTTTAGGAAATGCCATTTCTTGTGCATTTTTGCTTTTAGCACCATAATATAGTTGGGCTTCACCTCCCTAAGCCTGATAAACTGGGTGACTCAAAAACTTGCAATCTGCTTCAACACAAAGCATGTAAGATAAAGACATAAGCAGTAATGGAGCTGCTTGGCTCAGGAGTATAAATGCTCTTGTACTCAAAAACCTCTTCTAGCCTTTCTTCTTAACCCTTGCAAGCCCTGAGCAAGGCAGGCTGCAAATAAGAGATGATGTGTCATTTCAGATATGCCTCCACCCCAGTGGGTAAACCCTGGAGCTGGGAAGTGGTAGGAGCTCAGATGCCAGCACCGTGCAGTGAAGATAATACATCAGGGGCAGAGTGCTGAGTGCTGAGTGCTTGCTCCATGGCCTCCAAAGTGCTCTTATTTCTGCTGGTTAAACAGATGCCACTTTCTGAGGGGATTATGTGTTGTGAAGCCTGTTGGCTGTGACAACTCATTATCTCCAGCAACAGTTTGTCCATAAGATTTGTGGTTCAAAGGGAATGCTGTCATCCAGCACCACATGTAGCAATTTGCCTATACTCGGGTTTCCTTGTTCCCAAAGAGGTAGTACCCCCAGTACATCCCATCCTCCACCGGCTCAAGCTTACCCACAGGAGACCAGTGGGTCCAAACAAGCAGCATGGGCAGGGACCACCAGATGAGGCCTCTGAGATACCTCCAGCAGGAACCAAGGAGAATCAGCAGCTAAAATCAGTTTAGCATCCAAACAGCAGCCTTCCAGAGCTTCCCAGTCCCATTCAGCTGGATGTTAGCATGTCAGCCATGACGTGGCACACTTCTCCAGTTGAACTTCATGAGGTGCATGCACTGATGTGGTCCTGCTCAGTGCTGCCAAGTCTAGGAGGAAAAAATATCTGCTGCAGCCCCAGATAGTAGAAATTCCAGAGAGAGCAGCTAGAGGAGTAAACAGTTTTGGAATGCAGCCTCAAAAACAGCACTGAAAATGTTGTATACCTTCATAGAAATGGATGGTTGACCCTCATCAAGACTACCATGAACAGACAAAAAGCAGACCCAGGTAATTAAAAGAATCTAAGTCATTGAGAAACACATGGAGAATGGTGGAGAAGACTAGACATGAGGAAAGAGAAGAAGAAGGATATTAACAGAAAAGGTGTTGGAGCTGGGCTAGAGGTGTTGGCATGGGAGTGACTGAGGCACTGGACTCTCAGCGCTCAGGTCACCTGAAGCCCAGAGAGGCTGAGTGTTGGGGATATGAGCACTCCTCTGTCACTAAGTGCTGGGAAGCAGTGCCCTCACCCAGACAGATGATAGGGGCCCCCCAGCCAAGGTTCCTATGGAGATATCCCAAGTGAGATTAGAAGCTGGGTGCTGTCAGGGAGGATAGGGTGGATGGGATGGGTGTTGTTCAGCCATCCTCGCTCTACTGCTAATCTCCTCCAGATCTCCAATCCCGCAGGTGGATTGCCAGGCACATGTGGTTGCATCATCTCCATAGACAACAATGTGAAGGGAAGTGAGGCTTTTCAAACCTCAGAGACAGGTTGTATGCAGCTAATCTGCAGCTAATTTGTTGTTAGGCAGTGAGCACCACGTAGAAGAGCTATAAGCTGTGCATGCCATAAGAGTGAGAACCCCCAGACATCCCAGTTCAGGGCCTGTGGTTCAAATGATGCTGCTGTTCACAAGTAAGTCATCACAGGTTGAAGGCAGCAGTTCCAGTAAAGAACTCCTCCACCACTATGCTGCTGTGGTGCCAAATCCTTTGGCCAGTTTGCAGCTGATTTTGTCATTTGCTGCACTTCCAGCACTAAAGGCAGACATCAAAGGCAAGAGTAATTGATAGGGAACTTTAAATTGGAGAGAGCTGAATGATAGAAAATTACAGACAATGAAGATGGAGAAAGTGATAAAGGTCTTCAGGGTACTGCCAAGAACTCTAAGAGGAAAAGAAAATCCTTCCTGTCTTACACCTCCACTTTTTACCATCACCTTGAAGTATTTTGTTCCTGAGGACAGAGGAGAACCTGAGTCTCTGAATAACAGCACTGCAGAGCTGCCTTGGTCTGTAGGGATATGTGAAGAAATGCAGCTGTCTCTTAAATAACAGGAGTTGACATCAGTTGTGAATAGATGAGTGATCATGGCTTCAGCCGTCACTGCAGAGCATCTGATTTCAAATGAAGCCACATTCTTCCATCCAGCACCCATCAACAGGCTATTAAGGGAGCATCTGTCACAAAACCACAATGGCTTTAAGTGCTTGAAACAAAAATAAGCCTGTTTATCTTAAATACTTTTCTCTGGGTGATGTGATTCTTGCAATTCTTTAGCAATAATGAATGACAAATATGATGAGTAGCTAAAATATGTGACGGGAGCAGAATAAGGTATATTTTTCACATTAGCATGGAGTTTGGTTATGTAGGCATGAATGCCAGTGGCGGTGAGTTTTCTTGGGTAGCAGAGTGCACAGCCCCAGCACACCATGCATCCAGCTCCAGAGCCCTGGCTCAGAGCACTTCCTCCAGGACACAAATGGGAATTTTTTTCCTGCTTTCTGGTGCACCAGGGAAAGCATGTTCAGTGACAGGACAGGGCATCACCTTCAGGCCAAACTTTGTCAAGGCACAGGGGGAAGCGTGCTCATTACCATATGATTGTGATTGGGTAACTTATTGGGACTAGATGAGTTTTTAACACAGAGTGTTAAAAACCTTGGCATGTCACCTCCTGTCCTGCTGTGCCTTTGGATGACATCCACACTGCCAGGAGCACAGAGATCAAAGGGGAAGACGTCTGCTCATGCACAGACCTGCTTTATTATGTTCGCAGTATATTGAAAACATCTCACGTGTATTAGATTGATGCTCCTGGGGCTAGGGGTAGGCATTTAGGCCCTGTAATACGTATCAAATGCCCTCTCAGAGGAACTGGAGTATCTGTGCAGCTTGATGGTGGCAAGAAAGATTTTCTTGTGTGATGCAGATTTGTGTTTATAATTCATGTTAAACTGTATTCCAAGATTCTCTTTTCTTTATAAATTATATTTAGTTGGGCTGAGTTGTTTTGAAAAATTGCCTAGAATGGGTACAAAAAAATGGATTGTGGTTGTATGTGCACAGCTGTGGGCTCCTCTACAAAAGCATGTCACGCTGAAAGACAGGACTTCTTGCCCAAAGTTTCAGCCTATGGAGGCATTGCTGATGTTCACAGTAGAATAAGGGTAAATGTTTTAAAAATATCCAAGTGTATTAGAAAGCTAAATCTCCCCTCTAGCCCACCAAAACCCCCAATTTATACTCCCAGAGTATTACCATCTAATCTGGCTCCTGGGATTTTGTCCATGCGTTGCATCTCCCGCAGTCCCAGCCCTATGCTGGTTTCAAACTGAAGCAGTGACTCACTCAGGCAGAGATTCATCTCTGTCATCTGAGCTGACTGAAAGCAAGGCATCTCCTCAGAGCAAGCCACGAAGCCTCCCTCCCTTGCTAGCAGAGAGATGGGCATCTCCCAGAGTGGCTCAACCTGCCTGTTCTGGGAGTGAGACCTATGTGCCCCAACCTCTTATCTGAATAAACCTTTGCAGGAAAGCACATGTGTGTACAGAATCCAGCACAATGGACAGATTGGGCACTTCATCCCTCAGGGAATAAAAATAGCAAGCAATGTTAAAACTGTGTGTTTTCACAGATTGTAATCAGGGCTCACAACACACGCACACTTAATTTCCTGCTTTCAGTTCACTATCAGATTTTATGCATAGGTTAGTGGGGTTTGTTTGTCACCAGAATAGGATATACTACAATACATTCAGCCATGAAAAATGAGATTGAAAAATATTAATAGGAAGTACAAGGATTCATCTGAGATTGACAAAGATTAATGTGTGCTTTATTCTTATCTGTTTTCTTTTTCTTTCCACTTTTTCTCTTAGTTACCTAGACAGCTTAGATCGAATTGGAGCTGCAGACTACCAGCCTACGGAGCAGGATATCCTCCGAACCAGAGTCAAAACAACTGGTATCGTAGAAACCCACTTCACATTCAAAAACCTCCACTTCAGGTTAGTCTAAGTACACAGTAAATTTTCAGTACATCTATTGTCAGAGTTTTCCCATAGTTCCCAAAGGAGAAGTTGTTATTCTAGTTATTATTCTAGTTGTATTCTAGTTAATGCATGGATAACTCCCACTGCAGAAGGCATGGTGGTTTGGAGGGTCAGGAATATAATCCTGGGAGCTCATGGTAGCTTCTTCTAACCCAAATGGCACCTCTTTGCTGGGAGGTGTAATATAAGGTTGACCCCCAGTCAAGCCTGATCAGGCCTCATAAATGTAAATCTATTTGGCCAAATCTTTTCCCTAAAATGAGGCAGTCACATATGATTAACACTGTGTACTGATCTTCATGATGCCAGCCATTAGAAAAAATGACATGAAGTCACAAAACCATACAAAACCAGTATTTGGAGTATATAGAGCTCAAGAGCATGCAGTCTCTCCTTCTGTGGACAATATGGGACACAGCACAGTTTTGAGGTTCTCCCACAGATCCCCACATCCCTTGCTGTAACTGCTCCTCTTGGTCCTCCTCAGCTCCAGTCTCAGAGGAAAACAAAGCCAGTGGTAAAAGACATGTTGCTTTGTGTTTGGAGCCTTCCAGACATGGTATGCTCCATCCCTGACAGTGTTTCAAGGCCAGGTTGGACATGGTCTAGGGGAAGGTGTCCCTGCTTGTGTCAGGGAGTTGGAACTGTATGATCTGAAGATACTTTCCAACCAAAACCGTTCTGTGAAATTCCAAGAATGCTGAAGTTTCCCTGTAACTAAGAAGGAGCAGGCACTGATGGTCCTCTCCTGTGCCATAGGCTCTTTGATGTTGGGGGCCAGCGGTCAGAACGCAAGAAGTGGATTCACTGCTTTGAGGATGTTACAGCGATCATTTTCTGTGTCGCACTGAGTGGCTACGACCAGGTTCTTCATGAAGATGAAACCACGGTGAGTCTAACCGGGTCTTGGAGGACCCAACACTTATTTATGGAATACTGCATAGCCAGCAGCTACTCAGAGATGACCGAATGCTCACTGGGCTGCTACAGTAATGTGCTTTTGTCAGTCACTCCCCCTTGACTCTGAAATCCTGGGGAGATGTGTCCTTCTCCACACTCTTCAAAATCAAGTCTGCATGCCCAGGTAATGCTTCCTTGCACTGGTAAAGTCACAGTGTTTTATGTCTCCTTTCTAACTGGCCTGTGTGTTTTCAAAACGTGTTAACAGAATCTTGTATCCAGAAAGAGGAGATAGAGGTGGGCTTTTAAAACAAATGTTGAGGAAGCAGTTGTGCCGTGGTGCAGAGGTACAGGATGGTCATGCACGCCCCAAGGCAGACTCAGGCTAGGAATATAACCTATTTCTTCAAGCTACAGATACTCATTTTCCTAAGTGAGACTGGAACTGTTTGATTCCTCTGGTAATTTGCTCTAGGAGAGCTTTTATGACTTCCTACTGTGACGTTAGGCTCAAAATGCCATCTGGAAATAGAGCTAGCGAGGACCTGTATGCTTTCTGATATTAAAGTGCAATTAATACAAGTGAATTGAATACACAGAGAGGATGCAAGAAGACTCATTAGTGTATTTTGGCCATTAAGTCAGTGTAATGGGGATACCTGCAGCAAGCACCTAGCTGCATTTGTCTTGCAAAAATAAATTGGAGGCCCTACTCAGATTTGGTAATGATTTTATCTGTGTCCATTCTGCAGCAGCATGGAGGGCCCATCCTGCCTACTCTCTCTCTGAGGCTCTTTATTCTCCTGCTGCTGAAGGTGTAGGCTTGCAGAAGAGTGTTAATGGGGAAGGAATTAAGGGAAAGATTGCTGTTAGGTATCAGTTGGCTTGTCCCAAAAAGGCTGGGAGGGGGCTGTGGTTACTAGGCTCTTGAACTCAGGTTTATGAGCTCTAGAAAACTGATGAAGTCACCTGGTTGTTTGGGTTGTACTGATGCCAGAATTCAGGCTATTAACGTCATGGTGGTGTCCCTCCAGTCTGACTGAAATAACCTACACCCTCATACGTCCATTTATTTATAATCATCAGTTGTCACCTCCCTCTGATCCTGGCCCTAATATGCTCAAGGGTGCTCACTCCTGTAGGATTTACTGGGAAGGAAACCTAAGTCACCTGATGTGATTTGAAAACCCAAGTCATTAGCTCAGTGCCATAGAGCTCTGCAGTTGAGCAGGGGAAACACAACCATGAGATGAAGAAGAATACCCAGGGAGAAGGCAGCCCCAGGAGGCAGGGAGCCAAGCTGTGACCTGAGCAGGAAACAAGGCAGTCTGTAGGTATAACTTGGGGTGTAACATCCAAACGGTGAAGCCAAAGGCAGCCTTTAATACAGGTCACCTTTGGGTGCCAGAGCTGTGGTTCAAAGCCACAGTAAACAAGATGGAAGAGCCTGAATGCCAGTGCCATTTTTAAATGTCAACCTTAATTCAGCTCCTCTGAGATGGAGGTTACAGCATCTCTCCTGGGATGCTGAGCTCTGCCAGTGACTGTCTGTCCCCCAGCACCACCCCCGTGACAAGCAGGGTGCCAGCTCGGCCTGCCCCCTGCAGTGCTCCACTGCAGAAAACGGATTTATACATCTCCAACTTTCCTTTTGCACCAGGAAAGCAGGCTCACACTGCTCTGGCATAGAGCTGACATTTGGTTGCTATTTCAATCCCTTTTCACAAAGCCTTTCTGGGGATGCTGAGCAACAGGAGGGCAGAGGCAGCTGCTGTTCACTTACACACTCACTGTAAATGGGGAAAGGATTCAGCACTGGCACTGCTGTGTCTGCAGGATGCCACTGCCTAACCCAAATAAACAACCCTGAGCGAGTCCAACCCAAACAGGAAAAATGATGGAGTTGGATCTTATCTGCCCTATCATACCCCCAGCGTAGGTGGAAAACCCATAGGCTCTGGCCCTCTCCCAACTGAAACCCCAAGCATTCCATTTCCTGCCTCCAAACATGGTTCCTCTCCAAAAAGCCAGCAGTAAAAGCAGCATCTCTTCAGTCAGCTGATTTGCCGTCTGTCTGCATCCATCACATCTGCTGGCTTTCATGACGTAAGTCAGCTTTTATTGCTTCTCACTTAGAAAACACAAAGAGAAGGCAGCTGAGACAGTGAGCTGGATGCTGCGCCTCCATCTTCATTTTCTGTAGAGATGCTTACTACATTCCAGGCACTTCCAGCTGCATTAAGCTACTGAAGGGCTGGTGCTGCACAGATGTTTCTGTTGAGTATGAAAAGACTTGTATAGCTTTCATTGTTGGAATGGAGCCATGAAGAGGAAAAGAACATCTCAGACACCCCAAAAAATGCTTGCAAAGCATAGGGAGAACAGCTTTTCCTTGTTGACAGTAACCAGAGGATTTCACAGGGGCTTTTGGCACTTTTTTTAAGTCAAACTTCACTTTGGGCAGGTGAAACTACAGCTCAAATCAAGTCAGCCTAATATAGGGGATTTGCTTTGGGAAGCTCAGTCACAAGGGCTCTGGGAATAGCCTGGTTGTAGTGTCACCTTGTCTCAATGAAAGAAGCTCATGAACAACAGGTTCACTGTGAACCCTTTCCAACAAGACTGAGCAAAGAGATGGTTAAACAAGGCTGGATGAAATACCCCCTGACCTGCTCCTGCCCTTAAAATTAAAGCACTGCTCCACACTTGTAGGTTTTTTGTGGGGTTTTGTCTCTTTGTTTTGAAAAGCTGAGCACCCATCCTCCTGCAGCAGCTAAAAAAAAGGGCTATTGCACACAAAGCCATCACCCCTTAGGACCAAGCAGTCTTTTATAAGGGACATACATTCTCTCCAATTCCCTGACACAAAGAGTAACATGGCAGGAGTTGAGGAAAGCAAGTAATTCTCCATGTCCAGAGCAGAAAGACATAGATAAAATAAAGAGAACTTTGTGCATCTGTGATGACTACAAAGACGGTGCTTTGCACAGATAACCCCTGGTGTTGTTAAACCCAGCCTCTTCCATTGCCCCAAACACCTACTTGCATCACTTTTGGCAGATCTAAACTGCTTCCCTGCATGCCTGTCTCCCAGGGCAGAGGACCAAACCTATAGGGAAATTCAAGCAATGCCTTCATCAGTCCCAATGCTACCAAGCACAGCCAACAGCTACAGCTCATGAGGCAAAATTACACCCCCTACCTAGCCCATCCAACATGCAGGGCACTGCCTTCAGAGGTTTACATGTGCCTCTTCATCTGGCTTTGCGAAGTCCGTCACAAGGAGTTTCAGGACTCTTTGCTGCATTTCTACACAGTGGGAACATCCTGTTTTAACTGACTGAACAACTCCATGGATTATGTCTTTGCATAACAAAGCTGTTTTGCCTCATTTGTTACTTATCTTTATGTTTTGTAAGCTGGGCATACAGGAGGAAAAGACTCAGACCTGTAATCTGGCAGGACAGAGGGACAGCAGTCATATTAATGGGTAAAACTGGCAAAGACAATTAACAAACATAAATTTGCATTTTTCCTTCTAACTGGAATTCCTAATGGATTTTCAAAAAAGACAGCAATGGCATGGGACCTATCACTGAAACCAAGACCATCCTCTTTGTTTTTTAAATTGCAAATTCGAAGGAGTCATGGCAAGAGAGAGAGGTGTTCATACTGCACATTGATGTCTTGAATCCAAACTATTTAAGTAATCTAGCAAAGACATGCAAGTATTGTTCCTGTCCCCATTGCTAAGCATGGGATGGGTTGAAGGTGCTGTGCTAGTGATCCTTGATCATGATCCTTGGTTCATATTTTATTGCATGACCTGGTTAGTGTACTCCCTCTGCTGTCATTGGGCAAGGAAATTGAATTGCAGTGCTTAGAAATTGCCTTAGAAGTGACAAAGCCAGTGAAAGTGGCTTGAGCATCTTAGGCAATACAAGCAGGAGGGGGGATACGGAGTTTCTATGCTTAGGATAACTATCAGCATCCTTATAGTTCGCATGCCAGTTAGTATTTAATCACCGAGGAGAACAAAAAAACCCTAAATCAGCTGTGTGTGGGAGAAATAACCAAGTCTCCTCCCATGCTCTGGTGAAAAAAGATGGGATTTATGAGTGTGTTTCTGCCTGAGCAGAGTCTTGACCACGGCATCCTTTCTCCCTCATGCTTAGCAGAAAGCTGCCTGACCGTCACATCAGTGATGGGAACACAATTGTGCAATGACATCTGAACTCAGTGATAAGCAATTCCTGTTCTGCACAGGAAGAGTTAACTGGACTTTAAATTTGTATGGGCAAGTGGTTAGTCACCTCTAACGTGGCTGGTGGGGCTGCTTTGCTTTGGGGATATGAAGTATTTGCAGGCATAAGGATTTAAAACACTGATTTTGAAATAGGAAGTGACATTAAGAAAGCAGTGTTTCAAGAGGCCTTTCCTTAATGATAGACTCAATATAAAGTAGGAAAAAGCAGCATAATGGGTCCAAAAGCAGCTGAAGTAATTTATATCATTTACTATTAAACTATGAGAAGTGTAATCTGTAATATCTCCTACCAGGACAGGCATGTCTGCCCCATTACAGCAGCATGGGTGCTCCTGAGAGGAGCCCTGGGGAAGCTTTAGGTGGCAAAAAGGGTCTTTTACTCTGAATTTACTGGTAGAAGGGGGGTTATTTGATGGCTTTAACTTCTCACTCCTCCTTTAGCAACAGTCTGTCCTTTTACATGTGGTACCCAGAGACTGACTCCCCATCCTTGCATCTTAGCCAGGGTCTGCTTGAGTTGTTGGAGGTCTCCTACAAACACATACAGAAGGAATCAAATGTCATCCATAATGCTTCCCAGCAATTGGGAAGTGGTCTGTGCAGCCTAGTGCAGGGCTGGTGAGGTGCAGCATGGTAAGTACGTTGACCTCCAGGCTGATGGCTGCTGCACACAAGCTGTGGTTTAACCCACGAGCAGTGTTCATGTGTTCCTCCATGCTTCTATCTTAAATCAGAAAGGGTGATAAAAATGTGATTAAGAATGCTCTGTGGGGACCCTGATTAAAAAACAGTTAACTGTATTTGCCGCCTGTTCCCCTGAATGCCCTCCACCTTCTTCTCTCTTCCCAAAGATCTGGGTAGCCAGATCTCCTGTACAAAACCTTTGTAGGTTCCTACATGGTTACAGTTCTGACATTACAAGTAAAAAGAGCAGCATTGCCCTGGGGCTCCCACACCAGCCAGTACAAAATGGGTTAGCAAAAACCAGCACACAGATATGGGATGATACAGATAAGCAACATCTTGCAACTGAAACCCAATAAGGAACTGCATTTTTCCATTTGTACATGATCATATCTTCCCTGTGTGTCAGTGGGGAGATGCTTGGTCATTTCAAGCTTGGTAGCAAAGCGTGTGGTGTACAGTACAGCAAATCACGCACGTCTTGTTGCACTCTGGGTCAGATCGGATGTTTCCTTCATCCACAGAGCCACATTTATCTAACTAAAACATTCAGCAGCAGCTAATGTGTATCAATGAAAAGGAAAGTGGTAATCAATACAGTGCTGGCCTCAATCATGCTGCCAGCACAAGCATGAAGCGGAGTGAGAGAGGGGTGAAAGCCACGAGCTGTCTCCTGCAGCATCCCGAATTTCCAAATCTGGGGAGGGGGAACATGCTCCACCTGTCCCCAGAAACCCTTCATCAACGAAACCGTGCCACCCTGTCCTCTCCAGCATCTCTCAGGTTACAGCAACAGGAGGTTGCTGTAACCAGTCTCGTATGTTTATTAGCGGGTCTGGGGAGTGCTGTCCCAAGGAGATACCACTGGGAAAAGCCGAGGAGCTGGTCTGGTCTGTACCATGCTTTGCGTTTGATAACCCCCTGACTCTTGGGTGTGCTTCGTCCTCACCGTGCCTGCTCTCTCCGCTCCCTGGCTCCCGGCTGAGAGACGGCCACATGACCGGCGTGCGCGCTCCGGCGTCGGCCTCGTGCGCCCAACATCGCCAGCCTCGGCACCTTCACAACCTTTCCTCGGCCGTCTGACCTTATCTAGCCAAACAAAGGTCAAAAAATGAGCATTTGAGAGACCAACCAAATTGGCAGGTATGAAGCTTCTCTTGAACTGAGAAAAAACAACAAAAATAAAAGAAAAACAGAGTTGAAAGCAACAGGGAACATGACAGTTGGTTGACTTTGCCGTGAGCTCTTTCCACCACCATAAAACCATGTGGCGGACTTTGCAACTCTCTAACTGGTCTGTTTTGTTCATTCTTCTTATCTCTCTCTCGTTTCTTGTGTCTTTTTTGCATGACCTATAACCAAAAAGCTGACTTCTCGCTGTGCGTGCATTTGAATGTGTGGCTCTTCTGCTGGCGAGTAGCTGATATTCTTGTAGAGGCATGAGCTAACATCAGTGGTAGCTGCCTGACTTCTAGTGTGGTTGTTCTCAGATGCCCTTTGTTAAGTTTTTCCCTTTTATACTATTTCTTCTTCCTTTTTCACTTTTTTGCTCTCGGTGAGACACTTTCTGTTGAGCCATCTTCCAAGACAACTGAAAAAATGGGAAAAAATAAAAAATCCAGCAACACTAAACAAAATAACAAAACCTGGCAAAGGTCACGGCAAGGTCATTTCCAAAATTATGTCACCTTGGTGTCTGCTTCCAACTCCAGATTAATTCAAGGATCTACCAGTCCTTGGTTAATGTATCCAACCAGTTGTGTGCCACACACACTCAAGACAGTGAAAAAAGAAGTTTAAGAAGTTAATGAAAACATTGTAGAAAATCTGCATGAGCTACACCAACACATAAATCTGATCAAAGGGCAAAAATAACTCCCCATCCATGCATGGTGCATGATGATTTCTATGAGCTGGGATCCCCTAAATTATATGCTATGCAAAATCAGAACAGCTCTGTATAGTTAAATGCCCTTAAGTTACTAACTGTATGTCAAATGTTATAGGAATTGCATCTGTGTACGTATATGTTGAGCTGTATGTATATGTCAAGTTATTATGTAAATTGTAGCTTTTTTTTTCTCCTTAATTTAGTTGTTTTAGATTTCCCTATATGTTGAACATCTGTGAGTCGCTGTCTTTGGCCTCATGTGATCTCTCCTTTCTATTGCAGAACCGCATGCATGAATCAATGAAGCTTTTTGACAGCATCTGCAACAACAAGTGGTTCACAGATACATCTATCATCCTCTTTCTAAACAAGAAGGACATATTTGAGGAGAAAATTAAGAAATCTCCACTGTCTCTCTGCTTTCCTGAGTATACAGGTAATGAGAAGGGTGGCTATACGGAAATGCACAGCAAAGGGATCATGGAGCATTTCCATCCAGGCTGACACTGTCATGTATCACAGCCAAAAAATGCATGGCTAGAGCTCCCATTTCCTTCACTGCAAGTTTTATTTCAATAAATGACATAGGATCATTCCCACCATGTTTAGTGGTCCACTGAAAGCATGAGGATTACTTAAACCCAGGTTATTTTTTGCAAAAAGGCCACTGTCACTAAGCAGTGTATTTGATCTATGCATCCCTCTGTGGTTCTTGGCCGCTGGAACCCACTACCAGTCACCAAGCAGCTGCAGGATCAGCCTTCCAACATGCAAACAGCAGGTTTCACAGCTTGGCTGCTTCAGCTCAAGTTGTACATTTTTATCATGTTAGTTTAGAAGGTCCACAGTTTCACTGTCAGGCTCACTGACATCAAGCATCTGGACACAGAAACGCTTCCAATTGAACACATATAGAAAACAAGATGCTTGATTCTCTGGTGCATTGACCACCAATGCCTCTGCCGATAGAGCAGGCAGTGAAGAGCCCCAATAGGCCATGCCCCTGTCTTGGCTGGAGAGAAGGAGGCCTCAGAGATCAGAACAGAGGCTTTGCAACACAGCAGCATGCGAGAGGCCCTCACTTCTGTTGGCTGCCTGGCATCTGACCTGCTAATGATGGGAATACATCACCCATGCAAAGGCTGCAGCTGCATCTCGCCAGCTTCCACCAACGCTCATTACCATTCTGAGACAGCATAAAAATAAACTTATATCGTCATGAATTATTCAGGCTCATCGGAGACATCCAAATGAATCAAGCTGACAGACAGAGAAGCAGATCTCTTTGTCAGGAAATGTAGTTATGAACCGGGAGTACCAAGAGTGCCACACTTCTGGGCAGGACAACAAATTATTAACCAGAGCTTCCTACTTCTGAGCATTTGATTTTTCAATGTGAACAGGCAAAAGCAATCCATCACTGCTGCTTTGGGTTGAATGGTCTATGGCCATGGAGCTGAAGGACTCCATTCAGAAGAACATCTACAGGCTTCCTCTCTAGGGAAGGTTTGGATGTTTGTCACTACCACCACATTTCAGCCATCTGCTCACCTGCTTGGTCTAGACAGAACAAACATAGTCATGATATGTTTGTCTAAAAAGACCTAATAATGGAAATTCCACAGTCTTTACAGTGGAAAGGTCACAATAAAGCCGCACTCAAATTTTTCGGGTTGCAAATTAGGTGGCTGCTTGCCATCTTTTGGATGGCTCGTAGAGCAGCTCATCACCATCTTCTTTCTAGCAACGTTTCTGTATACCAAAAGATTATTATCATGCCATCTTCCTTTTTCCCATTTCTCCATGAAGCAAACCTGCACCTTTCACTGCTTCCTGATTGCATTTTGTTAACCTGGTGTTGTGGATCTTCACTGAAGTCTCCCAGTAACCCCACTCTGAAATAATGTTCTTACATATCTCTGATGGCAGAGAGACAAGAACAAGAAGAAATGTTGATTTAGATGTAACTTTTCTTTCCCAAGCCATCCCAGCCCAAGGGAGGAGTTTGGTGAGGGAGACAGACCCTCATACACATGTAGCTAAGCTTTTGGCTGACTACACAAAGGAAAACAAATATCGATTGTTTCTGGAGCACTTCAGCTTCAAGTGAACCAAATCAGTCCTCCCAAATCTCAGAGTATCCCAAAGATGCTCTAAATTTCCTCTAGGTGCTGCTCTGGAAGCTAGGAGTTATCACAATGCCAGGGACTCTCCACAGACCTCTTGTCTCTCTCCAGAATGCTCTGGAAGTCTGAAGGCTGAAAGTCTGAATCAGGGATCTGAACCAGATGTGAAGAATATCTCCCCCCAGGCATTCAGCAATGCAGGGACTTTAGCCCAGACTTCAGGCTCAAACACACACTTAAGCTTACTCATTCCTGCTTTGCTGACCACAGCTCGAGGGTGAAGCCTTTATGGCCTTGTGAAAAAGCAGCATTATTAGAAAGTTACCCTGGAGTTAAAAGGAATTATTTGATGAAAGCCTATAAATAAAATGAGTGCACCTTCTACATCACAAGAAGGTGCTTTTAATAAAGTGAGGTTTCTGATGTCCATTACTTCTGCTGACAGAGCTGCTAGAAGACTGTATCCACAAATTTGTTTGCTGTATGCTATATAGAGCACTATTTCTATCCCCTTTATTCACTCATGTGTTTAAACATGCATTAATCCACAATACTTACAGTAGCAGCAGCAGAATCCACAGTGTGTTTTAAACCAAGCCTGCATTAGTGATTCCTGTCTTTCCAAGAAGGAATCTAGCACCTAAATCCTTACACCTTTAAACAAGCGACTTCCCTTTGATCACATACCCTCTTGATTGTGGCAGCATGTGAAACTGTTCCCAAATTCTTTACATAGGCTTTCATGTAACAACCTCCTCCCAGAAAACATTTTGCTTCTGTTCAGGCATATTTTCCAAGTCTCATGGTCTTCATAAACTTGTGTCTTCAAATAGCAGTGCATGTATGTTTACGTACAAGTTGTTTTCCACTTGTTGCTTTCAACTACAGCAAATCTCAAGCCCAAGTGAGCTTCTTTCTAGCAGATAAGGACATTTCCCATCAGTAAAGCATCACAAAGGTCAAGGGATCCATGAGCATTAGCACTGGAGCCTTCCGGGGCTGCACTCCAGGCCAGCCTGAGAAACTGAGTTTATCAGACCAAAGCAGGTACCCAAGCGGAGCTCTGGGTGTGATCAGTGTCAAGGCTGGACAGATGAGAAAAGATCTGCTCTTTCGCATGACTGCTCTTCAGCTCTTTTAACACAACCTAATGGTTAATAAGGTTTGGCATAGACATTGCTATACATCACAACAAAAAGTTCCTCATGGTGAACTGTGATTTTAGGCACAGCTCCAGCAGACCATACTGCAATCCTAATTCCTCAGAAGAGGCACGTTTTATATTATTTGTCACTGTGTGTCATTTTCTTTGAGAAAACCACGCTTCACCCTGTAGCAGAGGCTGAATCTTTTCATGTTCTTTTCTCTTACTGCTTCAGGGAAAGGAAGGCACAGTTACCAACAGTGCTTCAGGGAAAGGAGGGCACAGTTACCAACACTGCCCTCAATTCGTGGGCATTTTAGCCCTTCTTTTCCATCAAAAGCTGAAAATGTAATAACAAAGTCTAAAAATGAAACAAAAGCTAAGCCTTTTCACCAGGTTAAGTACTTGCTGCATTCCTGGCAGGTTTCTTCTATTTTTTGTCATCATGATATGGAGTTTATGCTGGTTTCCCTGTCACAGCCTGTTTAACACTCAGTTCCTTCATCCATTTCATCTCTGTAGACTATAAACAGCAACCCAGAATAAAAATACAGCTGAGATGGCAGTCAGAGAGCATATCCTCCCTTGCGGCAATCCTGGCCAGATCCCGGAGATGGAGATGGGGTGGCTGGGTTGCAGCAGCCCCGTATGAGTCCCCCATATCCCTATGATAGGGTGCTTGCAGGCACCCTACAGATCTAGGGTTATGGGATTGCTTTAACCAGCTCTTTTTCCTTGGCTCTCTTACAGGCCCAAACTTATTCACAGAGGCGGTGGCTTACATCCAGGCTCAGTACGAGAGCAAGAACAAGTCCACCAACAAGGAGATCTACACGCACATCACCTGCGCCACTGACACCAACAACATCCAGTTCGTCTTCGATGCCGTCACAGATGTCATCATTGCCAACAACCTGCGGGGCTGCGGACTCTACTAAAGCACCCTCCTCCTTCCCTTCTCCCCTCGCACCCGCCAGGAGCATCCTCCGGTCCTGCGGACAGGTCCTCTCTCTTTCTTCTTTTTTCTCCTCAGAGGATGATGAGGAAGAAATCCATAAATCACTCCTTCTGTCCCATAAAACTTTGCAGCAAGTTCTACTTTCCCCAGCCCCAGTTTACTCTGGTTTGGTTTATTTTTGGTTCACTCCCTTGCTGCCTCGCTCTACTCCTCCGTCTCAATTCAGTGCTGTAGAGGGAGCTAACGCATTGCCCACAAAGTGCATTTCAACTGCCAAATGCCAAAAATACTTCAGTTGGAAAAAAAAAAAAAAAAAAAAATTAAATCCTTAAATTTCTT
>NDXB01019550.1:130752-141757 GCA_002631895.1 Agapornis roseicollis
TTAAGTGGGAAAGGAAAAAAAAAAAAAAAATCAAAGCCTTAAAATACTGGTCAGCAACAGTCTAGTTTGAACCGAAACTTTTTTCCTTGAAATTAGGGGATATTTTTGATTCTGGTTATTTATATACATTTTTTTTTAACACTATTTCTTTGGGAAGAGCTAGACACAGTATGATCATTTTGAGGGTACCTTATGGCTCCAGTTCCTATCCAAAAGCCAGAGGGGTTGGTGTTGAATGCAGCCCCCTCAGCTTGGATATGTATATTCTCCTTTTTTCCAGACAGCTATTTGAACAAGTGAAGCAGCTATATCGAGTTCTGCTGGTGTCTGCGTAAGACAGACACAGTAACAAAACCTACTAAGCCTTGTGTAAAAGCATTCATTGTCGGTAACAGTTTTACCTCAAGTTTTTCTAAATTAATGTTAAAATATGTCTAGTAGTTTCAGTAACCCATTTCTGAGGAAATTCAGTGGATGCCACAGAGCTGCTGGGCAGTGGCAGCTGGTCTTGGATCCCTGGAGCATAGGCAGCAAGGATGCTCTATAGATGGCATCCTGATGGGGATCCCATGCCCAGGGATGCCAGCTGGAGACCGAGGGACCTTTTCCAAAGCACCTCCCAGCCTAAGTGATTCCAGCACAACCAGTGCTCTTGCAGATACGTAGCATCTCTTTCCAAACTTCAGCCCTGAAATGCTGGGGTGCACCAAAAATATTTACCCCTGGCTTTTTGTAGGCAGAGTTTGACCTTCAAGTAGCTGAAATGCAGAGGTGTGCTTTGGGAAACCTCACCATGCTTGGGTGACAGCAAGGTGTGCAGGACCCTTGCAGCTCTTTGTCACATCTAAATACCCTTGAGAAGCCTGACCCTGCACTCTGAGCCTCCCTGGCTGAGCAGAAGCAGGTAGCTTGCCTGTGTCATCTGCCTGGGCATCCAGGAGAGACAGCTCCAGATTTGGTGTCTCCAGTCAGGGCATCCCTTCATCAGTATCTAAAGTGAAAGGGGTGGTTTATACTAGCCATGTATTGACAAGGGAGGACTCAAGGTGCTGATTTGAGCCAAGTGATGGAGTAGGAAGAAAAAGTGCAAAGTAGAGAGGAAGAAAGGGCTGGGGGAGAGGTGTGGAAATGGCAAGGGTAGTGCCCAACACAGCCAAATGTGGGGATACAAGGAGGACAAACATGGCTGGGCTAGGTTATGTGTGGCCATCTGCCTGCCATCACCAAGAGCTCTGGTACTGTTGGGGTGAAGGGGAGTGTGAAAGGTGGGATTGTCACCCCTAGGAACATGGAGGGACCCTTAGAAATCAACCATGAAAGCTTGTTTGGTGTCTGGGTGGGACAGCCACCTCCAAGGTCCTACTCAGGGCCTAACTGCACATGGGGACAGATAGACAGTGCTGATCCCTGCCTCCTTTCTGTGTCTCTTACACTCCATGATCCTGGAAAATGTGAGCTTTTCCATGCCAGCCACAAGTTCATCTGTCCTCTCTTCGGAGCCTGAACTAGAGTTATTCTTCATGTCTCAGGAGGCCTGAGTTTTCTCCAGTGCCTGAGAGGGACAATATCTCTTTTCTTGCTGTGCCCATCTAGGAGGGATGATGTGAGAGCAACCCAAAGCTGCAAAGCCCAAAGGCAAGGGTGAGGGTCAGTGTGTGGGAGGCAGGGAAAGGAGCAGGTATGGTGGCACCGGATGGAGAGGACCAGCATGAGAAGTTGGGGTGTGGGGCAGTTTTGAAGAGAAGTTGTAGAAGGGAGATGGGGCAGGTTGAGGCAGCAGGGGAGCAGGAAGCGAAGAGAGCCAGAGGAGAGTCCCTGTCAGATTGGACTCTGCCGGGACACTGCTTGTGAGATATCTTGACAAAACTCCAGCAAGAGAGATGAGCAGGAGCACCCTGGGACTCAGGGGTGGCCTGCACAGGAAGACAAGGTGGCTTTCATCCTGTAACCAGCTCACAGCCAGTATGATTGGCAGCTGTGTCAGTAATCCCCTGAATAAGCATTAAGTGATGAAACTAGTGTTATACAGCCAGGGCCTGCTGCTGCTCTGCTGGACACTAACGGCAATAACACCAGGTCTCTGTCTCCCCTGCCTGGCACAACTGAGTACAGTCTTTCTCTTCATCGTCTCAGCCTTAAAATACCTCCAGTGCACTGCTATACCACCATAAACTAAAGGAATATTGATCACAAGGCCTGCCTGTGTTGCTGTATTTGGTTTAGCTCAGGATTTTCAGAGTCAGTGGGAAGCTTTTCCAGAGAAAGAATTTCCAGTGGGAAGCACCTGTCCAGTTGTCTGGTTCCTTGGAAGGGGCTAGCCAACAGCAATGAGGTGGTGCCTCTGCCATAGGAGAGGCAGGGAGTTAGTTGCAGAAGGGTGGGGATGCTCCTGGAGCTTGTCTCATGTGAGTGATTGGGTCCCACCAGTCATACCTAACATCCCAATGTGCTCTGGATGTCAAAATGAGGGCTGAAAAGCTGCATGTTACTTGTATTTGGTACTGTCCTGGATTTGGCTGCCCTTCCTGGTAGCTGGTGCAGTGCTGTGTTTTGGCTTTAGTCTGGCAGCAATGCTGATAACACACTGATGTTTTAGCTGTTGCTCAATAGCACTTACCCCGATCAAGGACTTTACAATCTCTCATGCTCTGCCAGTGAGGAAGGGCACAAGAAATCAGGAGGAAGCAGGGCCAGGACACCTGACCCAAACTAGCCAAAGGGCTATTCCATACCACAGCACATCATGCTCTGTATATAAACTGGGTGGGATTTACCTGGAAGGGATCAATCACTGCTTGGGTCAGGCTGGGTATCAGTCAGCAGGTGGTGAGCAATTACATTGTGCTTCACTTGTGTTTATTGGCTTTTTCCCCTTTTAGCTTTACATTCTCTCCACCTGTTATTTCCCTAATTATTATTATTATGATGATTATTATTATTATTATTGGTAGTGGTATTGTATTATACTTTAGTTATTGGACTGTTCTTATCTCAGCCTGTGGGATTTACATTCTTTTGATTCCACACCCCTCCAGGAGCAGGTGGAAACAGGGACTGAGTGAGCAGCTGCATGGTGCTGAGTTACTGGCTGGGCTTAAACCACAGTAGTCCTTTTTGGAAGTTCCCTGCCCTGACTGGGGTGGGTCCCATGTTGGGTACCAAAAGCCCAAGTGATGCACAATCAGTAAGCAATACAACAGCTAAACCATCAGTGTGTTACCAGCAGTGTTCTCAGACTAAAGCCAAAAATGCACTGCACCAGCCACTAGGAGAGGGAAAAATACTGCCACAGCTGAGACCAGAACAGGTATGTGTATGCTACTGCTAGGTCCAAAGTGCAGTGCTTGTGCTGGCAGTGAGGCAAGTCTTACATTAAGCTCTGTCAGAAGAGTTTGATCATTAGCCCTGGAATTTTGGAGATTTCCCTGTTCCCACCCCTTACTGTGGGTGACATTTTATCCAAGTAAGTAACAGAAGCTGTTCCCAGTGCAGGCAGCACCAAGCCAAGGCTTCAGGACTTCCCAGCATAGAGTACACAGGAATATTTTGGTAAAGATAATTTAAATTAACTCAACCCCAAACTCTGCCAGATGTTGCCAAGTCACTAATGATGGCTCAGAGCGCCTGTGCCATGCTCCAGGCTGGATTCAGGTAATCCATCCCGGCCATGCTGGCTGAGAGGTCCAACCCCCTCCTGAGAATAGGGAGAAAAAGAGGAGAACATGTTGCCACACAAAGTCTTTTCTGTCATTTTCTTTGGCATATTGTATGCCTAAAGCTTCATTTCAGCTGCTGCTGCTGACATTCCCTCCCTCACACAAGTGTCATGAGGATTCACTGACAAAGGCTGGAAGCAACATTTGGAAGATGAAATGCTTCCAGTGTTAAACACTACTGTTTCTCCCACTTGATGGCCGCGTATAGATTTTTGTCTTCAGAACGCCTGCCAAAGCATTACTCACTACTGGCTTTCTGCATGCGCCTAAGCCTTCTCTGACAGATGTGCCTTCTGCAGGCAGTCTTTTGCCCTGTGCTTTTCCTAAGTACCAGCAATCCTTGCAGCAGTTGCCTAGAAAGAAGACCTTGAAATACGTTGCCTGCTTTCAAAAACCCTTTTGTTAGTGGCCACTTGTGCTTTGCAGTCAGGATTCTCTGAAGTCAGACCCTCAGAGGCCCTGAGTTGTATTTAATTTGCAGTGTCCGCATAGCAGGAATGTTGCAACTGGTACAGCTGCATCAGAAATCATACGAGGGCATGGGGGATGTATTTTAAAAGCACAGAATTGAAACAGCTGTATATATACCCTTGAGCTCTTCAAAGCTACTGTAGGAAATTGCAAAAGATGCCCTTTTTGGAATGCAGGAGGGTTTTAATGACTCATTTTTTTTAATGACTTCTTAATGCATAAAAAAAAAATGCACAACTACTTGTTTATTTGAACAACTGTACTATTCAAATAATAGAGAAACCTGTAGAAGGAAAGCCTGGAAAGAAGCCCATAGGTGAGGCTGCAAGGTTGAACTGTAGAGCACTGCTCCTTGGGAGGATGCAGAAGCTGGGCTTGTCCAGAGAACTAGCAATAAAATGCACACGTTAAAATACAGCCGCACACTTCAAAGGGCAGATCTTGCTCGGCAAACAGAGCTCACAGCCTGGTTCTCATCCAGGGCCGAGGAGCCCAACAGAGCAGCAGGGCAGTGGGAGCACCCGGCCAGGCCATCTGCCCCTCCGTCTGCTCACACCGTACTGTCCCTGCTGCCCCTGCCCTCCTGCGGCCAATCGGCTTGCCACCACCGCCTCCCTAGAAACACTGCCAGCTAAATCTCCCTCAGGAGTTTTCTATCAAAACAACTCCCTGCCTTCAGCTTTCCTGGTCAGCCATTGCCTCCACAGAGGGGAGGGCAGCATTGGGAGGAGGCTGCTGTGCCTCCTCGGTAGGTATGATTTTGTTTTACAGGGCACTAGAAGTATTAATGACAGCAGTCTATATGTAATATACATTGAAATGTATCTGGTGATTTTAATCTACTGTGGCATGGGCCCAGTGCTCGCCTGCAAGGGAACAGGCTTTGTTCTTGGGCCAGGAATGCAATCCCGGGAGGTTAGGATGGAACACAGATGTCCTTTTGCCAAAACATCCCCTTCTGCCCAGTCGCTGCTTGACAAGGAGCAGGGCTCAGCTGTGGGTGGCAGACATCACCTACAGGGCATTTTGCAGTTGATGCTGTAAAAGGGACCAGCCCTGCACTGTCAGCCTGTGCAGTGGGTCTGAGCAGTTTGTGGCCGAAAAATCTCCTGGAGCCAGGGAGAGTTGCTGAGTTCCCGGGAACAGGGTTGACCATTTGTCAAGTCAATTAGAGAAGCTTAGTACTAGTGTATTTGTGTCTTTGTCATGGGCCAGGTCTGTCTTCAGGCTTACAACCAAAAGCTCCACCACCATTTCCAAGGAGACTAAAACACTCATTACAGTCTGATGCCAGAGGCACCAAGGTCAATGAAGATGGTGCTACTAAGCATCATCCTGAACCACCCACAGCCCTCACACACTTGTATTCCCAGCTCACACACAAGAAAGCAGAAATGTGGTCTGGGTGGCACAAAAGAGCAGACCACAGTCTGGCCTCCACCACCCTGGAGGAGAGACCAGACAGAAACACTGTCCCCAGGCACCCCAAGACTTGAGTGTCCATTATAATTTCTGAGCTCCTGCAATGACACAGATAACTGATGCTGGCAGATACAGGTATGTGACCTATATCAGACATTACGCTGAGAATGTGACTATGGAAAGGGTTTTCTCA
Source organism: Agapornis roseicollis (assembly GCA_002631895.1). Classification (NCBI taxonomy): domain Eukaryota; kingdom Metazoa; phylum Chordata; class Aves; order Psittaciformes; family Psittacidae; genus Agapornis; species Agapornis roseicollis. Next base: position 136,555 of record NDXB01019550.1, read on the forward strand.
CAGGAACGACTCACATCCAAATCGGAGGCCTGTGAGATCTTTATTTGTGCTGCAAAAGCTGACTGGCAAACATGAGCAAGTGTGAGCCTTAAGCTTTGATGTGTTAATAAGAGGAGGAGGACCAAAGCCTCTCAGATAGCACTGTCCAAGCAGAGGGAGAGGGGAAGGAACTGGACTGGAGATAGGGCAAACCATCTCCCAGAGAGGACATCCGAGTTCTCACTAGGCAAATCCTGACAGTCCTGTAGTGTAGGCAAGTGACTCCAGGAATAAACCCCATGTTCCAGGTGAGGAGAGGGAATCTTAGTGAGTAACAACACAATTTTCAGCATTGCCAAAGTCTCACCAGCTTTGCCACTGCAGAAGCAACCCTGTGGCACTCAAATAGGGTTGCTTAAAGACCAACCATTGCCACATTAAATAGCCCAATCCCTAATTCAACATCCTCAGCCCTACTTCCCCACCTCCCTTTCCCCCCCTTTCAGCTCAACAAGTGACTATCACCCTGCCTCTGGGCTCCCCACTCCCCACCACGTTTCTTCCCAAAGGATCGCCGGAGGCTGCCACCATTTTCCTTTTGCTGGTTTCCCGCTGAACCATTTCTCCTGCATGTTTGATGGCCCAAACTATTAACTGTAATTTTGTACGAAGAGTGACTGTCCATGGGTTTAATAGAGCATTAGTTACTGTAATAATTTATTGGCTGTCCGTAATGTATTTATTAGTTACAAAACCTTAATAAAGTGCCAGCTCTTTTCTAGTGTGAGAGTGGCTTTATTGTGTGTCCCTTGAGTGTGTCCAGCTTCTCGAGCCAGTTATTTACCCTTCGTCTGCTGCGTGCACATACACACACACGTCAGTTGTCTGCTACAGCCTCGTACACCTGGAAATCAAGAATTTGAAAATTATATGACCAAAAGGTATTAAATTTTATGTAAGTATTTGGTGGAATTTTCTTTCCCCTTTGTTTGTAAGGAGAACAACTTCACCATGGTTTACCTTTGTTCCTTGGCTTCTTGAAATTACCCTTCCCCTCCTGCAGTCCCTTGCCCCACTCACAATCTTCCATTATTTGGGGCATGAAGTAGAAACAAAGAACTGGAAAAAACTGAGAGAAAAATACCCATAAACCTCAGCAAAGGAAAGTTAACCATGATTCCTGTTGGCTCCGCCGATATCCAGTGATGTAACTTCAGCTGGACACATCCTTTAACATGTATTCCCACACATCCCATCCTCCAGATCCAAATTGAAAGGCCAGCCCTGAGGAAAACTGATGGGCAAGAGGAAAAGGATTGCTCTTTGCGTATTCATATAGGGGTATGTTTTAGATTGCCTCCAGGATACTAGCCTATCCCGACCTTCTACACCTCCGGTTCAGGTCATCAGGGTTATTTTCCCTGCACTGGGTACATGCTTATTTCAGCAGCTCCTCCAACACCATCAGTTCCTTATTTAGATACAATACATATATGGGACAATATGGGATGAACAAGGCTAAATAAAAAAACAAGCCCCAGGATCCTTCCCATGAAAGTCTCAAGACCCAGCATTTTTGCAACAGCCACAGGTCAAGACGACCCATGTTGTTCTGTGGCAGTTTGTTTCCTCCACGAACAAGGCTTTTTGTTTCTTTGTTTTTGAAAGATAAGAATAAAACAAAGTCCTGAAGCTTTTGAAAGTGCAGTGAGGGATGCCATCCCTCGCTGCTCTTTGTCAAGGAACCACGGGTGTAATCTCAAAGCCTTTCAAGATGAAATCAGACATCTGCTAAATTTTGCATGCAAAAGCTACATTTGAAGTGTAGCTAATAGAATGACTCACGAATAAAACATTTATGGAAAACTCCTAGATGTGTAATTGGGTCATCATTTCATTAGGAAACACATGTGTTCTCCCGAATCTTCGCCAGATCCAAAGCCCCGCCACCCTTGGTGCACCTCTAAAAAGTGTCTCTCTCTGGGGGCATTTGCTGCAGGTGGGTTTCCCACTGGCTGCTGAGCACCCTCCTTGCCCTCTGCTCCATGCAAGGGTTTTCCTGATAAACCCCATGTGAGCAGCTGGCCACTGAGCCAGGACACCAGGAGGGGATTGGGGAGAGGGACACAGCGGGTCCAGCGCCTTCAGACCGCAATAAGTCCTGGTTCTGCACCAGCAGCTTTCCTTATTCAAATAGTGAGCCAGGTGGGTACATGCAACAGAAGCAGCACACAGACTGCGTGAAATGGTTCCTGACGTTCTTCCTGAAGCTCAAGGGAATGGCTTTCCCGTTTGTTCTAAGTTAATGATGGGAGAAAACTCGAGATCTCCTGGAGAGCTATACCTGTCATGTCCAGCAGCACCTTCACACAGCAGTGGGTTCATGTGCCTGCAGAGATCCTCTGCAGCAGCTTGAGTGAAGCATGAAAGTAGTTGGTGGGGCTCTGCAACAGCTGATGCAACACAAGACAACCTCTCCTCCCACTCCTGTCCTGTCTATTCTCCACCCCTCTCTGGTAACAACTTCTGTAGCACGCGCGGAAATGGCTTTAAATGGCTTTTGTCCTCATGTGAAAGGACAATTCTAAAATGACAGGTTTTAGATATTTGCCTCTATTTGTGCTCCTACTAAAACCCTTCCGTGCCAAGGGCAACCCCTCAGCACCAGTCTGACCACATGGCACCATCTGGCACAAGTTCCCTTCCAGGCAGGTCCATAGGATCACCCCAGGTGGCCAGAACTCCCGCCATCCGAATCTCCATCCTGGCTGTCCACCCTTGCTTTAGGCTCTGCAAGCAGTGCTTCAGGGGTGCCCAGCCCCTGCAGGGACACAAGCCCCTTCCAAACACCTCAGGTGAGGCCTGTGACGAGCTAATGACTTTTTCTGCTCTTCCTTGAAGCTTCAGGTGTCAGCGCTGCTGGAGCAGCCCCGCAGGGATCTGCCCCAGCCGCCGCAGTGCCTTGTCCTTCCGCCCAGAAGAGCAGTGCTTCGTGTCCGCCACCTGTGTAACTATCTCGCAATTACCACTGTCTTATTTCAGAGATTCCTTTGTGCTTTCTAACCCTTTCAATTCAGAAAGATGTTCTCCTCTCCTCTAACTCTCTCTTTCTCTTTGCCTTTCTGTCTCCCCTCTCCTCCCTCCATGCTCCCCATTGCAGAACCGCATGCACGAATCTCTCATGCTCTTCGACTCCATCTGTAACAACAAATTCTTCATCGACACCTCCATCATTCTCTTCCTCAACAAGAAAGACCTATTTGCTGAGAAGATCAAGAAATCACCTCTGACCATCTGCTTCCCTGAATACACAGGTACGTACTGGGGCTGGCACAGCCCAGCATGACCCCACCACCACACCACTGGGGATGGGGGCTGCAACTCCATCCAGACGGGACAGGGCACCATTAATGGGGCAAAAGCACTGCCCACCTTCGAGAGCTGCAGTGGGGCTCAGGGACATCACGAATGAGGTGGGGTTGTGTTCTGCATGAAGTCAGTTCTTGTGGTATAGGTGCACAGTCAAGAGGTGATGGTGATGGTCAAGGTGAGCTTTAAGGAGCCTGGCCACAGGGAGCTATGGAAAGATGAAGCCTTGCTAGGAGCTGACTGCCCACCACTCAAGCACTGGTATTTGATGGTTCCCGAGAAGTTCCTGATAGAGGAGCCAAGGCAAATGGTCCTCCAAGCTGCGTCTTCCTAGGAGTGCCTTTGTGCAGGGCACAGCGCGGGGAGGAAAGAGTATCTTTACAGCAGATGTCAGAAACCACAAGAGAATCACACATTTCGAGCAGAACTGTCTTGTCCTGGGGAAAAGAAGAAAACCCAAGAAAATGGGGTAAGAACAGATCCCGCTTCTAAATTCTGCAAGAAGGAACAACCAGCTCGGATTCGGAGGCTCCCTGCAGATACCAAGATGTCTCTGAACTGCTTTCACTCCGAGCACACCCTCTGCCTGGACACAATACCCTGGGGACAGGGGGTCCGCAGCAGGGCAGCCCCCATTGCCCTACAGCAGAGGTGCACCAGTGTTTTCACTGGAGGTTCTGCGCCTTCTCCATCATGGAAGCAGCAGCACTTTCTACCCAGCCGCGCAGCAGAGCATCCTGAACTATCCCACATGAAGCTGTACGGCACAGCCTGTCTACCCTGGTGGCGCCAGGCCACCTCCCCCTGTCCTTTGGGAAGAAGGGGAAGTGGTGAGCTGGAAAAGTAAAACAAATCCCTATACAAGAGCAGCTCTTCCAAAGGCTGTTCCAGGGATGTCATTCCAGCTTTGCAGCTTCCTGTGAGGAGCTGGGTGCTGCCCTAAGCAGCTTAATACAATAATGCCCATTTTCCAGGTCCAGCCCTACTGAAACAGGCAGCAACAGCACATCCCCCGGAAGCTCCTGTCACACCAGCCCCCATCACCCATTCCAACATGGGGGTGAAGCCCATATCCCCCAGAGGGGCTCAGTCCCACTAAGGGTGTCCAGCCATCACCCATGGTTGATATTGGAGTGGTCACCAGCCTTCTCTCTGCCTGACACACTCCCCACACTCCATTGGGATGCACGATGGGGACTCACCAGTGATGTCAGGGCAGCAGCAATGCCAGAGGAGCATCCCTGTGGAATGGCCCAGCCAGGCACTGCTGGGAGCTGCTGGCTTTCCCCAGGGACTAAAAAGAGAGCAGGCAGAGAAGGCAAAGCAGCCCCTGCTGGGGAAGGGGGAGTCCCAGTGGAGCCCAGGGTGCTCTGTGACTGGGGGGGAAATGGGGCCGGATGGGGTGGAAAAGCGTAGCTGGGGAGGGGTGAAGAGAAAGATGGGGCAGGAAAAGAGGCAAATGGGCCACGCTGAGGGGGGGGTGGGGCGGAGATAGAGTGTGAGGAAATGGGGATAAAGAGGGGTTGCCTGGTTTTGTTGGGAATAAAGCACTTTGCAAGCAGCGCGGCCAGAAGGTGGCGATCCTGGCCCTGACCCCCCTGCTCTGTTCCCCCCCCCCCTCTTCCCGCAGGTCCCAACACCTATGAGGATGCGGCCGCCTACATCCAAGCACAGTTCGAAAGCAAAAACCGCTCCCCCAACAAGGAGATTTACTGCCACATGACGTGCGCCACAGACACGAACAACATCCAGGTGGTATTTGACGCCGTCACCGACATCATCATTGCCAACAACCTGCGGGGATGCGGCTTGTACTGACCCCCCTCCCCCCCCCCCCCCCCCCCCCCCCCCCCCC
>NDXB01019551.1:0-119162 GCA_002631895.1 Agapornis roseicollis
TATAGAATATATATGTATATTATATATCTCTCTATATTATATATTATATACCAGACTATATATTCAATAGAATATAGATATCTATCTCTATATTATATATTCAATAGTTATGCATATCTTATCTATATCTTGTATGTATGTTCTATTGAATATAGATACATATCTCTATATTATATATTCAATAGATATATATACAAGATATATATAAGATACATATGAATATTGAATGTATAATATAGAGATATGTATCTATATTCAATATATATTACAAGGTGTATACAAGATATATATAAATATATAATATAGAGATAGATATCTATATTCTATTGAATATATAGTCTGATATTTCAGAACATCTCTCTGATGTCTGAGACCAAATTTATAACACAACCTTTATGTGGCCTTGAAAACATACCCATCCCAAAACTATGTGACACCCTTACTTTTCATGTAACAGAGTAAGAAAAAAGTTTCCACCTCCTTATCTAATAACTGCATAGAGAAAAATACACTTTGCAGAGGAAAACCATTTTAGAATTGAGCATGCAAACAGTTCTTACTACGGAATTAAATGAGAAACTGAAACAGCAAGGCCACTATACAAATATGCTATTCTTTCTTCCTCTCAGCTGCCGGTCACTTTATTTTGATACAACAAAGTCCAACTGTTGGAATGAAAAGGCTAATGAACGACTGGAAAATTATTTCATAATGAAACACAAGCACAGATATGATGCACAGAGTAGAAATTGTGTTAATCACACATAGTAAAGGCCTCCCTGTTAGCAATGAAATGGCTTCATATTTAGTAGCCTATTGCTCAACACCTCAACTTTTTGATGGGCAGGACATGCTCTGAGATGTTTCCCACACCACTGCCTTCATCCCATTGGTGGCACACAGGATTATTTCACCTTTCCAGACAGAGCTCAGTCATGCCCCAGTGTGCTCCTAAATTCAGCTGTGTGCCTCCCACTCCTTCCTCTGTTACTCATTCATCTGGCTCTGCTCCAAAATGGCAAGCTGGATGAGAAGCATGCAGAGCCCCAGTTGTCCCTGTCCTTCACCATGCAGATCAATAGCACTGAAGTGTGGAAAGCATGTAAAAAGCAGCCACACCATCTCTCGCTAAGTTGTAAACTGTGAGGTTTTACCTAGCACATTTCTGTGAGCAGAAAACGATGCTACTCCATAGGGAACAGAAATAGCCTGGAAAGAGCATGTGATTAACCCAGAAAACATTTTCACTTCGGTGGCAAAATATTTATGTCTGCAGGAAACCTGATGGGCAACAACGGTGTTTTAGTATGAGGTTGGGTTTTTTGTTTGGTTGGTGTTTAACTTCTCCCCTCAATTAGCTCTGTTTGCCTGCAGAGCGTTTACCATGTGGGTTTCTTGTTTGGTTGGGGTTATTCTCGGATGTAGTGTTAAGAAGGGTAAAGAAATGAAGCTTCTGTAAGCAAAACAACTTTCACTTACACCACTGCATTTTGTGCCTCCTTTTGGGAATTCAAAATAGGACAAATTCAATCTACTCACAGAAAAAGCCACGCTTGAGAAGCAACCAAGGGCTATTCTAAAATGAACCTCCCCAGCTGGGAAACAACGGACAGAGACCCATTCCTCTGTGAGCAGGGTGTCTTATATCCAACTGCCTCATGAAAGAGGGAGTTATGTACTGCGTTTATCATCTGAAAGGCTGGTATTTAGCTATCACTTCAGGACAAAGTATCCTGAAAAGTCTCCCAAAACTGAGCCTGTGTTCTTCAACTACCTTGTCTTTCACTGCTAAGAAAACCAGCTCTATGTCAAAGTAATCCACCGAAATAAGCAAGGCCATACAGATAAAGTAAGAACTGTCTTAACTTCTAAGCCAAATCTTAGAAACAGTCTTCCTCAGATTGACTAAACACTAGAGGATATTGCTATAATGGCTCTTCCAGAAATAATTCCCACTTTTCCCATAAACAAAGCAATGGAAAGTGTGAGCAAGTACTTGTTGTTGCAAAGTTTCCCAAATGACCTCAATCTTTTGCATACGACTTCCATATTTACCAGCCTTTCAGGAGACTTTTAGCCACCAAACCTTAGGTTTCTGACACTTACACATTGTAGCTCGTCAGTCAAGTTGCTATTTGCAGCTTAAGGAGACAGAATTTGGATTATTGGTAGCAACTTCTAAACTTCAAAAGATAGCAATCAGGGCATCTTCAATTCCCATTCAGGGTATTAAGTCATCTGTAGCTGGTATCTAGGAGGTATTTTGAACCTGTTTCATAGCACCTGTGTGACATTCAAGGTACGCTGAAGTTCAGCATCTCTTTGAATTACAGTTAGTTGGCTGTATTTATATACAAACATCTTGAAACAAAGACTTTAATGCTCTTTAAGTTCCATAAAATCCCTGCTTGAAATAAAACCTGAATGTTTCAATTGCCAAACAGGAAAACCCCACTCCTCTGCTGGTGCTTTCTGCAGCAGGGAATCCTTTTTCATTGGATCTAGTATTTTTTTTAGGTGTCTCTTCAAATTGACTTTATCCAGGTTCATTTAATCTGCTCAGCATCTCTTAGGTCACAGCATGTATCCAATAACAAGCTTAAAGAATATTTTGTCCTGTTGTTATAGCTTTTTAAATACAAGTATACTATTGAACCATTCAGAAAGCTTTCTGCATGGCAAAACATGGGTCAGATATCCCAAGAGAGAGCAACAAACCAATCCTTAAAGAAACCCAACCAAGCAAGCAAAGAAAATCATGTTGGCCTTTATATCCATTTGTGAAATAGCCTCACAGACCACCACAAGCCTCCGTAAAACTGTTTACATGGAATTTTATCCCCCTGGAGATTGCTAGGTCATGAGAGCTGACCATAGATCTCTTTAACTGGCCAGGCTGAAATGCAAGTACCGTGCAAACCTTGGAATACACAAGCGATGCTGTGGAGAGCATTCGGGTTGAGACATATAGGCAATAGGTAAATCAAGGGAATTCATTCAGAATAATAGCCTTGATTTTGTTTCGATTCAGGCACTCAGCCTGTTAAACAGCCTGCTTTACATTGGTGTAGCCTACAGTAAAGCTCTGTTAGTTGAGCCAGGTAGGAAATGGTGTAACTTTGTACCATAAGGGCAGCACTGAGAAACCTCTGGCAAGGCTAAAGGCTGCTCATTGCACTTCAACCCAGGGACAGGCATGCGAAGTCCACTCCTCTGCTTGGCAGAGGATGAAGATGGGAATTTTCCAAAGCTTGTGCATCAGCTCTCGACAAAAGGCTGCTCAGTTTGTCTCCAACCAAGTGACTTGTTGCCAAATCGTGTGAAGACACTTGGAATGTTTTCAGGGAGAACTGAGACAAGCGCATGCTCTGCAACTGGTATGCAAGGCAAACGTCGAGGGATGGGATATCAACATTGAGCCCCAGCTGTTCATCTGATTCTCAAGCATCTATCATGGGGAAGGGGAAACAACAGAAATAAAAGCTAAGCAAAACCCAGCCACCCTTTTGAACAGCAGAAACAGAAGAGAAGGAACTTTGACAGAGGATGGTCCCCAAGCCACCCAGACAAAAAGAGCTGTTGCTTTCCTTTAAAAACCAGGCATCTTGACAAGGCTGGAAAAGCTCTGCTTGTTTCCTAGTGCAGAATGAAAACAAGTATTGAAGTCCCAGACAATGGCTTCAGATACACAGTGGTGTCCTCCAGCCAGCACCATTAGCTGTTACAAAAAGCATGCACAGCAATATGTACTTAAGCATTGCTCCTTGTTCCAGCACAAACATGAGGAGAACAGAGGATAAAAGATATTCTTCTTTTTTCGGCGAACCAACAGCAACCAATGCTTTACAGTAAGACCCCTGCCCATGNGCTCCTTGTTCCAGCACAAACATGAGGAGAACAGAGGATAAAAGATATTCTTCTTTTTTCGGCGAACCAACAGCAACCAATGCTTTACAGATGATAAACAGATTTCACAGGTCACAAGTCGCCACAAAAAGCAGACTGAGGCCCATAGTGAGCTGCTCAGATGGGAGCTAACAAGTTGGAGGTGATTTCCCCGTTACAATGTGGTATTCGTGGAGCGGTAACACACCCTACATATAGCATTACAAATGGCTGTAGCTCCACAGGTATTGTTGGCATCCTAAGGGTTCGGCCAGGAAAACAGTGGAATTATATACAAAATAAATAGCAAGTAACTTTCAGCAGCAGGCAGAAAAGAGCATCTAGGAGCTAATAAAATCAGATGGTGAAAGAGTGATCAAACTGCACCGATACCGAAGTTTTACAGCAACCTAATTAATGAGGCCTTCATGGAAACTGATGTACATTAGGAAGATGGACTATGCGTTTCCCTAAGCTGGTCACTGTATAAAGGAATAGCATCCGCTAGTCACTATTACTTTGGATAAAGTAATGTTCCTTCATGCAAAAAGGATCCAGGTCAGCACATCACATTTTCACAACTCAAGACTGAAATAATCTGAAAAGATACAGACTAAGATTGATAAAAACTAGGCCATATTAAATGAACAGAGAATGGATAACTTAAAAGCCCACTGCAGAAGTCACATCCTGGTATCACAGTTAATCAAATCCTATGATAAATGGGAAGGCACACAAACAATTGAAGTCCCTCAAATCCTGCTTTTATTGGATAAACTCCAATACAACAAACTTATACCCACTGCTAAACATTGATCATCTAATTTACCCCCTCTGTCACACTGAACAGGTATTTACATGAAGTCCAGACCCTGTGATACACTGGCACACATGTGGGGCCAAGAACCCAGATATCCTCCCAGGCAGCAGGATGTGAGACCTCACTTCTCTTGCTGAGAGAAAAGGGCTTCAAGCTCTGAGACATGAGCTGAGGAAGAAGAGGCACAGTGCTTTCAGTTTAAACATAGAATCACAGAACAGTTAGGGTTGGAAAGGACCTTAAGATCATCCAGTTCCAACCCCCTGCCATGGGCAGGGACACCTCACACTAAACCATGGCACCCAAGGCTCTGTCCAAGCTGGCCTTGAACACTGCCAGGGATGGAGCACTCACAGCTTCCCTGGGCAACCCATTCCAGTGCCTCACCACCCCTACAGTAAAGAACTTCCTCCTTATATGCAGTCTGAACTTCTCCTGTGTAAGTTTTAACCCATTATCCCTTGTCCTATCACTAGAGTCCCTAATGAAGAGCTTTTCTGCATTTTAGGCTGCTTTGTTCAAAGTTTCCAAACTAAAGTGCATGTTCTGTATCTGCACATAACAGCAGTGTCTTGCAGCAAGAGCTCATGTCCTGCATGACCCACGATGTGGCACAAGGATGTATGATAGATATCAGGCTTAACGGTTCCCAGCCTGATACCTAGTGTGTGGTGTAGGGCATAGGAAACCTTCTGTGACGTTGACTGTACTACCTGCTGGGGATGGCCCCCTTACAAGTTACTGCTGGATCCACATGAGGACATTGTCTGGGGAACCACAAATATCCAAGAGCCAGAATCATGCCAGGAGGTGTGTTAACATCCTCAGCCCAGTTAGAACATGAGCCACGTAGCCTTGTCAAGCAATGTATCACGGATTAACCAAGCTCCTGCTTCAGGCACCAGTGCAGTCACAGCACCCCAGCACAGCTCTCCTCATCTGGCACGCAGCAAAGGGGCTTTGAAACTCTGCAAAGCAGCATCTGCACTTCTTAGTGCTCTCTTTGCCTGGTCTCTCCCTGATCCACTCTAATGGGTGATCCCAGACCTCTGCCAAGTCACCTCTTCAAGGTCTGCTTCGTACAAACTCATTTATGCTTGGAATGGTTGTTCTAGAATAAAGTTACATTTTTCTTTTGAGCATTTCTCCTTTTTCTTCTGATCCCTCAAATAAAATAATTCAGAACCAACTCCTTGCCATTTAACTCCCAGGTTGATCTGAAAATTCAACAGAAATTTTCTCTTCTGTTCATAGAGTCAATGGAAAACTCACATGCATTTTACCATTAAGAAGCTATATTTGGGGTGTAAGAAGTGCTCATTTCTCTTTCTTCTCAGTGAAGATTTCTGTGTCTCCGGCAGTAGCAGGTTTACTAGATCAACCCCTGTTAATGGCAGATGCTTTAGGTTTAAGTTCACAATAGACAGGTCTGATACTCCTGAAACCATCTCCTTACCTTAAATCACATTATCATCATGATACAAGTATCTAAGTGTTCAGAAACTGAGTTATTGTGTGCTGGCATTTCTAAACATCATAATAGAATTTAAAGGCAGACACAGCTACTTTTGCTCTAGCTAAGCAAGACTGAAACTACCAATGACCATCAGATTTCTGTGTTTTCTGAAGCCTAAGCCCTCTCCCTCCTCTAATTTTTGCCTTTCATTCTGTTTTCAGTAGTAAGCCTAGAAAGCTAAGTTGATCTGTGATCAGGTCATCACACAGACAGGGACAGTACAGTGATTCCCATTTCTCCTTAGCTCATCAACAGGAAGCAGACTCACTTGAGTGCAGTTCTCCATCACATTCTACTGTTTGTCTTAAAAACACAAACAAGGTGCTGTGAGCAGAAGAAAGCCTTTCCCTCGAGGGCACATCACTGTGTATGAGCAGGTTTCTCTCCAACATACCTCTTCTGCCATTCCCTGACCATACTGGACACTTTAGTGGCCCTCCATGAGAACATGAAAGACAAGTGAATTACTTCTGCCTGAAAGAAACCACAAGGCACATGTCCTGCTCTGTTTAGACCCTCCCCCTCATGATTTGAGGTCCTGTATTGGCCCTCAGCAGCAGCAGTGGGAAACAGCTTTTAAAACTGCATGCAACTGAAGCAACCTCTGATAACTGTGCACATATTATTATAAAGTTTACTTGTTTGACATTACAGCCTCAACAAAGTCTCATTCTTCTCTGCAGATGGCCAGATCTTACTATAGGCTTTAGGAAAACCATTGGGTTCTACGCATTAGTGACTCACCACTTCAACCCCTCCTGCATATCCTCCTCCTCCAACACAGCGTGATCAGAATCAGAATTATGAAGACAATTAAAATACCCCCAACAATCGGCAGCCAAAGCCACGAGGAACCTGCTTCTGAAAGAGAAATAACACACAAAAAACCCCAAACCAGACTAAGCTATTTTATACAGGAAAAAGAACAAAAAAGAGGCAAAATGCACACACACAAAACCCCCAAACTAAGCTGTTTTACATAGGAAAAAGAACAAAAAAGAGGCAAGAGGATGTTTGATTAACGACAACAGTTCCTCACTGATACTGTAAAAGCTGATGTTTCATTCTCCTAGCAAGGAACAACAGTCTTGGTTTCCTGCTTTCTGAGATACACATTTCCTTTTTAAAAGGCCAAAACAAAAGAATATTGCATTGGAGACAGGACAACACTATTATGCCTTTTCAATTACTGTCACTCAGAATGAAGAACAGCTTTGCTTTTGAGCTTTTAGGGAGAACACATTAAAAGTCAGGTTTTACTCTGTACTACTATTCCTATAACAATCCCTTCCTGAGCACATGACTTGGGAATTAATCCCAAGCTCCTTTTCCTGTCATCTTAATTTCCAAGTGGTTTCCTGTTAAGTCTCTGGATTTGGAAACACACAAATTTTATATAACCTGAGTCAGTGTTCCTCTGTGAACCAAGAATGGTTCTTCAGCTTTTAGGGTTTCTATTTCTCATCTATAGAACTGGAAGTTCTATAGGCGTGAAAGTCTTTCCAGCAGAACAGAACGTAGGGAGAAGAAATAAATCAGCACTACGAGGTATTCAGACATTACACTGGTGTATTTAAGATGTCCCCATTTGTCTTTGGGCTGCCAAAGAAACCATGTAGTCTTAAGTGAAAATTGAAGTCTGACTTGCTGCAAAATAGCATGGTGCCTCTGAAACCCACAGGCTCCTAGGTGACTAGTTTGGCTTTACTCCCTCTTGGAGGGGACCCCAATATGTTATTATCTCAAAGATGACAATGAACGCAAAGCAGGATTTCCTTTCTTCTTCCTTGGCATATACATATTTCACTCCCCCCTCTTCCCATCAGATTGCTATCTAAACATGCTATTGCAAACCACGGAAGCCAAGAGAACACTACCAAGCAGCTTGCATTGCTCACTTACCTTCTTGCATTTTCACAAGCAATTCCCTTTTTTCATTCATGTTGCTTACTCTGCAGGTCAAGTCCTGCTCTCCAATGCTCTTAACGTTGTAGATCTCCAGTTTACTGCTGATGGACACCATCCCATTGGTGTGGGTGACCTTCTCCTGTGTAGGAGTAGAATTGAACAACTTGTTCCAGGTGATGGTGGGTTCTGGGAGGCCGACAGCATGACAGATGGCTACCAAGTGACCTTCAGAAATGTTGTAATAGACAGATGCATCGAGACCTTCCAACACACAAATGAGACAATCCATCACCACAAGGAGCACCTAACCATAAGCAGAGCCAATCTTACTGGATTCACACTGAGCCCAATGGCACAGAAATGCAGAAAGAGTTCACTGGGTCAGGCTCCCCCCATTATTCCATGCCCCTTCCCTTATACTGAAGTTATATAGCCCAAAAGTTTCACTCAACCTAAAATCCCAGGTTTTAAAATAATCTACGTAAAACCATTTCTTGGTCCATGCTGTTCTCCTATCTGCTAATTCCCTATGAGTGGCAGGGTTTGGCACAGCAGCTCACAGCACCTGGTACCAAGAAGAAACTGCAAAAGGCAATATTGGTTTGCTTAAGCTCCAGCTGGGACTACTCGGGGGCTGACAAAGATCCCACTCCTTGCTTTTTAACTGTTACTCAAACAAGGAGAGCCCAGAGCCAAAACCACCACAATAGGCTTGAATATGACCCCACAGAACTTTGCTCACAGCACTAAAGCTCTGTTTCTATACTATGTTCCACCAACAGATGCTCACACCACTGTGGTTCCTGAATCTGTTCAAGGAAACGCTGTGGGTGAGAAAACACCCACTACAGAAATACCCCTGCAGAGAATCTTACCAAAGACACTCAGGCAGGTCCGTCCTGAGAGGGAGCCATAAGGGAAAGTATTGAAGAGACACGTGTAACACCCGGAATCATTCATTCTAGTGTCCCAAAAAGTGATGCTTGTCTCATTGAGTACCAGGCTGGTGAAATTCAATCGGTCTTGATAGGGCTCATGAATCTTCAGTCCTTTTACTGTACTGTATGTAGCTATATTATTGTGTGATTTTTCAGAGTCCTTTTGCCACGTCACTTGCACGACATCCTTGGGTTCGGTCAGGGTACAGCTGAGAGTCACGCTGTCGCCCACCTTCGCGTTTCTGTGCTCAGCCTGTGGAACCACTGCAATGATATGAAATGGTGAAATGGGCAGACATCACACATATTCAGAAGCCTAATTCTGATTCTAAGAATTACCTGGATTACCCAACAGGTGCAACAATTCCAACAGCAACATCCTGTTTCTGCAGTTCCCCCCCGCCCCCCCCCATCAAAAAGCCCTTCCCCTGCATCCTCCTTGAAATCAATGAGGTTACATTGATTTACAGCAACATAATGATTAGAAGAAAAGGCTCTGCCTTTCTTCTAAACTGTTTAAAAGAAAAAGACATATTTGCTTCCGAGGGGAAGATCTGCTATGGGAAATTGTGAACGCAGGTGATAAACAGTGTTCAGTGTCATTGTAGACATGGGATGCTGCTCCAGGTCTTGTCTCACATTTGCCACATCCATATCGATGCCTCACCCATCTAATGTATGTCAAATGGCACCAGCAATCTGCATTTCACCTATTTTTGCCTCTGAGTGTTGAAGCCTCGGGAATCCAGAACCAGCTCCCCAACCATTTTCAGGCAGATTTCATAGAACGGCTTGGATTGGAAAGGACCTTAAAATCATCTAGTTCCAACCCTCCTATCTTCCACCCACAGGCAGGGACACCTCATATGCCCAAGGCTTTGTCCAACCTGGCCTTGAACACTGCCAGGGTTGGAGCATTCACCACTTCCTTGGGCAATCTGTTCCAGTGCCTCACCACCCTCACAGTAAAAAACTTCTTCCTTATATCTAACCTGAACTTCCACTGTTTGAACCCATCCCCCCTTGTCCTAGCACTACAGTCCCTAGCAAAGAGTCCCTCTCCAGCATCCCTGTAGGTCCCTTTCAAGTACTGGAAGGCTGCTATGAGGTCTTCACGCAGCCTTCTCTTCTCCAAGCTGAACAACCCCAACTTTCTCAGCCTATCTTTATGCAGGAGGTCTTTCAGCTCCCTGATCATCCTCATGGCCCTCCTCTGGACTTGCTCCCTGGATGGATAAGGAAATACTAAGAAAACCCAGAAGGACAAAAAGAGAACATAGAAGGTGGAAGCAAGGACAGGTTGCCTGGGAAGAATACAGGGACATTGTCTGGGTAGCTAAGGAACAGGTCAGAAAATCTAAAGCCCAGTTAGAATTGTGTCTGGCCAGGCATGTCAAGGATTAACAGGAAAGGCTTCTATAGGTATATTTCTAACAAAAGGCAGACTAGGGATAATGTGGGCCCTCTCTGGAAGCTAACAGGAGAACTGGCTACCCTAGGTCTGTAGAAGGCTGAGGTTCTCAATGACTCCTTTTCCTATAACATTCCATTCCAACACTTTAGTCATAGAAGCCATTCCACCATGTTTTTGTGATTCCAGTGGTACTCTTGTTTATCCCCCCCATCATGTTCGTTTAGGGGCATCTGGGCCCAGCTCTGAATAAAGCCATCTCATTGGCTGGAGTGGCTGTGCATCGCTCTGAGCATTCATTACAGGTGCTGGCATCCTACTGGTAGTGTTGGGATGGATCGATGCCCCTCTCCCCCAGCAAATCTAGTTTAAAGCTGCCTTGTCCAGCCTGGCAAGTCTTCTACCAAAGCAGCTCTTCCCCTTCTTTGTCAGACCAACTCTACCAGCCACCAGTAGACCTGCCCACCCAAATCTAGTCCAATGTTCCAAATTACCAACCCCCTGACTGTGGCACCACTGTACTAACCATTTATTAACCTGCCAAATCCACATGGCCTTTCCAGGCTCCTCCCCTTTGACCTTGAGGATCAATCTATAAACTATCCGAGCTCCAGAGCCCCTAACCACCTGCCCCAGGGCTCTGTAGCCCTTAATGCTTTCCAGGCTACCGCTGTCCATATCACTCACACCAGCACGGAGACTATAATGGGGTAATAGTCAATAGGACTCACTAGACAGGCAGCCTCTAAAACCATCCCTGATCCAAGCCCCCGGTAGGCAACGCACCTCCTTCCAGACTGGGTCAAGCTGACAGATGGGTGCCTCTATGCCTTTCAAAGTTGAATCACCTTCTACTATGACCCACCACTTTCCCATAGAGGCACCAGTAGTGATCCTCTTTATTGGTGTCAGCTTGTTGGTCATTTGGTGTGGTGGGTGTTGCCTTGTTAGCTCCCTGCAGAGCTGTGAAGCAGTGCTGGGTGGGGATGTTGGGTTTTGGAGGAAGCCCCTGGCTTGTAATTGTCCTCTTCCTCCTTTGTTTTGTTGGATTGCTCTTTTTCAGTCAGTTACAAATTCCCAACCTCCTGGAGTAATGGACGCCCTCCTTTCTGTTTGTACAAGAGTGGATGCTCGAGGCCTCTCCACATTTTGGCCTTGGAATCAGCAGTCCAGCTCCCTCTCAGCTTCCCAGACATAGTCTATTGACAGTCTCCCACAGCTCAGCCCCCCTGCTGCAGGAGGTGGGAGCAACAAAATGACTTCAGGAAATTCAACTTACCATTTGCCTTCCCAAGCCCAACACAAGCCAGACACAAAACCAGAGCTTGGAAAGTCATTTTGGAAAGTAAAATCTGCTTCACCTGAAATAAAACAAGGAGAGATGGTTGACTCCATGACAAATCATCTTCTGGGGATGCCATGTCTCTGGGGTATGAACATTCACAACAGCTTTGCTGTGTGAGAAGAACAGTTCTGGGGGCAGACAGAGAATTATAGCAGGTCTTAACACACAATACAGAAAGTGCTCTGGTCAAGGTGGGAAGAAAATGCATGGAAGTGAGAAGGGCATTAATCCACCAAAGTATGAGATGCTGGTTATCTAGCACTAGCTATGGCACTGGGAGAGGTAGAGTGAGCTTGTGAGATCAAGGGGTAGACTGAAAACAACTTCTCTGAGGAATTCAGGACTCCCCATCTGTCCAAAATTATATGAATTGGGGAAGTTTGGGGCCATAGTGCACCTGCTACATACATAAGTGGGAAATAGGCAAAAACCTGGTTATGTTGCTGCTTTCCCTAGTGAACAGCTTTTGATCTGTTTCCCATTCTCCCAATCAGTTAATACTGCCACAATTCCTCTGTATTGTGGAACTGGAAGCTGGTGTCATCTTTAAGTGGTACTGTGGTATAAACCCAGTTGACAACTGAGTACCATGCAGCCCCCCAGTTATCACTCTTTCCACCCTTCCCAAGTGGGATAGAAAGGAGAATCGAAAGAATGTAAAACACAGGAGTTGAGATAACAACATTGTAATAACTAAAGTATAATACACTACTACTGCTAATAATAATAATGGAAATAATGAGAGATATGAAAAAGGAGAAAGAATAAACCAGTAAATGGTGATGCACAATACAATTGCTCACCATCCATTGACTGATATCCGGCTCATGCAAAGATCAGTCCCTTCTGGGTAAGTCCCCCCAGTTTCTATACTGGGCATGAGGTGCTGTGGCATGGAATACCTCTATGGCTGCTTTGGGTCAAGTTTCCTGTGTCTCTGCTCCCTCTGGGATTCTCAGCCCCACCCTCAGCACTGGCAAAGCATGTGATTGAAAAGCCTTTTATGGGGCTATGAGTAACAACTGAACCATCAGTGTGTTATCAGCATTGCTCCCAGACTAAAGGTAAAGCACAGCACTGTACCAGCTACAGGGCAGAAAAGTAACTCTATCCCAGCCAAACCCAGGACAAGTTGGAAACATGACTTTGCATTAAATACCTCTGGAACAGAGTGAACTGTAAAGCATTTTCTGTTAAAAAAGGAAGGTGGATGAAAAAAAACAGATGAATTAGAGAAAAAATAAGCTGTTTAAGAAACAAATTCCCAGCAAACTTGTGCACACCCTAACCAACTGCCTGCCTTTACATTTTAAGCACACTGTACTAAACCAGCTCCTGATACAACACCACAGTTGCCAAGCATGTAAAGACCAAGACTAAGTAGATAAAACCACAGACATATAAAATCAGGAAGCAAATACCCCTCAACAACAAGCCCAATAAATAATGTATTCACCAGATAATACAGTGTAGCCAGATACAAGAGCATGGCTCTAATACATATACTCCTAAAACCATGCAGAAATCGAGGGCCAGCATAGCATGAGATAGACATTTCAAGTTACAGAAGTGCTTATAAATCAGTAAAGGTTTATAAAGAAATAACATAAGTTTCTAAACCAGCAAAGGTTTAGAAACTGGAGGAAAGCAGTTCTCAATGACAGCTTTCCATCTCACTGCTTTAAGACCCGTTAAAGCTTTTAACATACCGTTGCTCGCATGTAAAGAACCAGGATTATGCAGCTAAACCGCTCGCAAAACAAAGCCTCAGCCACCAAACCGTGTAACGCAAAGGCAAGTAATGAGCAAATCGTTCATACTGAAGTCTCACAGGTCTCCTGAATCACTGGCTGCGTGCCCGTGCTGGATCCTCAACTCCTTCGCTCCTTGTCTATGAGAACCCTTCATACCGCTCGCTCCAGCAGTGAGCTCCTGCGTGTGTCCCGACTCCTCACCCTGTCCTGGGTTCAGCGCTAACGCTGAATTAACGGGGCTTAAACCAGGACACAGTCAACGCACCGACTGCTGCCGCTGCCTCTGCGCCGCTTCCTCCCGCTTCACCGCCCGGGCGGCGGACAGAATTCCCCGGGACAATGCATCGTGGGCAGGACACAGACCTGCGGCTCCGGCAGCTTCCCGTCACCCCGCACGACCACCCGTGGCTTCCATCCCCTCCTCCCGTCTGCCCCAAACCCACCTCAAACCATGGGAATGCGTCCGGAGAGCAGGGAAACCGGGGAACCCAAAATTGCTCCGGCGTGCACGGGGAAGAGGGCGGGGAGTGTCCATCCACTGGGAGAGTGGAAAGAGGCGGGGGAAAAGACGAGCAGGGAAAGGAAACGCGCCTCGGGGAGGTGGGAGCTCGGGTAACGCCACAGGCACCTGCAATCAGCTGCTGCTATCGCAGTTAGACATCAACGCAACCCTCCGCTGACCCTGGACCTCGCTGCAAAGCGGTTCCCCACGCCCATCTCTTCCCCTGCGGAGTTCTTGATATCGATCGAATTAGCAAACATCCAAAGAACAAATAAAAGCCTGAAAAATCATGTTCTGACCCAGAGCAAGGACATGCTCAAACCTGAAGCACGGCGAGGTTTCAGCAGGACGAGGCTGACAGCAGGGAGTTACTTCCAACAGCTCTCCAGGATGGAGCATCGCGCTGCTTTTGAACAGCAGCCGCAAAAACCTGAGCATCCTCCTAAGAAATATTGGGTTACATTCTAGCGTGCAGAATAAGTTGCTTTTGTTTTCAAAGCACGTCCTTCCCTAGTTTAAGTCCAAGGGTAGCGACAGTCACACCAACAGTGAATTTTCATTAAAGGTCTCTGTCCTATCATCAATCACTAAATTGAGAATCCAACAGCAGGAACAGAACTTAATGACAATGGTTATTATAAGTAATAATAATAATAATGGCAAAGAGCTGTCGCATTTGCCATCCAAATACTGGACTTGTAATACCGAGTGTTCCAGAAAGTATCCGTCGGTTCCTTGAACTTAGTTGTGGTAAGGCTTCACTGGAAGTTACACAACAAAAGGTCTTGATGAACCTGGGATTGTTTTCTTCTTAGTTACCACAAGCTGCCATGATAAGCTGCAGGTCACTAGCCCTGGCAATAGTCAGCACGAACTGGGCCAAAGCTCTGCCTCTTGTCTGGATCTTCAGCCCAGATAAACAAACACCGCTTTATGTTCCTGATGTTAGGCTGTAGGAGATCAACATTGACAAAAAAGCAAAAAAAAAAGAAAAAAAACCCCCAAACAAACAAACAAACAAAAAAACAAAAAAAAAGAAAAAAAACCCCCAAACAAACAAACAAACAAAAAAACAAAAAAAAAGAAAAAAAACCCCCAAACAAACAAACAAACAAAAAAACCCCACAAAAAAATAAAACCACCCCAACCCCCCCAAATACAACCAAAAAAAAAAAGAGAAACCAGTGAAAGATTTTATGGAAATGGAAATCTTATGGTCATTTTATTCCAAAAAAATCTCTAAGCTTATGCCCGTAAGTTTTAGGAGCAGTCTGGCTCCTACAGGAACTTCTGGATCCCTCTTTACTAGTGATGAGAAACTGATCTTGGGTTATGTTTCTCATATTACTGGGGGTGGTCTTTGCTGCTACCTTTCTGTTGGGCTCAGAAGAAAAAAGGCAGCAAAAGGGATACAGGGCAGTGTCGCTGCCATCTTCCTGTTGTTGGACTGCAGGATCTTCCCTCATAAGTTGCCTCTGTTGTAGTATTATCAGGTTTATCCCAGGCTTGACAGAAACAACCCATTTCTTGATTAGGTTAATCAGAACCAACATTGTTTTCTATCACTGTAGGACATTCAGTGTCTGCTGTTTCTTTGGCTGCTTTCACACACACAGCTACACGTGCCCATACATCGTTCATACCAACTGTAATACTCTCTTGCAAGGATCTAGAAGGTCTCCTGTTCTAAAACATATTTGCTCACAGGGAAAAATATCAGGCTTGGCACAATTTCAAGCCCCAACCAAAATTAATTGACAAAGATGCCCACACACTGACCAAGGGGCCACATAAAACCAGAAACTTGATCTTACTAAAGACACAGATGTTGGGAATATTTGGAACACTGCTGTTAGATGGTTCTAAGGAATGGGATGGTGTTTGAGCTTTTCCTGTGTCATCTTAGGCTCACCCATGTGTTAGCCATGCCTGTTCTGCTGCTCTCACTATCTCAGTGCCCAAAGCAGTGCCCTTTGGCCTGCAAAGGAGGCAAGCCCCCTTCACCCCACCAGATTGAGGTCTAAGCTGTTGCTGAAGGCTGGGGTCAGGGCAGCTCTTCTTGGAGGCATCTTCTCCATCACCGTGTTCGATTTAGTGGAGCTGTTCCTCTGCCAATGAACAAACCACATCGCAACCTTTGTCACTACCTTGCTTTCAATGTTTTCTTCTGGCTCCTAGGACTGATAAATAGACCTCCAAGACATGCAGATTTCCCCCTATCAACCCCATCAAGGGTCCTCTCTAAAGCATGTCAGATCTCCAGCAACTAATGTAGTGCTTGTCTGAGGTTGACATACCTACACCCTTCACACAGGAAAAACATGTATGAGCAAGTTTACTGTGTTCACCTGCCTTCACTATAACTGCGGGGATTTCAGAAGGAACTCTAGAGAAGTGCAAACTACACAGCTAAAAATGAACTTATCCAGAAGTGCCCTGTGCTGTCAAAGCAACAAAAGCAGGAAAGTCCCAGGGGCATATTCCTGCTCTTGCTTCATGCAAATAAAGGGGACGTTTGAGGGACTTAAATGCTATTTTATATTAGCTCACCCTGTAATTGGTATCTACTGAGATGGAACGATTCTAGATCTATCTTAATGTTAATGCCCCTTCAATGGGCTGGGGAAACTTAGAGAGGAGAAAACAAAATGAGGAAAGGGTCTGGAAAGTAAGAGGCTTGCTCTCTGTTTGTAGGAATTAGTCTATCTCCCTTAATCATCATACTCAGGCAATGCTTCCTCAAGTCATGAATGCTGGTTGTGTGAACCCTCTCAGAAGTGTGCTGCTTATTACACAGGCTAGTAAAGATACTTGCACCTCAGACATTGCAGATCCTAGGGAGAAAGTCAGGTTGATAGCCAGGAAAGGGTATTTTATACAAGAAAGGTGAGACAGTCATTGCAATATTTTGTATTGATTTTTGCCATCCCTGAGAGCCTCCTTCAGCTCTTGGGACAGGCACGCTAAATAAAGCAAGCATGCTTGAGCTTGTGAATGAAACTGGCTTTGGGACAGCTTTGGTTTCAGCATTTTGTTTGGTTTTGCTTCTAAAGCTGATAGATTTTTTCCTTATGAAAGGAAATAACTGAAGGAAACATTTAATTCAATTCCATCAGGAAGAATCACAGAGCGCTTCTGAACTCCTGCCTGAAGAGTAGTGAAAACCTGGTCATCTGCCCTGTAGAAATCCAGTGCTGGAATGCTTTAACAGAATCGAATAAGTGGGATGCTCTGGAAAAGCCAAACCTTCTTCTACCTATTTGTTTTCTGAGTCCCTGGTGTGCATTTCAATGTATTTCCCGTTTTCCTTCTCAATCACCAAATCTAGCTTTTTACTCCTAAACCCCCTACACTTTGCACTGAAGATAAATCATGTATTTGATGCCAGAAATACGGAGGTGAGGCTATTCCTCTCCTCCTCCTTCAGCTGGCTCTGAACAACTCAGCTGCCATAACACCAGTAACTATCTCCCAGCGCTGAGCCTGCACTAATTCCACCCCCTGGGAAAGAAAGTGATTTTTGAGCAGCAGTAATTAAACTCACCCACCTTATAGTTTGTGTCTGTGTTTATACACATATATGGACATCTTCCAGCCACAGCCACAGCTGAAGATCACACGTGTGCCCATGGTTTCCATGGAAAAACACACAGATATTTGCCTGAAATAATACAAATAATAGAATTAATGCATTTTTAATCATTTCGTCTCAGGAAACTCTCATTACAAGCCTCATTACGCCTCAACACCAAGTTGAAGCCCCCCATTGTAACCTACGTGCGTGCAGCATGACGAACTCCAAGGCAAGCTGAATCAGCGTGTGGTTTTCAGAATCTAGGGAGCGGTTGTCCTTTAAATGGTGACTTGAGACTGACTGCTAAAGGTCCCTTGGCCAAGGTGCCAGAGTTTGTTTTCTGAAGGTCTGGTGACCAAGAGGCCCAGCTGCAGCAAATCCAGCTCTCATAGGAGGCAACCCTGGGAAGAGCTGGTCAGTAGGACTTGGGCAGCCTAGATGCCTTCCCAGGTATTAACCAATGCCTGCCATTCCCACTTCTCCTCTAGCACACCTTTGATCCATCACAGGCCAGCCTGGCAGCTTGGAGAACAGAACATTTCCACGTTTCCTTCTCTGCTCCTTGCAGGAGAGCAAGGCAGGACTGAAACCAAATGCCCAGATCCTTCTGTCAGTCCCTTTCAATATCTTCTTTTCCAGCGACCACATAAAGCCATAAGGTCGTTTCCTCATGTTGTTCCTGAATGTGTTTAGATATGGTAGTTGTAATTTGTTGATACCTAGGGTAAGGTTGAATGGGAGACTCCCTGGAGGAGTTTCCACGCTCATTCATGGTCTCTCCCGCTAGAGGGTACTCTGCTATCATAAAAGAAAGTGCTCTGCTGAGGTTGCGCAGTGGTGGAAGCCCATGGTTTGGGTGGTAGGTGGCTATGCTCCGGAGCACCCATTTCTGTTCTGCCAGTTGACTTGCAAATCATTCATTGAGAGCGAGAAGATGCAGTAGAAATTTGCCTGTGCACCAAAGCCTGCCACAATAACCTTAAAAAGCCCAAAATCAGAGCAAGGGGAAAAGCAGTTCACTTGGAGAAGTGAAGCAGGAGATGATTCTCCACCGAGAAGGAAGTGGGGAAACACCTGCGGGTGCCACTGCTTCACCCCAGCTCACCAGAAAACCAAAGCTACAAACTGGATCATGAAAGGAGTCTCTGCAGAGGACAGGTTTGGCTGAAGTCTCCTTTCGATGCTGTCTTACAGGAAATTATGAGAATCAAGCATCTTATACATTCTCTCTGTGTCCATTTATGAGTTTGACTCATCCCTGCATCAGGAGGACCAGCACAATGCTTTAGGTTTCTTGCAGGTTTCCATGGGTTTACTCCTAGCCCAAACTTTGTAGGCTGATCCATAAAAGGGCAGGATGGACCCCAGAACATCCTTCTTGGCACCTCTGTTATGGGAAGGGGCTCCTTCCAGCTTCTCACTGGGCCTCACAGCAGCAGTTTGCACTGCAGGCAAAGAGCAGGGAAGTGAAATCAATGCACACCACTGTGTCAGAGCCTTTCCACAGAGTCACTTGGGAATTTTCAGCCTTTTTCCCTTTCACTGACTCTACCAACTCTCTTCTCTGATGCCAGCTCCCATCTCAGTCTCTGCTTTCCCAGACTCCTGACCTAGGCAGAAGGCATTGCCTTATCCCAGGGAGCAGTCAGGGGGTAGCATTTTGGGACCCACCTCTCTGAGATTTGAAGTGAACACTGAGGAGATTGCCAAGTGATGCTCCAGGGCAAACTCAGCAGCATGCAGTAGAGAAAGCCATGGCAACGCACTTACGTACCCTTTCCCAAGGTCAGAATTGCCAACAACATTCAGATGCTTCGCTGGCAAACCACAGCAAAAACAAACATCAGAGATTCTTGTAGAAGCAACTTGAGACAAGAAGGGGAGGGCAAGGGCGAGAGAAGATGCAGCTAATGCTGTGAAGGTCACACAGGGACTTCCCTGGGTTAGGAGGGCCAAAGAGCTAGTGGAGGGGAGTACACTCAGTGCACTTAGGCAGTTGCAGGGACATGCATACTTGCTGCCCCAAGCAAACACCCATCCCTAGCTAAGGCTAAGCAGAACACAAATACCACTGCAACATAGATCTTGCACCCAAAAGTAGACAGAGCAGAGCAGATCTGCTCCTCTCTCATCAGTCCCTGAAGCGCAGTTGGAGATGGGAAAGTGGACCCAGTTGCAGGCACCAGTACAGGGTCACATGCATAAAGAGCTTTGTGGAGGTTTATCTTCAGGTTCTTTCCTGTTTGAGAGGGGAGGTGGGTGCAATCATCCCAAATGGTGCCCACTTCTCCCCTTCTAGAAACCTTATTATCCAGGCAGCAAAATGCACCCAGGTACTTTCATTACAGCAACAACCTTTCCCCTCTGAATCACGCTGCATTTTGACACAGGCAAGGATTCTACCAGCCAACTGCATGCTGTGGAGCAAAACATTAACTATTGTATGATTCTATGATTGCCTCTACATGCTGGCATACAAAACAACAGCATACAAGAAAGGCTGACCTCTACCAGGTCCTGGTAAGGAGTTAGATTGTGGAGACACAGTATGTTCAACTTCCTATGTTGTTTTCTCACATCCCTCCTCCCTGACTTTGCCTTTGTTTTAAGTAGCTCCTAGATTTTGCACACCAAAAGAAACTGGCTGGTTTTCCCTTCTCAGGCATTTATCCAAGGCCCTGGGAGATGTGGTTGGTTGTTTACAAAGAACTAGTCCAGAGGACTGCTTGTCCGAGCCAGACCTCAATGCTTTTAACTTCTCAGATAAAGCAGCGTGTTTGGACTGTAAGTACTGGAGAGCCTGACCTTAATTAATGAGTTCTTATTTTATGAAGGAACAAAAATAGAACTAAAGTCTGGAGCCGCTCTCTTTCTCAAGCTTTAGTTTTGCTATTCCCACTGATGCCAAAGAGGAGAGCTACAAGTGAAGAGAAGGACGTTTCATCATCTGTATTACAGAACTGTGTTTTCTCTGCCTTTCTGTTGGTTCATGCTTCTTGTTCTCAGTTCTGCCAGGGTCCAAGGGAATACTGTTCCTGGTCACAGCCTGTAGATAAAAAGGTGCAGAGGAAAGGGAATATTGGCTTGCACGTAGCTTCAAGCACAGGCACACCAGATGCTGAATAAGAGGGGCAGACATCAGCCCAACTAATGCAGTGCAGACACATTGAGAGCAGGTTATCTCTGGCTCAAAAGGTTCACCCCCTTCATTTCCTGTTTACTTCAGTTAGGAAGTTATGGGGATTTTATACTTTTGATCAGAAACTGAATGAGGAACATGAAATGCGATACCCAGTGCCACCTCCCTCCCATAGCATCAGCTCCCAGCTGTGTCCAGGCCTCTCTTTCCCTTGCTGAGTTACCCATGGCCACTCTCATGTCATAGACCATTCTCCTCTTTGTGTATTGGAGAGAAACCTGTAGCAAAGAAAGATATTTCCTTTTACTCAGCCAACAGGCAGCTAAAACCCCAAAATGAGCAGACTACAGCAAAGTCCGTCTACAAAGAGCTTGGACAGGAGTTCAGTACTCCTTTCACACACAGCTTTATGTGAGCAAAGAGGAAAGCAATGGACATATGAGAAGGCCCACTGTATGGCTTTCGAAATAGGGCAATTTCTGGTATATCAAGAGTGAAAACAAGAATATGTTTGATTTTTATCTGCCTGGTTCAATATTCCCATTGACGAAAGAAAGAAAAATGCACCCAATTCGTGCATTCTCTTATTTCAGGTGATTTGCAGGGACTTAGTGCTGAAAACTGCATGAAAAAGAGCAGGTTATATTTCCTTCCATGTCTAAATTCATAAGAAAATCTAGTGGTGTGTTATTTACTAGATGAATTATTTCCCCAGGGTTACACAACAAAGAAATAATGAATGATGCTTTCAATCTTCTCTCACTAAAACAAAGCTCCTTTTCTCTGTGTGGATTTAGACCCATGCCTCTGCCAGGACTGGGTTCAGCCAGTGCCTTGTAAAACATCTAAGGGCAGCATTTCAGCTCTATTTCAAAGACACATCTTCAACAAGAGCTTCTGGGGTGATTCCTTTACACTTTAATGCTCTCATATAGCTGGGAACCTGGTACCCAGCACAGAAAACCATCAACATGGTTCTTGGTACATCTCAAACAGCCTGGCATGCAAAACCAGGAACCTGGGCATATTATACAGCCTAAGGATCCTTTGTTACATACCTATATATATATATATATATATATAAAATATAGAGCTTAAGAGGACACTGTGTTAAGGTCCTACATGAGTTAAAACAAGCTGACTAACGTCAGGTTCAAAGGATCCCAGAGCTGAAAGGCGCAGGCTAAATAATCCCACTTAGTTTGCAGAGAGACGCAGATTTCCCAGAGCCAGTCTTCCCGATGTAAGAGGCAAGCAGGAGAGTGGCATTCCCACTGGCCCTTTGTACCTGTTAGGGGAAAATTGTGCCCTGCATCAACACCACTGTTGCCTGAGGCTGGAAAAGCTGCAGTGACAGGAGGTGGCTTAAGACAGGTTTGGGTCAGTCCAATAACAGCCCAGGTATGAGAGAGGGAATGACCCAAGGTTCCTTTGGTTGGTTGTTGCTGGGTTTTTTCCCTCTGGTTGTGGCAATATTAGCTCAGAACATTCCTGTAGAGCAAACTTGGCAAATATGCTCTGTTTCCATTTACTTACCTGCTTCATATCACCCTGATTGAAGCAGCACAATAGTGCAATCTATTCCACTTTAATTCCTTACCAGTTTCATTTTTACTTCCCAAGACCTATTCAAAATCAGTAACATTTCATAGCCTTGGTACTGTTTATTAAAACAAGCACTAAGTATACGTATAAACCCATCTGAAATGTCACCTCCAAAGGGTTACTGCCAAATTGTTAACATTAGTTATGTTCATTGGTAACAGAGACAGACAAGCACAAGATAACCACAAGGAAACCTCAAACAGTAGTTAGGATGTTACTCACCCACAGTAAAAACTTCTGATCCCCTCAACCACATGCTTGCTTGTTCCCTGAAAGGTGGTTTATATCCATTTCATGCTCTGTTACTTTTCCCAGCTAACAGCCAGCTCATTGTACATAGCCTATATGCTTATATGCCTTTCATCGCTACATGAAGCCAGACTCCACAGCACTACCAGATAGCAGTTGGCTTTATACAGCATGAAGGTAAATAAATGTATTGGTTTTAAGAATTCTGCCTTTTTATGTCCTTTCCTGTTCTCATTCTTATACTGGGACAGACAAAGTGATAGTAGTTATTTCATTAGGCCTCTGGTCCTATCGTGCTCATAAGCAGCAACCTAAAAAAGCTTTCACAGTTCAACATTGACCTAAATAGCAAAAGAAATCAATTTGACACATACATGGACCTTGAACCCTGCTTTCCCTCACTCCATGTGCTCAGACTGTACAAATTAATAGGTAATCTCTGCAGTCTTCCTGGGTTTATAAAGGTTTCTCACCACCTTTGTGCCTTTCCCTATTCCCTCTGAAGATCCTTTTTATCAACCACATCTGGACCCCCTGTTTCTGTAAGATTCTTCATTTCTCTTAAAAAGGGGGTATTAGTTTGAACATGAATGGCAACCTTCTTTTGAAACTCAAGCAGTCCTCTCTAAATGCCCCCTGAAGCACAAGCATGGATGCTGATGAGCGGTAAGGGCTGATGCTGCACAGCCTGTTCAGGAGCATTGCCAAGGGATGAGCCTTGCTCACTTACCTGAACGCTGTCCCTCACAAACCACCAACCAAGGGGATAACATTTTCTTCTCCCCTGATCCCTTCCCTTCAACAGGAGGAGGAAATTAAGCCTCAGTGATGGGAAAGCTTGGACAAAGTGCAGCTTCCTCCTTTGACAATTATGGGACTCAGGAGAGAAATTCCTGATTGCGATGGTTGCAGCCAGTTCCCTTTTCCAGACACTCACCAGCTGTGCTATTACTAAGCATTAGGGAGCCTAAAAAGGCATTTAATGACAAGGACTTATTCATTCTCCACTGACACAGTCACTTTCATTTAGGCTACTGGGGTTTCTGACTACAACTCAACCTGATTCATCCCGGATGTGCACTTGAAATAGATGGGTGAGGAAAATCCAGATGACACGCGCTTACTCCTGGAAGCCAGGAGGAAAGGAAGCAGCCTGAACCAGTTGCCTTAATGCTCCCCACAAAACCTCAACCACTGGGCAGCCTCATTTCTCCTTCCTGGGTCTATAAGGAAAGATTTCACGGACATAGGGTTTCAGGGAATTAACTATGGGTTATAAGCAACAAATCCTAGCAGTAAACAATATTTGTTGTTCCTATCCTAGTACATAGCTTCCCATGTGCAGCCTCCAGCCCCTCACTTCCCACTGCACTCACATTCCACCACACCACACACAAAACCTACCAAGCAGCCTACTGCCCCTCCAACTGCCCTTTTATTTCCCTACTGCCTCATGCAGGCAGGTGGGATGCCTGGGAACACAGCTGTGATAGATTAGGGGGATTAAAAAGGGGGCAGTGGAAATCACAGGAAAAAGTAGGGGGGAAGCATCTCTGTGCCCTTTGCTTTTATATTATTTACATTGCTTTCTAGGAAAGGCAGGTAGAAGTTGGAGTTGGCAGTTTCCTCGTGCCTAATGAGTCCTGGCTTGGACTGTCTCTCTGGGTGCCTGAGTTGCATGTTCCGGCTGGTTGCAGTCTTGGCCTGATCTCTCATGTCTGTTGGAGAACAGGTTCATCACCCTAAGGCTCACACAGCACAGCCAAGAGTTTTCTGCACCCTGGCTCCTCATGGGGCTCTACATTGGCACTTCCCATGCCAGCATCCCTACAAGATGCTGCTCTGTTTCAGGCAGCCCGCCACCCAGTTTTGAGCTTGCAATGTGAAGGAAAGGAATAGACATAACATTCAAACCCTTGATAACACAACACGTGAGTTTCATTGCGCAGATCCAGGCAGGCACCCTGAGTCTCAAATAAATACTTCACAGCTTTTTTCCCCCCTATGAAACAGGAAATCACAGTGTCACTAAATAAATAAATATTTATTATAAGTAGTCTTCTATATTCCTCTTGGAGAAAGTCACGGCAGCTTTGCCTGGAAGCCTGAGGTCCTGTTGGATGAAGCTCCTCTCTCGCATGTGTAGGGCAAGCAGCTGCTCAGGTGTTCAGTGGTGTGCCAGGGTTGGGAGCACACTGCTGGGGCCTGCCTGCCCGCAGCTCTGTGCTGCCCACATTTCTTGGCCTTGCTACAGGCAGGAAAGACCTAACAGAAGAGAGGTTGGTTGTTGGGGTTTTTCCTTCTTCAAAATGTATGGACATTTAAAGTGGGAGAGGGGGTAAAGGTCCTGGCTACTTTTGTGTTACCAAATAGGTCCTTGTGTCTCTCTGTATCACAGACTAAAGCTTTCCCCTCACAACCCTCCCCAGTAGTCTCCAGCTTGGACCTAGAAGCATGATGCCCATTGAAGACATGTATCGCATTTCATCCCACTGCTTTCTCTCCTCCAAACCCTCCGTCAGATGCCAGGGTTCACTCTGGGCATAGCCCATGAGGAGGATGAGGTGCCTTCAGCATAAAACTGGGCTGAGCTTTCTGAAACAAAGCCACCTCTCTTGGTTTACCCCCACTTCCAGCTTGCATCCTTCATCCCCTGCATCGGGACAACCAGCAGCAGCTCAGCCCCTGCTGCACTGCAGCACCCTGGGCTTTCCTCAGGGAGACATGCTCTTCCTCTATGACCCCATTTTGTCTGAGATGTGGCCTTGAAGCTGCTTCCTTCACAAGCTGCTCTATTCATACAAGGGGGAAGTTATTTTAGGAGATGCAAAAGAAGGGTGCAAGGGTCCTGCTTGCACAACTGTTTTGCACTTAAATATAGTAATAGAGCAATGCTTGACTCACAGAATGCCTTGTCACTGAGAAAGTGGACACTCTAGTTGTCATCACCATTGGGTACCTATGAGCCTGGCTCAACACCTTCACGTTTGCCCTTCCCAAAATGCTGTTGTCCAGCTGGCTGGCTGGGGCCTATTCCCTTTGTCCCTCTCCAACACAGGTGCAGCCTGGGCTGTGCAGCATGCATCCTGCCCTGGGATAGCTGAGCAGAGCTGGGTCCTGGTGTCGAGCCCTGTGCCTGGTGGAGGTGAGGCCAGCAGCACCCTGGGGAAAGGCAGACCTACCCAGCATGGCCACACTGGGTTTCCCTCTGGGCCACGTAGGTGCCTGAGGCAGCGGTGGAGGAGGCAGACAAGGAGGAGGGAAGTCAGGGGGACCAGGACCCCCACTGCAATGACAATGGCAGGTGCCACGCTGCTATCCCAGCTGTCCTGACCTGTGGGGAAAGCAGTGGATACTCAGTTTGTGCATGGAGATGTTAAAAAAACCCAGGCCCATTTCAAACATCCCTTAGGCAGTCCCTGGAGTGAGACAAGGTGGATAGGGGTACTTGAAGCAAATACCAGCATGCACACAAGTGGCACTGCCAGCAGAGCTGTCCTTGGGGTCTAATGCCATAGTTGGGTGTGCATCACCCAGCCCCTCTGAGCTACCCAAAGCTAGCACATATGGATGGTGTGTCACAGAATCACAGAATCACAGAATAGTCAGGGTTGGAAAGGACCTTAAGATCATCCAGTTCCAACCCCTCTGCCATAAGCAGGGACACCTCACACTAAACCATGGCACCCAAGGCTTCATCCAACCTGGCCCTGAACACCACCAGGGATGGAGCACTCACAGCTTCCCTAGGCAGCCCATTCCAGTGCCTCATCACCCTAACAGTAAAGAATTTCTTCCATATAGCTATTCTAAACCTCCCCTGTTTAAGTTTTAACCCATTACCCCTTGTCCTGTCACTACAGTCCCTTCCCAGCATCCCTATAGGCCCCCTATATAAGGGTAAGGAAACCCTGTGATAAGGAAACTTGATGAAGTTTCCTGATAAGGAAACCCTGTGAGTCCTTAGCAGAAGCAGGGAGTGTGAAGCACTTAGGGGACCTGATGAGCAATAAGACATTGGATGCCATCACCCAGGGTATCTGCATGCTCCCTGGCACCTCTTCTATCCCTCCCAAGGCTGCTCTTCCAGGTGCCTTCCCCACCTGCCCATGGACCTCTGAGGGGTTTCCTGCTCTAACCCAGGAAGCATTTAGTGGTTCCCTCCCCACTCCTGGCCAGGAGCAGGATTACACACTGACCCTGCACCAGGCTGTCTGTGGGCAGAACCAGGGTCACGTTTAGAGAGGGGTGTTGGATCTCGCAGGTGATGGGGTGCTCCTGGAGGATTTTGGAGTAGCTGTGGGTGAAATTGCTGATGACAGCCACGGTCTGGTTGCCAAGCTGGACGTGGTACTCCCTCGGTTTCTGCTGCAGGATGCTGGGCAGGTGCCAGGTGATTTTTGGAGCTGGTTTTCCTGTTGCTGAGCAGCTCATCCCCACCACTTTCTCGGCGTTCTCAGCTTTGTCTGGGCTGGATATAAGCTTTGCCTCCACTTTGGGGTCTGAGATGGCTGTAAACCACAAAGTGACAAAATCCACTACATTCTGCTCACATTTGAACAAAGAGCAAATGTATTTACCATTATCTTGGTGGCCAACTTTGACATCTAATCTTACCTCCCCCTCCCCATAACTCTGGCTGTGACAAACACAAAAGTGATCAGGCAGCGGTCTGGAAATGAATCATAGAATAGTTAGGGCTGGAAAGGACCTTAAGATCATCCAGTTCCAACCCCCCTGCCATGGGCAGGGACACCTCACACTAAACCATGGCACCCAAGGCTCTGTCCAAGCTGGCCTTGAACACTGCCAGGGATGGAGCACTCACAGCTTCCCTGAACAGCCCATTCCAGTGCCTCGCCACCCTTACAGTAAAAAACTTCTTCCTTATAGCCAATCTAAGAGCTCGAACAAAACAAGGGACAAGAGGGTAGAAGCATCTGTGTTTCAGTTCTGTTATTCAGTTCAACTGTTATGCAGTTCAACGCTGCAGCATCCCAACATCCCAACTGGCAAGTGGTGATTATTCACGAGCAAAAAGCAACAGGTAGTGAAACCATAAAACCACACGTCCTCCTCCCTCTGAAAGGGCTAAGCTGCTTAAATGAGCCAAAACTCTTGTCCTTTTCCCTTAAATGTACCTACAAGGTTAGCTTTACTGCTGTTTTAGATGTAGAGGTTCATGGGAAAAAGGACTAGATGCATCTATTTATGCAAGACAGTAACAGTGATCTACATGGTTACACCACAGGATTTCACCTGCAAGGTTTTGTGCTTGTTCAACCCTCTTCCCTCTAGTGCTGGGTTTTGGGGGCAATACGGTATCCCTTAAAACCTTCATTAAAGATTGTTTCTTCTGAACTCCTCCTTACCCTGGAAGATCTGTGGGTGCTGCTACATTTAGTCTTAGCAAGAAGGATGAACCATAGGCATCATTCATGCTTACTCACTCCCATGAAGCCCGCTTGCTCATTCCTATCTATGCCAATTGTATTTGCAAGGACTAAAGAAAAGGAGGAGTACAGGAAGCTGTTTTCAAAATGGGTAAAACTCAAGGGGAGATCTGAACACATAAGGACACCTCTATCCAGGGACATAAGGACATCAATCTAATCCAAGCTCCTGCTCAAAGCCATTTTCTTAGTTTGCTCGGGCATGTAGCTCCATTTGGGAGAGCAATCCACGGGTTTCTGTATGGAAGCTCACCAGCCTGCCTTCTACTTCACTGAATGTGCTGACAACTGAGGGGACCAAACCACACTACTCCTAAGTCCCTGTTTTTGAGAGTGTTGGTGGGGGGGTTACCATTTAACTGCAGTGGTGATTCTAGTTTCATTCAAGTCTGAGTTAATATGAATGGCCTCTGTATAAGAAAGTCTCCATCACTATACCTAGTAGTACTCCATATTGCCATTCACATAGCAACAGTAGCAATGGTGAATGCAAATAACCATTTTTGTTAACATATCACCATCATTTAGTGATCCTGCTTTTAAATGGACAAAATAAATCTGTTTATTCTTCTTAGGAAAAAATGATATTATTTTACTTGGGGAGGTAAATTAGGATCTGCATAGGAATGAATAGACACCAAACGATCCTTTGAAAGGAGGAAAAAGCTTGTGCCACATGCATAATGGCATCTATAACATCCTGATACAACTCCAAATGCAACCTCACAAGGTTATCTGGATCCTCCAAGCCGTAACTACAGTATGTGAAAGCAAGACTTTGTATACCATCAATTTTGCTTTTTTTTACCTCTTTCTTTATGTCTAGTCCTTATTTATTTACTATGGTTGTGCCAGCTTAAGGAAACAAGTAGGTATTTCTCATTTTTTGCGTTACCTATAGACAGAAGCTCAACCCCCCCCCAAGAGCTGATGGGACTCACTAGTGTTGCTCTGAGAGCAACAAGAAAAGCACGTAGGGGGATTTCAGTTGGAACTTCTCAAAATCTCCCATGTATTCAAAGACAAGTGTCACAAACACTTTATGTTTTGGTTAATAAATGACCTCTGAACTTCTTCTTTCGCTCACAAGACGCATAAAAATAACATATCCACAGCAGTGACTTCAAAGATCAGCTTGCAACGTCCAAAATCTGCAAAGGAAAGCTGTCAAAGATGTTCCCAGAAGGGATGGGGAATATCATCCAGTGTCAGAAACAGATGCACTCCACATCTGCTCTTCTCCTGACTAAGCAGTCCTTTCTCTTTTCACATTGGACCCCAAGGAATGATAATCATGTAAATATAAATCACGTCAGGTTGAGCTTCCCCTTAGTGTCTGTAACAGATGCCTGGCCAAAACCTGGAAGTGCCTGCTTTTGCCTGCTGGTTAGCGTGTGCCCACTGCTGGTGCTCGATGCATACATTTCAACTAACTCCTTCTCTTGCCTTTCATCAAAATATATGCTTCCAGTGAAGAAGTACCCACAAGAGATGTGCAAGTACTTGCTTTATTAGCTCTTGCGGAGCAGTAATGCAGATGTTCCTAAATCCAAGCTGTGGCAGTGTTCCCAAGTATTTGTGTTAGTGAAGCACATCAGCTTTGACTTTCTGTAATGACTTTATTTAATGAAAGGGAGACTGTCAGGCCATGATGTGCTTTCTATTTTAATGGCTTGACAGTGACCTTGGAAGGACTGATAAAAAAGTGTAGGAATTACAGTATGCCTTGTGATGACAGGTAGCCTTTTCCAACTCTGGGTGCTCAACAGCAGCACCGTGCCACATCTTCCCTGTCTAAGGTATAGGAATGGTGTTTCTTTGCTGTGCTCAAGACTTCCAGGTGAATGGTGCATACAGTGGAGGCAGAAAGTCTCTGTAGACAGCCCAGCAAATACCCCAGGGAATTTTGTCTTGCCCACTCTCACATGGTAAGTCACCCTCTCCATGCTCACTTGATCCCTGAACTGGGTTTCATTATCATTCTCTTGGGTGATGAAGGTGGGCAAAGCGTTTCTGAAGCAAAACAGAGGGGAAAGAGGAACAGACTGCTCAAAAGAGACCCTCCAAGCACACTTGAAACTCTTCGGTTCCAAAAAGGGGGTTGGTACAGGGTAGGAGATTTCTGCTTTCTCTTCAGTTTGCTGTTTTCAGGCAGGCAGGTCTGAGGTTCCTCCACTCATACCTGTCTCTTTTCTCAGTGCTGCATCCAGTTCTTACGCTGTTTCGCTTCCCCTTGTCACGCAGTGATGGTGCCCATCCTGGAACAGCCCCTCTTGTGAAGGCTGCTGTAATCGGGCAATTACCAGCTAGTAAACTCCCTGGTAGTCCCCTCTTGAGGGCAAAGACATGGCAGCATTTCATTTTCAGCTGGTGACTCTGGTTTGCTCATCTCACCCCGAATCCCTGAGTCTTGGGAGATTCCTGCTGCCTTCACACTCTGTCCCTGAGAGTCATAGAATCACAGCATGCCTCTGTCACAAAAGTCCTCAGGGCTTGTTCAGACAAGTGGTTCTCATCATTATAAGCTGGGGAATAAGGGGATAAGACTGTGCCTTTTAAGCAGGGTCACATAAACCAGCTACAATGAAATACACCATATGTGAGCCAAAATCTTCTGTGACAGTGCTGAAAGCTGATTTTATCCATGGTGACTTTCTAGGACATGTTTGCTAAAGCACATTTCAGAGAGACCTCCATGGCCCCCATGAGCCAGCCCCTGGCACTGGTCCATAGCCCATGTTGGTGAAGCAGGAACAGTGACCTCCTCACCCTTGCCCACAGGAGAAGTAAAACCCTTCTCAGTTTATGTCTTTTCATGTGAGACGCAGGAAGAGATGCTCATGGGAGTGCGTATGGCAGCAGCAGGACACCTGAGTTTAAAAGCGGTGCTCTGCTACAGGATGAATCATAGCCACAAGGCTGGTGACTTGGGTGAATGCTTCCCCCACTTGGGTAAAAATACCCAAACTAAGCACAACAATTAACTCTATGTTTAGATTTACATGACAAACAAGCATGGGATCCTTCAAGGCACTCCCATGTTTTCTTGTAGTTTATAGCCAGTGCTTACCCTCTGAATGACTTGATTCGGACATGGTTGTTTTTAGGAACACCTTCCTATTTATATCTGAAATACTGAGTTAATATTTCTCCTAATTTCTCTTTTCTGCTCTAGGAGCTTTCCCAATAAGAAGGAAAAAGACCTTTTGTTC
The DNA here is from genome assembly GCA_002631895.1 of Agapornis roseicollis. Taxonomy (NCBI): domain Eukaryota; kingdom Metazoa; phylum Chordata; class Aves; order Psittaciformes; family Psittacidae; genus Agapornis; species Agapornis roseicollis. The sequence goes on from NDXB01019551.1 coordinate 31,312, forward strand.
CAGACTTGGTTTTCCCTTGTATTGCCCTCCATCTTCTTTCCTTATTGCTTAAGGCATCTTTTGCCTATAAGCCAGGGACATCTTTTTTTCCCCACACAGGACTCCTGGCATATGGGCATGTGTGTGGACATATATGTCCACATATGTCTTTGTTAGGAGAAGGTACTAGGGATAAACAGAATACTCTGCAGGGGTCAGACCACCAGCAGCAGGTCACAGACCCTGATATTTCCCACATGGGAATTGATCTTTGGCCAGCATCCCCACAGCAGATCCACAGATAAAGTCAGGAGCCAACAGGGTGCCCTCAGGGCATGGTCAATGTCTCAGCTTTCTCACTGGCAGAAAACCAAGACCCTTCCTCAAGAGATAAAAAGCTTTTCAGTCTTGTTCCTTTTGAGTTCTACTCGTTTCTATTTCAGCTCATACTTGCTAGTTGACAGCATCGCATGCAGGTGTCGAATATTGCCACTTTGACTCATGACTTGTTTTATCTTCCTTCTTGAAGGTAACTGATGTTGTCCTGCACAAGATATTCCTGTAGCAAAGCCCATGAGCTGCACTGTGTTTCTGTATTTCAGCCTTTTTGGTGTTTTGCCTGCCTTCCCTGAGCCCGGCCTAACTACTGTCATTTTTACTATAGTTTTGAAGCTATACCCCACAAATACCTCTCTGCCTTTTAAATACGTCAAATTATTTTAAGACCCAAGGCAGAGTAAGAAAAGAAAGCGCCTGATTTCCAGGTTGAGGAGGTGAGAGCAGCAGTGAAAGGAAGTAGAGGAGCGTGGGGTTCATGGTTGTGGCAGGCCAGCTGCCAGCACAGCACACAACCAAGGAAACTTGGAGGAAGTCATGGGTTACACGTCAGCTTTTGGATCTCACTGCTGTTGGTTTAAAGGGGAAGAAAATGAAAGAACTATTTGAGCAGTTGGTTTCCCCAGGGAGGTAAAACCAGGCAGGAAGCTGAGCCACCTTTCTCACAGCAACTTAGCAATGACAAGCAGCCAGGGAAGGATTTTTGGTCAGGGAAAACATCTTGCCCATCAGGTGACAGCCCATAAGTAATTATGATGCCTTACCGTAAACCTTGAGACACATCCTGCCAGTGAGAGCCCCGGAAGGGAACGTGTTGAAGATGCACTTGTAGCATCCTTCATCTTGGAGGGTAACTCCATGCAGTGAGATGGCCGAGGCTCGCAACTCTCTGTGGGCAAAGCTCACGTGGCCGACGTAGCCCTCTGCTATCTTTTGGCCGTTCATCATACTGTAAGTCGCTATGTTGTCTTCAGCCCCATCCATCTCCTTCTGCCAGGTCACCTGTAGCACATCTTCTTTCGTGACTGACTGGCATGAAAATGTAATGTTTCCTCCTGCCCGAACTGACTGGACCTTTCTGTGCATCACCTGCACAGAGCCTGGGGGAGAAGCAGGTGCTGCACTCAGCGTTTCTTACCACCATTCTGCTACCCACATCAGCAGAGGCCCCCCATAACCCCTTGTCCTCACTCCTGAGCAGCTCTGGGCAACCTCTCTGCCCCTCCATCCAGGGAATAAAATGAAAAAGCAGCTCAAAATAGGTGCCCTGAGAGCTTTGCTGGATCTGACACCTCTCGCACAAAGCATGATACCTGTGCTGCAGAGAGCACGAAGAGAAAGGCAGCACTGATGCTGGAAGGAGCTGATTTCTATCTGCTAGGATTGTTATCCCACTGGCATGTGTGGACACGTTCCCTAAACATTCAGCTGTGCTTGTGACCAAACAGCCATCGGTGCATCACTGCTCTCTGAGCCTTCCTGTGGCACAGAGAGAAGCAAATCAGTAAAGCTGCTAAAAATTACTCTGTGTGTCACTATACATTGTGCATCCACTCTTGTTAGAGACTGGCGAGAGAACAGAGAGATATTACAGATCTCCAGGGAAGAAAAGAAACCAGCAGTCTCCTCTGACAATTCACAGACACATGTGCAAAACTGGTAAGGGGACAAGCAAGTAAAACGGATGCTCCCAGGTTTGACAGTTCAGCTCCACAGTCCTCTCAGGGCGCTAGGTTTCCAAGTTTATTTGTGTATGTCAGCATGGGAAGAGAGGAATCAGCAGGACAGTTACACCATTGAAAACAGAAAGTTCAACTTAGAAGCAAGGGAAATGCCTTTGTGGGTTTTAGAGGGGAGTGAGGCTGTCTGCAGTGCCCGAGGTACACTTGGTTAACTTGCCTGGCAAATCTCTCTCAGGTCCTGTCCCCTCCATGGCTGTGGCCATGGCTAGGCAGAGCTCTGCTAGAGTTCAAGAAGCCAGCTCTGAAGCTGTGCCAGTTATATTGCTTGTCAGAGCTCAGTGGTGCCGTAGGCAGAACACAATCCATGACCACGGGAGCTAGGGTGAAACAAACTCAGGCTTTTCTACATGATTTTTAATTACAGAAAAATCAAACCTAGTAACAGACATAGGCTTTTAGTGACCTGAGCAGATGCCTACAAGCACCATGTTCACCACTACAAGTAGTTCTGTCCTGACTAAAGCAAATGAGTGCCATACTCTGACCCAAATCGCAGCAGCAACAGGAGATGAAATCAAACTTCAGTCATATGGGTCATTAGGGACATTTGGACAATTGCCTCCCTTATTATCTGCTAATTGCAATAAACTGATAAGTTTGCCTGCAGCTTATAAGTGCAGTGGTGGTAAATTAATTAGAGGATGCCACTATGGGCAGTGACATGTCTGAAGCTTCATGCAAGCAGTGCGGTCCCTGCAGTGCCCTGTCACCACTAGGCTTGCCTGAGGGGATGCGAGGTGGGGACTGCAGCACTTAGCTGCAGCAGGCTGGCAGGACCGAGGTCCCTAATGCTGTAACAGTAAAAAGACAGACAGACAGACAAGGAGTTACCTGATGCAAAGGCCCAGATGCAGGAGAAAAGCAGAGAAGCGACCATCATCTTAGCTGTGCGCTCAGCGGGACGAGAGAGCGACTGATCCATTGAGCACAGCTTCCTCTTTTTTATGCACTTCGCTCTCACTCTTGGGACATTCCCCCTCCCCGCACATACGGTAAAAGGCACCTCATAAAATCCTCCTGCCTCTCCGACACTCAGCTAAACAGCAAAACTGTCAGAGGACATGACAATAAATGACAGAGCCAGAAACCAAAGGTTTCCCAGCTGGGCTGCACACAAGCAGGGGTAATGGGTTGCAAAGCTGGGTTTTTCACAAATGCCTTTTCCGTAAGGTTATGGTTTTTGCAAGTGCCCACATACAAGCTCAGGTTTCTAAGCTGGCTGAGTACCCAACATCTGTGGGGTAGGTGGAAAGACCACCCTGACCTGAGCTCAGAGAAAGGAAGCGTGATCAAGAGTCCTGCTGCTATGAGTGGTATATACGTCCCCATCAGAAGGCCCAGTTAAGGATCTGCACCCCATCTCTGATCAGTGGAGACCATAGAGCTGCTGATGCTGCTGTAACACAGCTCTCTTTCCAGGTAAGGAGATCAGCACAAGCCAAGCGCCCAACCCAGGACCTAAGTCATATGCTGTCCCAGGGAAAAATCAGAGCCTCTCTCTCTCTTCCATTGAGGTTTTCCTCATCTCTGCAGGTCCCTCGGAAAGACAGTGCTGCCATCCTAGAAGCACATCCTTTCCTCTCCACCCTCACTTGAGATGACAGAAAAATAGCTCACACAGCAACTCTGAATCATTGTTTTCATGCCTTTTTGCCTTGTCACTTTTACATCAGGGCTTCTCTTCTCCTGCCAGCTGTGATCACATTGCTGAAACCAACAAAACCCTCATCCCACAGATTGCTTATGCACTGCACAGTGGGGCAACTAGCCTGCGAGACCCCATTTGCTAGTCAGACATACACTGATAAAGAATATTTCATGTTCCTGATTTATGGCTAGCATTTCCTTGCATGTATTTTCTTTTAGTCAAATTGCCACAGAGATTAATCTTGACTCATGCAAATAGGTTTGGGGAAGCCAATGGGCCCAAATCATGACATAACAAAAGCAATCTCAGTGATGCTTACACATACACAGTTCATTTTCTCCTGCCAAGATGCAATTAATTAATTAGTCTGAAAAGAGAAACATCTTAAGTATCAGTATTCCCCTAAAGAAACAAGTTGGGTGTGCTTTTCAGTAGGTTCAAGTCATTTCTTCACACTACTGTCTTTTCCCTTTGCGGTATCACATCTCATTTCCCTTTCCTTGTGCTATTTTCATAGTCGCATTTTCCTGCAAGATTTCCGGAAGGACATTTTGGCCTGACCCAAATCTGAAATCAATGTGGGGTTTGCCAGACCATTTTAAAGCAATTGGGCAATGCAAGTATCTGTCTCCAACAGGCTCTGGAGCAAATCAGAAGGAAAAATGCCAACCCTGAAAGGGAGATTCACAGGCAAACATCTATTTTCTGATTATCAGCCTCTCAGAACTTCCAAAACTGAAAATAGATAAATAAGAGTATTAACAGGAGGTCTTTTCACAAGCTTGCAGATGCTGCTGCTGAAATCCTCATGGCTAAACTTCACCACTTAGTGATCACAAAAGGAACTGCACTCGATTTAAAAAGCCATGCAAGCCCAGCTGACGTCTTTTTCTGTTCATAGAGTCATAGAATAGTCAGGGTTGGAAAGGACCTTAAGATCATCCAGTTCCAACCCCCCTGCCATGAGCAGGGACACCTCACACTAAACCATGGCACCCAAGGCTCTGTCCAATCTGGCCTTGAACACTGCCAGGGATGCAGCATTCACAGCTTCCCTGGGCCACCCATTCCAGTGCCTCACCACCCTAACAGGAAAGAACTTCCTCCTTATATCCAATCTAAACCTCCTCTGTTTCAGTTTTAACCCATTACCCCTTGTCCTGTCACTACAGTGAAAATGTTCTTAGAAATGTTCATAGAAAATGTTGTTGTCCGCTTTAAGCATTTTATTTTCTGCCAGAAACACTCTAATCTTCCAAAAATCCTTCCAAATAACCTGGGCTGGAAACCTGGGTGTTGCTACAACAAACACCTTTTAATAAAGAGCAAACCTTCAGTCTTAGCAACATCCAAACAAAGGACAAAGGTGGCTATTGCAGCTGTAAAAACATCTTGACTTCACATTGTTTACAGCATCCCTACCTGGATAAAGAACACGTATGCTACCTGCTCCTTCCAGGCTCTGCCTCTGCCCTGGCAGCTCCTGATGCCACAGGGAATCCGAGCATGCAGGGGCTTCCCTCTGAGCCCATGTGCTTGGGTGCATGTGCATCTGGCTGCTGCAGCATCTCTTTCTGACATCCCCCTTCCTCTAGGGACTAGCCAACATTAGCATTTGATTTCTTGCTTGAAATGGGAGGCAGGCAGGAATGTGAGGTGTGCTCATTAACCCCACCACTTACTTCAGTTTTGTGAGTGTATCTTTAAGGGCATCTATTCAGACAGGTCCCAATCTGCTCATCACTATATAGACTCTAGGTGGATTAAAGGCCTCCTCCTTGCTTCTCAGTCAGATCTCACACTCTCCCACTTTAGTTGCACAGCAGCTTCGTTTATGAGGATGTCACACCATGACTAAGCTTCAAGAGCTTTCCAAAGCCATTGAATGCTTGGGAATAAATTAGGCACAAGATAGGTATGAAACCACTGTTTGAAAAACCCAGTGATTCACATTGTCCCCTTCCCTTCTGCTGCACTAGGATAGTGTCCTAGTTCCCAGTAAATCAAAAAATGGACATACAAGAATTAGGTGCACAGTCATCAAATGACAGCATTTCCACACAGCCCAAGTGGCTCATGCTATCAATAAATCACATAGTAGAACTTCTGGGAAACACTGGCCATCAGTAGAAGTCACTAAGGCCCAATTGCAGTATAAACCATTGCTTTATCAACGATCAGTATAAAGCATGCTTTTTTCAACTATCCAAACCAGGATAAACAACTGGGTAGCTGCCTACCTTGTCAGCAGGATTCAGCGCCACCTCTCAAGGCATTGCCTGTAAAGAGAATGAAGCAGAGGGAAATGGTTTCATCCACTGCTAAATTGTAGTGATTTTTGGAGTTAGGTACTAGTAGTAGGTACCAGTTTAGGGAAACAGCTTGTCAAATGCAATGGAACAGGCCTGGCACTTTATAACATGCTTATAAGTAATGCCTGTGTATTGCAAATCCCTCTACACCTTGCCTGGATTTGGAGAGCTGCAGTAAAGATGGCACAAGTGTCTACTAACATATGCTCCAGCCTTTGTCGCTGCATCAGGGCTGGCTGCAGCTCCTGCTGCAGCCAATAGCCGAGGGATGCTGCAGGACCAGGTGATGCCTATTTGAGCAGGGTTACAGACACAGTGTCACACTTGAGCACAAGTTTTAGACCAGAGGGCACAAGGGCAGTTTGCATGCGGCCACGGCTGTTTATCCTTGGTCACGCTTCACTTGGAAGCGTTTGATGTGTGATCTCTTCCTAAGCTGGGCTCACTCCCTCCGCTACCACACTGCTGTAAGAGACTGCACGTTACAGATACCAAGGCTAAAATCTGGTGCAGGGCTGCCTAGCCAAGTGCAAAAGAGAAATAAAGGAAGGGGGACAAGATGTAACTTGTGGCCGTGTACATCTATCTGCAAAACTAGGTACCAGGGAACAGCACATGTTGCAAAACGCTGATCAGCCACCCGACCCTTCTTATCTCTGGGTGTTAATGAAACTGCTGCAGGCAGCTCAAGTGTTAGAGGTGCTTTCTTCTTTTGCAGCAATGTTGCAATGCGCGAATTAAAACACGTTTATTCCCTGAACCATCAGCCCTGAAAAGTTTGGGGTCTTGTATTTTAATTCTTCCTTGTAGCTCAAAAGACATAAAAAGCGATTGAAAAACAAGACAAAAAAGAGAGGAGGAAGCAAAACCAGATTACATTGGAAAGCTTCACTAGCAAAGGCTGCGCTCGGTTGGGGTTTCAAGCACTTGTTTTTTACCACCGGCTTTGTCACACCATTTCTCAGAACCGAGATGGATAGACATGTGGTTTCCTCTTGCTTGAGAGCACCCCAAGCTGCTGCTTGAGTCTAGGGATCCTAGAGGGAGTCAATGCTGCAACCCACTAGTCACTTGGTGGAGGCCACCAGCATGCCTTTGCTGGCCTTGGCACCCCAGGAAGCCACGTCACTCACCCATAGCCCCCCTCTTCCTTTCTCACCCCCACTTGTCAGTGCTTGTCTGTGGTAGAGGGTTTGGGCTGCTTTTTGTGGTGCACAGTATCAGGGTGCCACCTACGCTGTTGGTGTGACAGATAATGAGCCTCTTTGGTCACTGAGTTTTGCTCTGTAACACAGCCAGTGCAGGAAACAATACAGCCAAGCAGGGAAACCGTGCCAAAATTGGCTCTCTAAGGGTGCAGAGACCCAGTGGAAGGATGGGAAACTGTCTACCAGAAATGAGGTAGGTTCAATACCATTTTGTACTTAATTACTAAACAAGAGGGCTAATGTTTAATAAAAACAGGAACAAATGATACCTCCAAGGAATCAGCCTTAAGCGACTATGTAAGGCACCGTTGAGAAGCCTTTTGACTAAACAAAGGTAATTTAGCAGGCAAATTAAGATGAACAATGTAATTCTTAGTATGTCACAGTATTGCCTCAGGATGGCTTTTAGGGAGAGAGCCTGCTGAAGGGAGAATGATATTATGGATAAGGAACACAAGGAGAAGAGGATACTTGCCATCTCCTCTGAGTGAACACTTGGAGGTTCACTTGGCCATCTTTTCTCTGTTGGCGCCGTGTCTCATAAAGACAAGCCCTTATATACCCTATATAGAAATAGATTAAATTGTACGATAGGTGTTATATATGGGATGCGCAAGAATGCTATAGTATGTACAACAGTGGTTAGGAATAGGTTGCCTCCTAAGGAGCTGTGAAGACAGAGGAGAATGCTTGTCAGAAGCCACCTGGGACAGCACTGTCTGTGCCAGAGATGCTCAGGGCATGGACTGTGAAGCACTGGCCAGGCTTTGATGTGGCCAACAGGCTGCCATCACTGCCCTCCACGGGGAAAGGGTTTCCATCAGGATTCACTGTTCTTCAGCAAAGCACTCTTTAATGTCATCCATAGACAAGGGGGGGAAATTATACTACCAATTTCTACATCCCTTCTGTTTGGAGACCTTACTTTTTAGTGGCGCTTCTATATCTGGCCTGACCACTTGCACAACAGCCTCAGGTGGCTGTACAACAGCTCATACAGTTGCTCTGCAAACTGCAAAGTGAAACTGTAGAAACAGCCTTTGCTTTTATTTTAGTAGTTGAGACACGTTTCCCTTCTTCCCCTCTTATGAGACTGCTGGGCAGAGCCATTTCCCAGCAATTGTACTGATAGATATATATATATACACACACACTGATATATATATATGTATATATATACTCAGAATAGTCTCTTTGAAACCCCAGAAGTTTAAGGCAAGTCTAAGGCTGTCCTCTAACCTCTGGTTACCTGCCTCAAAGGAGCCAGGATGTCTGCAGTATGAATGCAGATGCTGAGAGATGCTTCAAGTTCTCAAATCACAAAACACGTTTTCCCAGAGGATTACCAACTGAATAAGAAGAGTTTATCCAAGTCATGCAGTCACTGGTCTGGTTTGCTACAGGAGGATGTGCTATTTACCTTCCAGAAGTCCAGGGGAAGAACTATCCAAGCCCTTACATCAGTGCAAGGGCCTAAAAATCCAGAAGCCAATGGAATATAAACAGGCAAAGGTGGAATAAGTAGATGGCCAGAAAACACAAATACTTATATCAAACTCATGATATCTGACAATTACAATATACTCCCAATGTCAATTATGTGTTTTATAGATATATATAAGATATACATACATATTTTATCTTAAATCTCATAGGATTGCTGTGACCAAACTCTATGAAGCATTTACATTAGTATCTCCAACTAAGCTAGAGAAGTTTACTATCAGTATAGGCAAAACACTACATACAACTCCAAGAAACCCACGTAGGACACCTGGAATGAGTTAATATTTGCTTTACCTTTATACCCAGCTGTAACAGAAGCTATCTAACATCTCCCAGTAAACAGGAAGGCAGGAAGTTTACTGATAGTTGTGAAACTTTCTGTTACCCTGATAAGTGTACCAGGGACATGTGCCAACAGATACGGTTTCACATGAAGCACCAAACTTAGGTCGTATAGAAAAGAAATAGGACCTAAGAGCCCACGTTTGGCAAAGAAACTATCAATAACAACAGAGAACAGTGACATTACCTATTCACCTCCCATCCTGGGGAACAAAAAGCATATGCACATTTGCAATTAGGGACTGACTCATAATACACCTCCACTGGCCAGCTGGGTGCATTTCCCAGCTTCATATGACTTGGAAGCTTCACTGTCCCTCGGTACACTTCTATGTATGTAAATCTAACACACAGATATTGACAATCCATTGTAAAGTGTTTGTAAATTACTCCACAGGCATTTTGCATGCAGAACACTTTAAAGTATAAGCAATAGCACACGCTCCAGTGAGATCAGCTCCTGTCACCAGAAAGCTTGGTAACATCAACCCAGATGTGATTTAAAGGATTTTAAGTCCGCAAAATAATCTCAATACTTAAACTTAGAAGTACAGTATTCTGCTTGAAACAGAAAAAGTCATTCCATCTGCTGGAGATGAGGCACAGCAGGACCCAGCTTGCCTGCTATCCTTGAGCTTGCCAGCAGCTTTGCAGTTCATATTACACAATCACTGTTCCTCTTCCTTTTGATTTTCACTGAGTCACCCCACAGGATAGAAGGATGGGAATGATTTGGGGGGCAATGGGGCTGTTTGTCTCCTGTCTCTTCCCAGTATTTACCGCTCGCTCACCCATCTCGATGTATTTAACACGGACAAGCCCAGACATGTGGACTGCTCCTCAAACCCACAAAGTTTGCTGAGCTGTTGCCAGGCTCCTCAGTGGCACAGAGGCTGTACTTTGCAGGAGCAGCTGATTGCCATAACACCTGCCATCGGTTGGTGCCTTGTCCCTGCCATCCCTCCATCCACAGACCTGTGATCAATGCATCTCCTCCTTTAGGGCAGCTCCTGCTCACGCAGGGCAAGGCTCAGTGCTTGCCTGGGGCTGCATCTCCGCGAGAACAGTGAAAAGGCTGAGAGGGTAGAAGCAAAGAAGCTGCATAAAGTGGTACAGGGTATGAGTGTGGATGCCTAGGTGTTGGCAGTGGGGAGCAAGTACGATCCAGTTCCAGACCTAACCTGCCTACCCTTATTTCCATGCCCTAGGTGGAAAGTGTATCACCCCATCAGGAGAAAAAGATACTCCCACAAGGAAAGTAAGTAAAGAAGGTCCTTAAACACCCAGGGGTGGCATGGGAGGGAGAGCCCTCTGCCAGCACCCAGCATTGCTATGGAGGCAGCTGGTGGGCAGGAGCACGGCTGTGGCAGCAGCCATGGCAAAGCAATTTGCAGTCCAGCCAGGGGACACTGCCTTGTATCCAGTGGGGAATATTTGCACTTTTGCTGCCCACTGCACTGGATAATCTGGAGCCTCTTAGGGGTTCTTATGTTTCTGGAGAAGGGAGAGCAAAAAAGGGGGGTCTGTCCCCTCCAGCCTCCTAAACTATGTGTGCCTCAGCAGCTGCTTCACAGCTGCCTCCTGCAATGGCAAACTCAGCTTTAAGATGTCACATTCAGGCCTAGAGGCTTGCAAGCACACACTCCACAGGACATCTCTGCAACATCCCTTTGTCGCCTGCGAAGGAGGCAGAGGGCTGCTGGAGGAAGGATGCTGCCAGCACAGCACACGCTGCATTTGTTCACATGCCAGCCCATGCTGCCCACATAAAAGCCCAGATTAGGGCTTTTTCTAAACACATGTCAGTATGAGGTGTTCTCCTGAATGAGTTTCTGCATGTTAAATATGCAAATAAGGAAGACTCACATAGCAGCCAGGATCACATGCATCCACGTGAATCATAAGGTCACGGTTTCAATTCAGACTGTTACCTCTTCTGCCAGTGGGTAAAGCCATGAATGTATGTTATAAAATACCACTTTCACAAGCTGCAGTATTTGCTTAGAAAGGAAGAGCTTCTTGTTAGTTATGTACATCAGCGATTTCATGGCAAGGTCAAAGCAGCACAGACAAGCTGAAAGCACTGTAGCTTTAATACAGTACTGAGACTCACATCTTCCCTTCGATCAGGTTGCAAAACGATTGTGCTTAAAAGCCCTATTATATTAATCCAAATTGAAAGCTCAGCTCTGAAATTTACAGGACCAACAAATAGTCCCATCAACTGTGTGAAAAGATGGTGCAAACAGCCCTCTGCTATTTAGATGCTTAAGGACAGAGAGACAAACATCCAGGAAAGCTTAAGCCTCCTGAATGTGCACACAGAGGCATGCAGCACCCAGCCAATGATCCCAGACAGAACTAAGGCTACATTGCCCATGAAGCTGAAATACAGCCAGAGAACAAGCAAGCAAGAGCAGCCATTTCCAAAAGGGCCACGTAAAACTGATTCCAGTTAAGCAGAAAGGCTGCACATCTAGGTATCACTAAGGTTGAGGAGCAGTGCTGCATGGTGTAAATTGTGTGTTAAACTAGAGAATAGGCAAACCTCGAGAAGATGCAATTTACCTGGCTCTCAGAGATCCAACCCTTTCCCCAACGAATGTCACATGAGCTCATGCTTTTGCACAGCCTGTGCTCAGTCACTAAATGACTGAGTAAACCCTGTGCTGCAGAAAGTCCTTGTGTCCCATCGCTGCACCAAAGACTAAGTCACATGTGTTTTCTTCCTCTTCCCTCAGCACAGACCGACAGTGATTCAACAAGTACCATCAAGGTAATGACTAAATGCGAATGGCTTTGCTGCTTTCTGGGGCTGTCAGAAAGACAAGCTGCCCATCATATTCCCGCTGAAGAGACAAAAGACAGCAATCAGAGTGTTTGCTTGGGATGCGGAAAAACATCACTTTAAGCCTATGCATGAAATGAATGTATGTATATGAACTGTAACGATGATATGCAACAGATATGTATGGCCAAACAGACTGCAGCACTCAGAATTTCACAGGCTGAGTGTAATGCTGCCTGGCCTGACAATGCAGGAGGCTGAACCTTATGATTATGTCTGATACAAGTGTCCTCAATCATAAGGCAACTTATGGCTGTGGGGGTATTTTTTCCTCTCCTCCTCCTTCCCTTCTCCCCTCATCTTTCTGATAGCCAGCATAACCTCTCTTGCTTACAGTTTCAACCAAAACTGGTGTATTTTCACAAACATTTCGGTTTCAGTCATGATATCTTCTGATAAAACCCCATTTAACTAGACTATTACCAACCAGCTTTAGTAATAAAATAGGGTTTTAGTTGAAAGACAAAAGGAGATTTAATATTTGGGCTTACAGAGTTTTGTTTAACCTTCCCATTGTGAACAAATAGCAGATATCTCAATGAATGGCTAAATCTCTACTGAAACAGAGTAAGGTTTCCTTTCCAATATGCCGCTGCCTCTAGAAGGAAGAAAAGGCAAAAAATAACAAGAAAACCAATAAGCCAAACCCATGCACTGTTAGGCTGAACATTCAGTTGCTTGACCATTTAGTTTCCTCTAAACCAGAATGGATCAAATGGTTGTACCGCAGAAGAGGACACTCAGGGAAGACTGGCATGACAACCACTATGTCCAGTCCACCTTAATTCCCTGATCTGGGGTTGGATTCAGGAACTCTGGCAGTACCCCTCCAAGGTTATTTAAGAGGTAACTGCATAACTTGGTGTGTGCCCTGCTCCTCTGCCCAGGCTCAATGTTGGGAAGCAGGCGTTGGGAAGCAACCACTTCTCAACTAATGCAATTCACAGCCTTGTGGACTTGTGTGTCTGTTAATGCATCAGGCTCCCCGAGGCAGCAGCTGAGTACCTGTGGTTTGCTACCTCTCCTTTGTAAATAGTTCATTATAACAGAAGGCAACTGAAGCTGTTTCTTGAGTCACCCAATGGCAAAAGATCACCGGAAGCCCTGTGTACCACAGAACGAAGTGCTGCCATTTAGCAGCCTATCCTGGTTCTTGGGGGTTTTATAAGGATGACATCAGTAAAACTAAAAGTGGTGCCTAGCGGATAGGTGGGTGTTTAGCAGAAAGTGGGCAAGATGACAGAAATGGCTGTGATTAAATGAGTTCATCATTCACACATGTGAGCGTGGGGTGGACTGTGGGGGAAGAGAAAGCAAGGGGGTGGAACTGTAAGGGGGAATCTGCCAACTAGCTGTCTGGTTTTGAGAGTTTCTGGTGTCCCAAGTAAAAGCCCCAGCTTGTAGTTAGAAGACAGTGCTGTGAGGGCTGTTAGTGCAATAGGAGACATGCCACAGCCGAGTATTAAACTTGGCCTATGAGGAACAGGAGACCCAAATGAAATCTCAAGTCATCATGCTCTTTCCTTGTGCACTATCAGTGTGTGGGGCAAATCACTACCCCTCTGCACTCCAGACTCCCCTCTGAAGAGAAGGTCAATAATAACAGACTTCCAAAACCTGTAGACTGGAAGGATTCTGGAAAGTGTGGCTATGAACAAGTTTTGAGTAGGATGGAAGGGACAAGGGGTGCTCCAGACTTCATACAGAGGATTTGGAGCCAGGCATTCATAACAGTTAAAAGCCTATCTGTCCTCATTTCACAGATACATTGGGAGAAATACTGCTACCCTCCCAATTCATTGCCACAATGACTGGGGGAAGAGAGATCCATGCCCCTGCAAATAGGCTTTTCTGAAGCAAGTCCACCCTGATTGCTCTGCTCCATAAAACTGTGCTTTCTAAATTGCTAAATTTCACAAAGCCCCAAATTAAACCTTGGGAATTATTTTCAGGGAAGTGTTCTCAAAATCAGGAATCTTTCACACCAAGCGGAATCTGAACAGGCAAAATTATTTATCCCAGCTGGGAAGACCTGAGACAGACTCTGCAGGAATTACATTCAAACAGCTCCTCCTCACTTCTAGGTTTGAAGAATAAAAGCAAACCTTTTGGGTTTATCAACCCATGCAACAGAGACTTCTGTTCCACTTACAGAGCACAAAAGGTAGCCACAAATGTCAGCATGAACTCAGCAACACCCACTTAAATTACTACTACTACTACTACTGAAGACAATAGAGAATACTACTATAAAGCACATACTTATTCACTAGCTGTATCACCCAGTGCATTCAAATCAAGAGCACCAGGGCAAACAAGCTTTTAACTTCTGGTTCCAAGTACTTCTTCAGTTCACATCAGTCCTTTACACTGAATGAGTCATTCTAACTATTTAGATGCACAATCATCCACAACCCATTAGCAAACACTTTCAAGAGGCAAAAGGAGGGACAAGTCTAAACAGAGCTAGGAAGACATTTACCCACACAGTCTTACCTCCTCCTTCAGTAATGGCTCTTCCCTCTCATCCCTCTCTTTTTAAGGGGAGTATTACACAAGGGCCACCAGGGAGGGAGTTACCCATTGCTCCATTTAACCTCCATCCACACCAGGTGTGCATGTGTTGTTCTGTGCTCCTGTCATACAACCTGTATGACAGTTAAACGACTGCAGATTCATGAGCTGTTCTCAGTAATAATGTGTACTGGTCAACACCACTGCATGAGCACAAAGGCCATACCAGAGTGGTTCACATTGCAGACTTCTTCATAGCACATTAATGTTGAAGCTTTTCTCTCTCCCTCCCTTACATCCAGGAACGTTTTTACCCCCCAAAACCTATGAATTCCAAAGAACTGTGGTACTCTACTGTCAACCATGACATAAAACATGAAGCCTCTGTGATTAACAGCAATAATGAAACCGAATATGCACTTGTCAACATACCCAAGAGGAAGGAAAACATCACCAGTGCTGAAGAGCAAAGCGATTATGATTATGTCCTGATAACTTAGAAAGGGGCATTTTCTCCTGTTTTATTTGGATGTGTGCAGCCTTGATCATTATTCTACCTCTGCTGTCAGGCCTTCAAACAAAGGACTCACTCTCCTTGGCGAGTTTACTCTTGCTTAGAACACATCTGCCAATCATTTCCAATAAGACAAATCTGTTTCACTGAAAAGGTGATCACAGAAAGAGACATGAACGGGGTACAGGACTTCACAGTTAAACCAGGAGGAAGAGTCAGAACTGCCATTGTAAGACGATGTTTCTCTATGGAAAATAAGGTGCTTCCTTACTAGAAGCAACTGAGATTGCCTGCACCATGCTCTGAGTGCCTCGTCATACCTTGCCACTCCATGCCCTGAATGCCTGCTCCATGCTGTGTGTGCACAAGAACTGCACACAATGCTCCAGGTGGGGTTCCAGCAGAGCAGAGGGGCAGGATCACCTCCTTCGACTGGCTGGTCACACTCCTTTGGTTGCAGCCCAGGATACGGTTGCTTTCTGGGCTGTGAGCGCACACTGAAGCAGGCTCATGTTCATGTTCTCATCTACCAACACCCCCCCCAAGTTGTTCCCATCAACCAACACCCTCCACAGGTCGCGCTGCAAAGCCAGAATATATCCTCCCCATAGCCCACCACCCTGCTGCAAGCAGCATTTCTTGACATGCACACGGGACTGAAGCCAGTTGTTCAACTGGTCACCAGAGCTCATAAAGCGAATATGTCCCTCTGTTCTTGCTTCAGCATGATATTTTGCACCCTTCCGTATTTATAATAAAACACTTGGAAAGAAAATGTTGAACAGATTTCCTGATCCTAAATCTTGTATGTAAGCGATGGCTGGCTGCAGCCCTGGCTTTATGGTGTACCACCTATGTGATTCCCACCTGCAGTGCCTGTGCTGGAGGGTAGTCCCACAGGTGAATGGTTGCACGCAGCAGTGGTAAGACACGCTGCTAGCATGGTGTGTACACTACTCTACAACTACTGCTGGCTATCATAAGGGGCAAATGAATCTGCCCCCCACTGGTATTGCCTGCTGTGACCACACAGACAACTGCCTGCCATGGGATGCTAAAGGGCTGATTGTACACTCCACAAGCTGGATTACCAAAACTATCTTTTTCTTTTCAACAGTGTCTCAGTTGCCTGAAGTATTACCCACACTCCTTCTAATGGAATTAACATTAAGCATCCACACAGAACACCTATCTTGATGAAATTATTTGTTTTCACACTGCTTTGCCCCTAATGGATGACGACTCAATTCACTTAGTTATTTTCTAAACTACATTAGTAATTTACCTCAACAATATAAAAGACAAACTATATTTTGTCATTTTTTGACATTTTCTTCAATGAGAGGTCAAAGCTTGACCGGGGTAGACTGTGAAGTTGGACATACTCTGCTGAATATCACAACATCCTGCTCCAACTCCACCTCCTTCTTTCCTGTGAATTGCTGTGGCACTTAGGTAAAGGAGAATGGTTGGAAAGAAAAGGGATTCTTGGCTTCTTCTTTTGTCTGCTAACTCTTAATTTGCATAGGGGTATCACCATAAAGAAGAAAAATCATTAAAGTTCTTAGAAACGGAATCAAGATGAAGATGCATCCAAGGGCAGGTTCAGCAATGAGATCAAGTGCCATTAACAACAGCAAACTATTTCATCACTGCTGGTATTTTCATGACCTGATGCTTTTGGGATAAAACATGCGAAACATGAATTTCACCCTTCCCCAATGTAAAAATCCGAAGGAACATCTCTTCTAGTTGTATACTGCATATAATATTGCATCAGGAGAAATTATGGCTCTCACAGCAAACAGTGCATCTTACATATCAAGAACAGATCAGAATTAGCCACGGATACGAGAGCCATGTGAACTACTGTTTTGGTCCAGGCTGCTTCCTAAGCTCAGTTAAAACTCAATCAATAACAAACACAGGTTTGAGTGTACAGCTCTTTCAGGCAGATGCTTCACACAGCTATCAGCATTTGGAATTCCAATGGGTGTTTTCCAACTCAAACAGCTGAAAGACTAGAGCTATCAAATAATGAAAACAATCACGTGAAGAGGAAAAATAAATAGTTTAATGCATGATAAAATTGTCAGATTGCTTCTTAAATAGACTGGTAATACTAGAACAAAACACATACAATTTCCCATATGGCATGCAATACAAAAGGTTTCTTAAAATTAATTTTTCTCTCCGATAGTACTAACATTGATAATGCTATAAACAAGTGACAAGAAGCCATACTTCACTAACATGGTAGTGAAGCCATTCCACATAAAGTTAGTGCTCTAATATTACTTAACATGTTAGATAAAACTAACCATTACTGGCTGTAACTCTCATAGTACAGTGGCCTACATGGTCTGTTTCAGCACCTTTTAGCATTCATTGGTCTATCTATCTCATCTGATCTGTTGTCAACAAGAAAAACTATTTGCTGCCTTATGAAGGCAAATATCTTGCATCTGTTTGTTTTTATTCCCACTGCTGGGACAGGGCCTGTAACTAGTGACATTGCCTAGTTTCTCTCTGAACTTACAAATGTGGCTCAAATAATTGTCTATGCTCCAGTACCACTAGCTAATTATTAAAGCACACAGTTAATCTGATCCTTGAAAGATTCCTATAACATTCGGATGCATTAGTGAGCATGTTGTATGTCTTACCAATGTGTGTTTCTTCATTTCTCTTTCACATTAGAGAAAAATAGAACAGATACCACCTTACCGAGTAAGATTGTAGGATGAACAAGGAGATGATGGGAATTGAAGCTCACTTAAGAAGATAGTGCAAAGGTCTTGTATGTAATTAAAGAAAGTAGAAAGTATATTTAACTTTTCTGCTTGTTTTATGAGGAAAGAGCAATGAGGAAACACAGCTTATGTAGTTAGCAGGGAAAAAAGTAACAGACATGAACATGGGTAGAAGTGATCATTAAGGATGAAGGTGCGCAGATAATTTTGGATAAGCCAAGTGAAGAAGCAATGAGCCACATGCAAGACTGCTTTTTAAAGGTCATACAGGGAATCCAGATGTAATTCTAAGGTAAGACAAAGCAGTGGTTTCAAAGTTAACAGACCATACATGATATTTGTAAGCAAAATGAGTTATTTTGATACCGGGACAACAATAAAGGAGGAGGTAGTGGTGTTATAGGAGTACAACACTGTTACAAATGTACTGCATTTTCCATTTACAACACTGCATCACAGACAGTATTTGTAGGACAATGTCTTTAGAAGTGTTTCTACTAATGAATAGCTCCCTATCCTGGGATTACTAACAGATAGGAGAAGCCCCCTCTTCAAGGTGGTGAGGAAGATGAAGAGTCCTTCCATCTTTTCCCTGAAAAGCTAAAACAGTACAACATTAACATTAAAATGAAACTTTAGTTAGCTATTTCAGCATATTCTTTCCTGTCTCTTTTACACAGCATTTCCTATGAGCCCTGTCAGTTATATAAAGAACAAAATGTTACTGACAATTGGAACTCATTGCTTCTTGTTCTGTGGACAAATCTTACTTATATACATTGTATGGTGATGTGTTAGCCTAGATTTATTATAAAAGCACATTGGTCTGGCTCAGTAAGTTGAGGGTGGATGGAAGCAGCTCCATGAACCACTTTCAGTAAAATTGCAAAGACCATACAACTTTTATAGTGACATTTCAATCAAGACAACTGTAAATGCATAGGGATCACTAGCTAGTTACAGGTACTCATTGGAATCACTACCTAGAAAACTTGGCAGAATGAAGATCTGGTTCCTTTAAAAGCTATCTCTGTACATAATAATTCAAAAAACTAATAAAATATTGAAAAGACAAAAAATCAGGAGGCTTTTCATCCTTGAAAAACAAAAAATCCCAAATTTACTCCCGAATTACTTATCCTTGGCTTACTTGGATTAAGATTTGTTCTATAAACGTTCAAATAGAAATACAGAACCATGGAATCACAGAATAGTCAGGGCTGGAAAGGACCTTAAGATCATCCAGTTCTAACCGCCCTGCCATGGGCAGGGACACCTACCACTAAATCATGTCAATATAGAATAAGGAGAAATGTCAATTATTTGGCTCTCTGTTATGATCCACACATAGGAGATTTTCTGGTTTGAATTATTTTTATGCATAAAATGCAAAAGGAGATCTGAAAAGCTTGGTTGGAGTCAGTAGCCAATCAGTCTCACTGTTACTGCCTTTCTCATCAGAGGACCAAACAGTCAATTCAAGGTTATAAGCTGAGCATAGCAAGACTTCCTTGAAACATGAGTGTTCTCAATTTTCTTAACACTGATGTGCAAAACATATCTGCAAACAGACCCCAACATCTTCCAGAAGGGTTTTCTTTCAAGTAAATACTTCTAGTCTTTGTAAAGAAACGGTCTCTTTAATGTACTCACATGTCAGTGTGAGAGAAGCAGGGTCAAACTTCAACTTGTTACATTCGGATGTCCCAGGATTATAAATATCATCTTCATCATAGATATTTTGACGTAAAACGTTCTTTATGAAGTCTGGGTTCATTGTGGTTTCCATAAACCCCTCTGTTGGTGGTGGTACAGAGAATTCTAGCTGATAAAATACAGTGGAGTTTTCATTACTGAAAAACAAAGCCAAGTATAAATGCCTTCAAGTCCCCACTGGAACTTTCCTTTTTTGACAAGACTGACTTTTCATATCAATGTTGGTGCGGATTTTATCTGTTTTATCTTAAAGAAAAGCATTATAAAAGAAAACTGCCAAAGATTCATTTCCCCCTCCCCCTGCCTTCTCAGTATAGCTCTTGACATTAACAGAAACTGGGAACATACTTGAAGCTAACCTTTCAAATGGATAGAGGTCAACTGGATGTGTGTTCTAACAGGGTGAGGTTTACCAAACTCATGCTTTATAAGTACATAATGATAGCAGATGCTGTGTTATCTCAAGCATAGGTTGCTCTCCTGCTAGCAGGACCTGGGGCCACTCTGTTGTGCTCCTAACTCAGCTCTGGAGTGTGTTGTGCAACTGACCAAACTCAAGTCCATCCCTGCAAATTGTATTGTTTGTGGTCTACCAAGTCCACTGACTACAATTGGGCAGTTACATTTTGTACTCATTGAATTTGAAACATAAATGAGTATTTGGTTGGGGGGGGAGGGGGAAAGAAAAGGAGACACACAGGGAGACAAGCAGGGAACGGAGGGGAGGACGGACAGGGAGAGATAACCTAGTTGATATGTATGCAGAACTACAGCTTTGCACTTAATAGTCAAAATCATACCTTTTACCTCTAAGACTAAGGAGCTCGTCTCACTCAGTGAACAAGGCTGGCATGCCCGAGGCTGGCAGTGCAGGGGAACACACTCCTCAAAGCGCCCTCAGGACTACCCCTTGCAGCATCCCAAGGGGACTCTTCCCCTGTCCTTGCTCTCTTAAGAGCTTTGGGCCTTTGTAAATCTACTTCCCTTGATTTCCTACTGTCTTTTTAATTCCTTTAGTAACAGTGCTTTTCCAATAGTCCTTGGGGAAGCTCTCCAGCTGCCTTCCCTTGCATTTCTGCTGTCTCTCTACAGCAGAACCAAGCTGTAGCTGATCTTTCCAATTGCCCTTTTCCCTTTGCTGCTCAGCCTCCCTCCTGTTGTAAATTTGTGGTGTCTCCACACATCAAAACTTTACAGTCTCAAACACAGTAAACTTCTTAGCCTTCCTTCAGTGACAGTTTTTGCTGAGAGTAAGATCCTCCCTCTGTTCCAACTTGAAGCTTTCTGCTGCCTATGCAAGGCAGGCTTGGATGCTTTTCCCCTTCTTACCACTGCTGCTCTTCTGGTTCCATTAGGCTTTTGACACCTCAGGTTCTTCTCCATGCATAAGCGTCTCCCACCTAAGCTAGCCTAGATTACACTCTGCTACCTGCCCTGCCTCTCACTGCTGTTCCCCAGCCTCTCCAGCATGCTGCTGCTTTTAGATTTGCTCCTCCGGTCCAAAATAAAGCGAGGGGGAAAGCGATACAAA
This sequence comes from Agapornis roseicollis, assembly GCA_002631895.1. Classification (NCBI taxonomy): domain Eukaryota; kingdom Metazoa; phylum Chordata; class Aves; order Psittaciformes; family Psittacidae; genus Agapornis; species Agapornis roseicollis. The sequence continues at coordinate 52,261 of NDXB01019551.1, forward strand.
GAAAGCAGTAATGCAGCATTACTGTTTGGGCTCTCACAACTTGTATGCCCCTGTTGCATTTAGCTCTTTTGGGAACAATGCTAGTTCAGCCCTCATGCCTCCCTGTGAACCCTTTTATTTACTTAAGGCTATTTAAGCTATGTCAATCCCAAATAATTCCAGCAGCTCATTTTCCTTGCAATAAATAACCTTGAATATTAGTAAGGCCTGCACTTTGAACCAAAGACAATACAGATGATACTTAAAAGCAAGAAAATGTTACTGTCATCATATATTATTAGCAGCACTTGCCATTTAAACCAGAGGATCCCTTGACTGTTTTTCATTCCTTATATATGTAACTTTCCCCCAGTCTATTTGTCACAGCTTTAAATGTCATGCATATCCACATAGGCACATGTATGTCTCATGAATACCTGGAATTTTCAGATACTTTTGGTGACAAGAAATAGCTTACCTGAAATAAACCACTTCAGCTGACCTAAAGTAGCGTCCTAGAGCTGGAGATGAACTGTAGACATCTGTTAACTTGTAGGGAAAAAGGAAAAGAAAAAGGAGTTTCTTCCATTCACTGTCTTCTTTCTCCATAAAACAAAGTGCAGAAAATCATTCTTAAAGGGTGCTTTAAGGGGCAGAAACACAGGTGCTGAAGGGTCAATGACAATTACAGCAAACTTCTGCCCTAGAAAAGGTACACCATCCGTTTAAGCTTGACAGACAAGTTAATCTGTGTGTTTGAGTGATTACTACATTACCTTAACACAATGGAGGCACTCAGGGTGAACTAAAAGTATGTGCTCATGTTGCCAGTGCAATTTAGGTTGCTTGGCTGGGGTTTTTATTAGTAACAAAAGCCCTTCTACTATTACCTGACAGAGGGAAGGGTCTCTCTACTGAGACTCCCTCTCCACAGTAAATCTGAATGGGCACTGCTATGCCTGCTGAGCTTAACTCAGAGTTGCCATGGCTCAATAGAAACAGCAACTATAAACCCAGGCTGCCATCATGTACTCACAGGAGGACGGGAGGACGCAAAACACAGTATTTTCAGCCACCATTTGGTTTAGATGACCTTCACAGGCCTCTCCTAACCTGAGTTACTCGATGATTGTCTGAAAAAGGTGATGACTATGTCCCAGCCATTAGTCAAACTTGGGGGGGGAAATGAGGCACCTTTCTTTAAAAAACCCTGACAAACCACAACCAAAACAGAACAAAAATCACTGTAAACTGCTTGTGTGCTTAAAAGCAAACAGGTCTGTTTTCTAGAGGAGGACTCCAATTGCGCTAGAAAAAGTACATCTTGTAACTTCCTGTGGACTTGCAAATGCCTGGATTGCTACACAGAAACTTTTATAGAATCATAGAATAGAATCACAGAACAGTCAGGGTTGGAAAGGAACTTCAGATCATCCAGTTCCAACCCCCCTGCCATAAGCAGGGACACCTCACACTAAACCATGGCACCCAAGGCTCTGTCCAACCTGGCCTTGAACACTGCCAGGGATGCAGCACTCACAACCTCCCTGGGCAACCCATTCCAGTGCCTCACCACACTAACAGGAAAGAATTTCCTCCTTATATCCAATCTAAACCTCCCCTGTTTAAAAACCACAATCTATGTTGCAAGCAGAATCAGCTCTGCCAAGAAACACATCAACACATACCTTCTTCTTAATGTCTTCAGAGGAAAGGTGTGGGAGACCACACATTAATTCCAGTGTTCCAGAAAAATTGCGACAATTCCCACTATTTCGGAGCGCATCAGCATCCCAATAGTCATCCTCATCCGTGTAAACATCTAATATCCAAAAGGAGAAAGTGGAGGAAAACGTTCCAGTTAGAAGCGATATCAGAGAGAATAAACAATAAATAAATCAATCTCCTCTTGACTTTCTCCCAGGTGGCTTCCTCACAGATTTCCTACATAATGACTGATCTGGAATGACAGAAAGAAAGCGCAAGTCACCTAAAGGAAAGTGACAGCACACAGAGCTCAACCACCAACTCCCATTAGCAAAAGTCTTACTAGGTTGGGAGCCGGACAGGTGCTCACACCAGATAAGAGGACCAGAGTGCTCTATTGCACTTGTTGCAATGTCACAAGCATCTTTTCCATCCTCATTCTGGACTCTGTTCCTTTAACATTTTCTCACTCAGCTACAAATTGATAAGGGTATAAGTTGCTTGCTGCCTACTAAAGTGGAAGTGTTTAGATCCTCTACTCAGCACACTGGACTCTGCAGTGAGCATCCCAGTCCCTTCAGCAGTTCACAGAAGGAGTTTAAAGGATGCTGCCATTCAGTTTGTCTCAGATTGCACATATTGTACATTTGTATTAGAGGATGAACCAAAAGTGAGATACTTACTAGAATAAAGAATGAGGCTGATGAGAATGACCAGGAAGAATACTAGAAAAATTGTAGTTATAACCATCCACAGTTTACATTTCCAGAAAACTACATTCCTACATGAGCTCCAGCAACTTCTCTCCTGGTGTAAAAGGAAAGGGCATATTGATTAATGAAATAAAGCAGGGAGAAGATATTGAAGCACTGATCTACTGGCACACTTAGAAACAAACAAAACCCCAGCCCCCACACAGATGGGACAGCCTCACTGGTAAGCAATGCCTTACATCAGGGGTTTCCATCCTTAACTGCTACTGCAGGTGGGAATGTAGACCTGCAGGACACAAAGAACATTCGTAGGCATGATGTTACTCCATAGATGTAATGTTTCCAACTCCTGAATTGCCCATAAAGCTAAGGTCCTACGAAGGTGCTGCTACATCTTCCAGATGTTTTTTTAGACAACTGCTGCTGTTAAATCCCATGTAGCAATGAGGTACTATCAGCTGCTTGCTCAATCCTCTCCCTTCCCACTTCCCCTGTTGGGATGGGGAGGGAAATCAGAATAAGGTAGAACTCACGGGCTGAGATAAGAACTAAAGAATGAAACAAAGTCAGATATAATAATAATGAAAAAATGAGAGAAAGAGGAATGAAATTCAATAAGATCAAGTGATGACAATTGGTTGCCACCTGATGACAAATGCACAGCGCATCCCCCAGCCTGGAAGCTTCTGGCGTAGTTTATATCCTGAGCATGACATTTTATGGTATGGAACATCCCTTTGGCTGTTTCAGTTCAGCTCCTTCCTGGCTTCTTGTGCTCCTCCTGACTGGTGAAGCATGAGAGGCCGCAGAGTCCTTCACTAGGGTAAGTGCTGCTCAGCAACAACTAAAACCATCAGTGTGTTATCAGCATTGTTTTCAGACTAAAACCAAAACACAGCATTGCAGCAGCTACTGGGAAGAAAAATAACTTTCCCAGCTGAAACCAGGACATCTACATCAATTTGATTTACGTGTTCTAGGAGATGATCCTTTTAATTTCTGCCACCTCTGACAACCAAAAGGATGCTTGTGGAGAAATCTCCATAATCATTCACCTCTGCGGTGTTGATGATACCAATCTGCAGAGCTCCTGGAGGCAAGCACCCAGAGCTATTCATTAGATACTCTTGCATTAAAAACCACTGTAACATAATTGAGACTTTCACAGTTGACTTCTCTTTTGTTCAGGAGATTGGAAACTTAAAGGCTAATCTCACCTGTTCTAGGAGATCATGGGTAAACTCTCTTCAAAACAGCTGTACATTCATGCACATTCATATAGGAAAGAACAGTACTTGCCTTTCATTTACTTTTTAATAAAATCATGGTAGACATTAGTTTTATAATTAGTTATGCCTAATTAGTAAGCACTGATTAATTAGTGAATCACTATTTATATTGAAAATTAAGAAATAAAAATTAAAAAGCTTAAGTGAGTATCTGAAGGGGGCTATAGGGATGCTGGGAATGGACTCTTCATTAGGGACTGTAGTGACAGGACAAGGGGTAATGGGTTAAAATTTATACATGGGAAGTTTAGATTGGACAGAAGGAAAACATTCTTTACTGTTAGGGTGCTGAGGCACTGGAATGGGTTGCCCAGGGAGGTTGTGACTGCTCCATCCCTGGCAGTGTTCAAGGCCAGGTTGGATGAAGCCTTGGGTGCTATGGTTTCGTGTGAGGTGTCCCTGCTTATGGCAGGGGGGTTGGAACTTGGATGATCTTAAGGTCCTTTCCAACCCTGACTGTTCCATGATTCTATGACATAGGAAACAAAAAGCAACTCCAGTCGTTTCGTTCTGCCAGAAGACTGAAGGAAGAGCATGAATTCACAAGTAGACCATGCTGCTTCTTTATTTCCTCCTCCTCCTCCTCCCCATCCACCATAAACCCAGCATTAAACTGCGTCCTTTTTGACACCAGTACCAGGCAAGGAAAAGCACATGCTGTAGGTTGTCAGTGCCACACACGTGCAGGGTGGCAGGAACCAGCTGCTGGCTGGAGGTACTAACCAAGGTTACCTTCCTTTGCTTTTTCAGCTTCCTAAGAACACAGTATAATAGATAGCCCTTCACTGAATTTAACTAAAGCCCAGAAGCTGGCCTAAAGCTTCTTTGGGGGTGGTAGATGAACAGGGAGAGAAAACAGACACCCACAGAAAGACCTTAGAGAGTCATTGCTTGAGTGGCACAGGCAGAGAAAGGGAAAACACTTTCTGCAGACACCCCTGCATGGGGAATGAAGGGCAAAGGCAGAATACAGTTTTGCTTACAGCGTGCTTTCAGGTGTGATAGTGATTATGTATTGGTTTTAATATGATTTTAAATGTATTAGAAAAATAAACCTTCCATTTATGAAAAAGGCTATGCTAGTGTCAAATACCTGAAAAATTAAAACCCCAGTAACTACTGTACAACTACGAAATCAGCCATGGCAATATCAATTGAGACACACAGCTACCAAACTCAGGTTTGGATTAAGTTACATGTTTATGCCACCAAAAAATAATAACGATGGAATTCTTAATCCCACATAACAAACTGGTTTGATCTCAAGCGAACACTCAGCTCCCTGACTATCCCAGCACCCTCAGACATTGTCTGCATACATGGCAGGACTGCAGGGAAGAAGCAGCAGCAGAGAAAGCCCTTCCCAGTGGGCAGACTAGCTCTGATTAGCCTGCATATGAGCAGGAAGCAGAGCACGATAAACTTCCAGCAGTCCCTATGAGATAGATAGCCAATTGCCAACATTAGCAGAAACAGAGCCCAAATGAAAAGCCAGTGCTGGGAACGGGAAGGCTAAACAGAATCCTAAGGGTAATGTTTCTCAAGATAGCTAAACGGGTCTGGCTCATCTCTGCTTTCCTTCCACCCTCTCTCATTCCTCTTTGCACCTCCCTAGAATTAATTTGACCCTGAATTAATTCAGTTTATTAGACCAGAGGAGAAGTGACCAGCCCCCAGTATAACAGAGTAAATGGGGTTTTGCCTAGCAAAAAAGGAGTAAATCAGCCTACAGAGATGATCAGTGGGGCCCACACAAGGAAGCAATTGTGGTTGCAGGAAGTGGTATGACTAAAACAAATGAGCTCTCTTGGAGGGCTCAGCCATTCCTACAGAAGAGTGGGAAACTTCTTAGCTCTGCCATAGACATGCTCTCTGCTGCAAGTAATGAAAATCACAGTACAACGGTCACCTGCAAGTGTAACCCGCCAGCATTAGTCTGTCCCATAGCTTCAAGCTGAACACTGTGAGGACTCATGTGCTGGTCTTTATAGAGTGTCTCAAAGCTTCAGTTCATACAAATTCATTATTGTTAGCAATTGCAAATGACTCAAGGGGCAAGAGAATCCCAGCGTGGTCTGTTGCAGGACATCCTACTCTTATTTGGGCAGTGCTGTTCTTCCAATTGATTTGATCTGAGAGAAAGCTTGCTTATAGTACGGCTTATCAGTTCTTGTCCTCTCTGGCTTTGAGCCCAATCCCACCAACAGCACATGAAAAGAGAAAGCAAAACTCAGAGTACCAATTACAACTTTGTTTCCTAATTGCAAGTTCACAAACAGCCAAACACAAAAATTAAGAGGGGTTCAAACCCCATGCCGATATCAGAACACTGAATTGAGAAGAAGAAATACGTCAAACAGGCTTTCAGCCTTTACAGTCAAGCGAATAACCTTTCCCCCCTCCCACAAACAACAAATTAAACCACCCCTACCAGATGTTCCTGCAGAGTGTCTTCTCTCCTGCTGTATGGTATATTCCCTCGAGTGACGATAAAAGGAGCAAGTGAAATTCCTACCTTTCTGGTTTGAGCGTTTGGAGGCTTGTCGTGATCAGCCTCACTTTCTTCCGCATTATCTTGTCGTAATTCCATGATCTCATGCTCCTGAACACAGCTTTGCCTTTTCATAGCTTCTGCCTCTGTGCGAGGACCTCTGTCTCTGAAGCAAGCAAGAAGGCAGCTCATTTCCTTCTGCTTTCAACTGCAGTTCTGGTCAGTAACAGTTTTTGTATGAGGCTGGAGACAGTAACAAGGAGAGTCGGGATAGTTTTCATGGGAGTGATCTAAAAACACCGGTAAATAAGGGGAATTCCTTGGAAATGACGTCCTCTGCAGTAGCTGCAGAGAAACGGGATGTGGAGGAAGTATCAATTTGCCTAGCCCTCAGCTCTCAACTATGCAATACCAGGTTTTCCAGTTTGACTACCTGTGGCACCAGCCCTTGGCAAGCAGGTGACTCAGCTATGTTGTCACTTGCTGAGGCAGTTTTAAAAGGAGCCAGATTGCTTTCCCTGCTGCTGTCAGCCAAAATGCTGAAATCCTATTGCTGTTATCCACACAGCTAAACAAACAGATATGATTCTGAACAGCACAAACTGAGTAAAGGTTCACACAGCTTGAAGCTTAGTTAGGCTGTGAAGGGCACGTACGCGTCCATCAGCACTTCTAACTTTAGTCTCTTTATAGTTGATAACAAAATGAATGCTACTGACCTTTGTACTGCGAATTGTTCACTCTTTAGCTGTTACGCAGGCTAAAATCATCTTTGGTGTAAAGAAATCACAAATGTCTATTCACATACTATTCAACCTCGACCTGAGAAGCTGCTTCCATGTGAAAAGACAAATCTGAAGACAAGAGGAAGATGACCTTCAATTTCAGCCTATGGTCTACAAGGCATGCTTTTATGAAGCAAATCATGGTGCAAGTTGAGTTCTGCTCTGCACTATGATGAACTCCCCTATGCTACTTCAAATCACAGCTTGCTGCAGCCAGGGGCTGATTCCTCCCCTCCTTCCCCCCTCTCCCCCAGTATCCTTCATCCTACCTCTTCTCACTGTTCCTGTTCTGACCCCATCCTCATGTTTCTTCTCCCCCCCCCTGCCCCAAGCACCTCTCTCCCCCTCTGGATAAAGAGGGTTGGGCAGGCAGCTGTGTGTTCACTCTCTTGCCCCAGCAGAGAAAATAAAGCATTAAGAGGAAAACAAAGCCTCTGTCTCCAACTCCCTCCCCTGCTGGCTGAGTACCTATTCGTAGCATTGCTCCTTTTCCCTGCCAAATGCTTGCTTCATCCCCAGCTCTTCATTCCCCCCACCTCACCTTCCTGAGCCAGATTTTCTCTTTGCGCAACTCATCTGGTGACTGACTCCTGAAGCATTCCAAGGAATTCAGATTCCTGATGTCACATCACAGATATCCAGGCAAAAGCACTCCAAAAAGCTGAGTACAAGGCTTGGCTACATTCCCCAAAGAAACCCGAATACCAATTGCCTATCATCACTCCAGAAGATGGAGGCTGAGCAGCCATCAAGCTCAGAACATGTCTTCATCCGCAAGCTTTTGCTTGGAACATCTTCACTGAAAAAGCCTTTACCTGCTGATCTCAGTACTCCTGCTAGATGATGAGCTTCATTTATTTCATTGCCACTCACAGTAAAAGACCTTACCTTCCTACTGAATTGTCTGAAACCAAAACAGTTTTTCCAAGTCAAATGAGTTAATGATTATGGGTCTCACTGTGCAAAAGCCAAAGTCCTTTTATTTACATCTGTGAAGGAGCTCCTTGAGTTTCTTTCATCTGGCTGACCTAGCTTCCACGATTGGTGCACTTCTTGCGTGTGAAGTACTGACCGTTCTGGCACATAGAGCTGGGAAACTCAGAGAAAATAGGAAGTCAAGAACTGATCTGACCCTTCTGACCTAGGCTTTTTTATCTAAAACAGAACAGGAAAACTGTTTTCTTCCATAGTGGAGACATCTCTGTGATGAAAAGGAACTTACGCCATTAAATGTGCACTTTACTAAACAGGCAAGTTAATCTCAGCATTACAAAAAGAGGAACCTTCAAGAATGAAATGTAGCTCTGATTTCACCTGGGGGTTAGAGTTTCAGAGGCACAATCAAATGAATGAATCATAGCCACTTGCACTTTTACATTGTGTTTATTAAAAAGAGGTGAATGACTGGCTAGTCATTAGAGATACTAAACCCCCTAAAATATAGGCTTTGAGTGTAGTTTACAGAGGAAGTTTGACATAACCATGGTGGGCAGGGAGTGAGAAGGCCCAACACTGGGGGAAAAAAAGAAGGAAAAGCAGTATCAGTGTTTGACATGGAAATCTCACTGCATGCAGATTACAGTGTTTTACTGTGGTGGGTCTCAAACTAAACAAGGATCACACATTTATGTACAGTAGAAGTGTGATGTGTGGACAGCAACGACTGGTATTGAAATTGCCAAATTCTTTGGTTCTTAGTATGTTAAAGGTGAATACTCAACACTTCCAAATATTGAGCACAATTTAAAGACCATCAAGACAGAGCTTTCATTAAACTCAATACCAGCATTCCTAAGTCCCATAAACAGCTTTGGTAACCTTAAAGAACCTTGATTTGGGCTGCTCTGCTCATCAGGAAATTATGATTAGCAAAGCTAGATTTACTGCTAGGGTTAAAGAGTGTGGCTGTCATTTCCTCTTCCACTATCTTTGATTCCAAGGATGCATACAGACACATAAATCCCTTTTCCTTTTATGTCCCTTTCAATGCAGTGTAACCATGTGGGCACAGCCCAGGAAGAGATGTAAAGCAAAAGCCCTGACACTGAAATTCTGCTTGCTGCAGACCAAGGACGTCAGGAGAATCAGTGCGAACCCATCAGAAACATGCTAAACATTGACAAAGCATGCAGGAGACAGAGCTGCAGAAATACACTTGCAACAGACTGCAAACATCAGAACCTGTGCTCAAATAGTAAAGACAATGTCAAAAGTTTCCTTTTATTTAATTGGTTAGAACTGAATATTTCTTTCCTCTTATTTAAAGATCACCACACAAAACCTAAATAGAATCATAGAATAGCTAGGGTTGGAAAGGACCTTAAGATCATCCAGTTCCAATCCCCCTGCCATGGGCAGGGACACCTCACACTAAACCATGGCACCCAAGACTCAGCCAAATGATGCTCTTCCAGTTCTTGAATGAAAATTTCTTACATCCTAACATTTGTGAGATATGTATTTGGTGTTTTTAGGAAAACACTGCAGAAACCACAACAGTTACAGCCTAGAAGGTAGAGTCATGCAGTGACAGCATAACAAGAGAATAAATCAACCTCAGCTTTGCACACTATGCTGATTATAATATTTGTATTTTCAAGACATATGAAACAACAATTCAAGTTTAGAATCCTGTTACACCACTAAGGTAATTACATGACTTGAGTATATATGGGATGTGGCCATGAATATCTACACATGTGGAAACATGGATACGGAGACAGCAAGGGAGAGGGAAAAAGGGGAGAAGACTGACAAAAGAGATTTGGCTGTATTTTGTGACAAGTTCTAATACATTTTATGTTGGTTTTACCATAGTGCTGTTTCTGCTGCAGGGGATAAAAAAGGAGAATCCATAAGGAATTTGAAGTTGCTCTGAATCTGAGCAGTTACTGCTATGTGAACAACAAATCATAGTTTCTTCAGTAAGAAAGTACACATTCTTTCATGAAGAAACAGTCAGTGGTACTTCACGTTATATCATCAGTGTGACAGACTACTTTAGGAAGCAGCTTTCATACTGGGAGATGATCTGCATTTTCTCCTTGGCACATCAGTTTGTATTCTGACGAATCCAGTCATAAAGTGCTGTCACCTTAGTGTATACACCAGGGCGATTGCGTCGAGCACATCCTTCACCCCAGCTCACAATACCAGCAAGGTACCATCTATTCCCCTTTCCTGTGCAGGCCAAGGGACCTCCAGAATCTCCCTAAAATGATGAGAATTCAGCCATTAGTGCATGCACACATACACACACACACAAGGAACTATGACAAAGGTTAGGCTATTCCAAGACAGACAATTCCTGCTCTTAAATTAAAATTCAGTATTAGTGGTTTATTTCTGGATAGAGTGTACCCAGCTATATGTCAAACTTATTTGTTTTAACTTACAGAAGTAGCACACTGATGGATATAAAACAATGGCAAGAAGTAGTTCTTACAAATACTCATTGCTAATGTCTCATTACAGGACTCCTAAGGTGTCTGATGACAGGTTGAATGGGGAGAAAAGACAACAGGGGTGGAAAGCAGGAATTCTGCTGTCATTTGACCATACACAGGTTGAAGGCAGAACTCTTATTCTGTGTGTTAAATGAGAACAGAAAGATACCACACACCCCCCTCAACCAAATGAAATAAAACAAACCCAGTCACAATTAAGTATTCTCAGCAGTTTCATAATCAAGCCTGTGTCTACATTCATAGAGAAGAGGGAGGAACCAAGACTAAGGAACATGCAGATAAAAACTGGCTTCTCAAAGGGATCACGTAGCCCTGTAGAGCAATATGGAAGAGTAAAAATGGCCATTTAGTTCAGTTCACAGGATCAAGCTGCATTTGGGCTCACAAATGCTTTGTGTCTTTCGTTGTGTTAACCTTGTACGCTTTCTGTAGACAGACCACTCCACGGAACTCTGAGCACTTATGAACACAGCTCATCTCTGCAGCTGTTTCTGATGCATACAAGGCAGCCCTCAGTCTCCAAGTTGACCCTGGGGTGCTGCTGGGTTTTGCTTACTTGGAGTTAAACTGTGGAAGGGGTCAGAACAAAGCCATGTACCATGAAAAAGAGTAACAATAGAAAGCCTTCATTGCCAAACCAAACAAAATGATCAAGAAATAAGCAAAGAGCCACAGCAGTTCTTCCCCTCCCTCAGGCTGCTGTCATACAGCCAATGCTGATAAGCCAAGAGACTGATCTCAAAGTGACTTGAGAGAGGAAGCTATGTAGTCTGGCCAATTACACAGCCAGTTCTGAAGGAGTGAAGGGACTGTATGCTGGTGAATAAAGGGAGGATCCTAAAAAGAGGAGCCAAGACCAAAGAACGTCTTAGAGCGATGAGAAAACAGAGTCTGAAAGGGGAAATGTTTTATTTCTCACTCTAAGTATTACATCCTCTAAAAATGAAAGGTATTTGACATTTATGTCAAATTTCCTTCCTTATTTTGGATACCCTTCAACTGCCATGTTCAGTTAATCACACACACTCAAGACATCTCACTTTACTACTAATGAATAACACCCCTGAACAGCAAACCGCCAACAACCCACAGCTTTGAACAGTTTCCCAATGAAAGCGAATATTCTTTCATGGGTTTTCTACAAGTTCTGGATTACCTGGCATGCATCAACACCACCGTTAAGATTTCCAGCACACAGCATACGTGATGTGATAGGATTATCATACAATTTACTGCAAACACTTCGGTTGATTATTCTCACTCGAGCTTCTTGCAGTGTTTTGGCAAGATGACCTATTAAAAAATACAAATAGTATTGCAGAGGTTATGGAGATCCAGATTTCTAACAGAGATATCACCTCAAACAAAAGAGAATAACTCCAAACTCAAAATCTACCCAGCTGAAGACAGAAGAGCAATTCCCCCCCCCACTACAATTGCTGCCTGCCCTTAGCTTTTGAAAGCTGTGGTCTACAAGGCCCTCTAGACAGAGGTTCTCCATCCACCACCTTTCCATTTCCTTAGTCCTTATCCTCCCCAGCTTGTTCTGCCAGAAAGCAGTAAAAAAGCCATGCAAATTAGAAGACTCCACACAGTGTGACTGAGTTTGAATGCCATTTCCAACTATGCCCAAAGCTTTTTTTGTTGTTTACACTATGGTTGTTTTCCAGACATTGTCCAAGTCCTACTAAATGACATTCCTACATTCTCCTCTATCCTCTCACTTCTATGGAAGGAGCTGAGGAATGAAGCTGAGACAGGAACAATAAATAACTTTAAAACACTAAATTTGTAAGTCACAAGTGATTTTAAGAGCTTAACTCAGTACTTTAGTCTTGGCATAAGGTGTCATTGTTAATTGAATATCCTCAGTAATGTTCTGGCTAACAGGGGACATAACCTTTTCAATACCTGAAAGGTCAGAGGAAGCACTGGGCTTTGGTTTGTTTGCTCATTCAGCTCTGAGGATGGGTTGGGGATGAAACAGTTAAGACAGAAAAATAAGTGGTTTTTTTCCATGCCATTATATTGACTTTTAAGTATTACTAACACTTGTTAAAAAGGAAGTCATTGTAAGAAGACATCGTTTGTAAACCCATTTGTATTTCAGTAAGCTATTACTTTATTACCTAGATTTAATATTATGATTTTAAAGAAGACATATTAAGGAAGCCAGAATTACCATAGCATATGGCTTCAGGTCAAACACAGGGACCTAGGTCTCAGCACAATCGCGGGGACCACTGCAATTCTGAGAAGTTAAGCTCAGATGCTAAAGCTGGCTCCTGTTACATGAAACAGGGCCAAGATCCTGTGGGATCCCCACCTCCTCTCTCCAACTGCTTGCTTTTTCCTGCCTCTCCCCCTCAGCATGCTGTTCCAAGCTGTACAGAGGCAAAACTCCTCATGGGGCATACATTAAATTGCCTTTGGCTAAGGCAAAACAAAAGGATCTTACACAATATCTCTGCAATTATTGCTGTTCATGGCCTCGTATTGTCGAACACAGTCTCAGAGGCAATTTCTTTCTCTATAATAATTCCAAATAACTCTTTCCTTTACATGTAAGGTTGCTTATGAACTATTCACTAGCTAAAATGAGCCATGAGCTTCAAAATAGGCACATTTTTGTAGGCCTATGGTCATTTGGTTTTCAATGGTCTGTGACACCTGAGTACTTATAATAGGCATCTATCACCTGCCACCCAAGCAAACATTTAGAACTGACAGACTGTAGCTAAGGGCCCATTTTCTGGCTTTTTATAGACCTACTAAGTAAACCAAAGGTATTTTTGTTACAAGTTTAAGTATTCCATTGCTAGAGTTAAACACAAAGCCAAGCTTGCAAGAAGTAAATCCAGGAAAGGAACATACTATTTTCTTTCATGGCTCCCCAGCCAGTTACATAGCAGACAGTTCCATAAACAAATACTCTAGAGGTGCTGGGTAAACAAATGGGCTGTACCAGCTCACTGAAGAGTACAGGAGTCTCCATTTCCAACAGGGCAATGTCATAGTCAGAGATAGAGTGGTCATACTGCGGGTGGACAACAATCCTTTTGATTGATCTCAGAGTTATACGGTTGCTCTTTTCAGTAATAGTATGTAAGCCCATATATGCTCTCCATCCCGAAGGAACGGAGTATCTGCAAAGAGAATGGTTTTAGAACATCCCATTACAAAGTAACATGGTGTCAATTCACTCCCTTTTGTCTACTTTTCAGTATTTAATGAAACTCAACAGAACCAAAGTGGATGAAGTAGGATGATGGTGTCCATCTCCTAAAATATTAAGTAATGTTTTTTACTTATTGTTTTGAAAATACTATTTTCCTGGAGCTATAAGACCAATTCCTTCCAATGTACTATGCTTTGGAAGTCAGAAAAGCTGACTCCTTGCAACAACAGGAAGATAAGTCTTTTCAATTTATACCATCTGAACAGAACCCTGGCAAGTTTAACGCTCCACTTATCAATAAACAGTTCTTTTCTTGGGGGAAAGACCATAGCTTTTACTGGGAAAATCCCTGCCTTATTCTGTGCATCCTAAATGTAACTCTATGACAGTGTAACTTCCTCATACCTCACAGAACCAGAATCCAGGAAGCAATGAGCAGCAGATAAGAGCCACCTATTGGAAATAAGAGATGCACCACACACATGGCCATGTGCTCCCATGTGCAAACTTGCTTGCCAAGGCCACCTTCCAGACCTTGCATCTTCCCCTCCAACAATTCTGGTTTTCTTCAGCTGGTGTCTTCCACAAGCTAATAGAGATAAGTTAATAAAATCATCACAAAAACCTCACTTTATTATGCTTAACACAGGAATTTTTATCCATACTCCTCAAAGCTGTTAGAAAATGAGTATTTTCTTCCTGTGCAATCAGTAAAAGGTAAGTGTGCTTGCACATTTTCATTGAATAGACAGGTCCTTGATAAACCCATCATTACCTATATTCCCTTACAGCTTTTGGAAGAGGTTAGTGACTCAAACAGATATTTAAGCACAGTTCTAAGCTGGGTTGTTCCAAAATCTGATTTGAATAAAATCTCATACCTTCTCCTTTCTTACACAGGAGTATGTACAAGCACAGCTCCTTGACTGCATTTCATTCAGCAAAAAACAGGCACTAAGACCTACCAGCTTACCCTGGAAGAGTGCATTGCTTGAAATAAGTCATCATAGACAGATTGGATCAGTGGATTTAAAATGAAAGCGTGCAAAGGTCAAGACAGAGATTTTCATGCAGATGTTAGCAGGAGATTACTTTCTTTCATTCACATTTGATTTAATGGAGTCTTAATCCAATAGTGCTTGACCACAGCACACATTCCTGCCTCAGTTTCCCAAAGTCATTCATTTTTAAACAAAGGTTACCACACCACAGTTCATTTCATCAGAGCCATCTGCACAGTCTCTTTTCCCATCACACTCAGGATTTGGCTTCAGCAAGCATTTTCCATTGAGGCATTTGTATGCATAAGGGGAGCAACTTTCATAGGCTGAAATAACCAGAGAAGACAGTGTCATGTTTGGAGCCATGGTTTCAAATGAGAAAAATAAACTTCTATTTTCAACCTATGGGATAAAACTTGTTCAAAGCTACATATTCCAGTCTGCTTGAGCTCATAGTCTGTACTGGTGCAAAACTGGTCCCCCTGTAGATGGGGGAGAGGGGGAATGTTCTGCTTTGATTAACAGTCATGCTAAATTCGGTCTCCACTGCTCATAGGGAAAAAGGCAGAGGACCCTTCAGCTGTTCTCACCTGCATGTTACTTAACTCTAAACCTATCAAGCTAGGCTTGTTTTAGCTTCACCAGCCCTACTGGCATTACAAGTCAATCTTCACAGCAGAGGCCTCCTAGAAGTCAACCTTTTTATTATTAACTAGAAGTTGAGAAAATTGTGGAGAAGCTTTACACCTGCTTCCAATCGTTTTTTGGCTAAGGATTATCACGGTTTCACGGGAGTCACAGGGAATCCTGACAGATCTCTGCAATAGGCTTCCGTTACTATCATTCTCACTGTCATTTGTTTACAGTGACCCATAAGCAGTGGAAGGGATTTATTTACTTTTCCAACAAACAAGGACAAGCCCACGGCTAACTCAAGGATTCAAGCCAAGGCAAAAATTACAAAGGCAAAATGCAACAAGTCACTAGGGAGACATGAGCAGTACCAGCAATGTCTGTAACCTTGGTGGACCTACAGTGAAAGAGACCATACATGTGGCAAAGGGCAGAAGTCCCAAAGCTATAATGTCTCTCTTCCTTACATTATTTGGTACTTGATCTGGCTGTTGTTCAGAGAAAGTGCTCTGCTAACAGAATCACCAGCAAGCTGTAGTTAGGTCATCTAACTAAAATCACTGTTAGCTTAGGTTTTGCTTCATTAATTTCTTGTCTAGACTTTCCTAATAACAAGTTATGCCCTCCTTGGGGTTTATTTTACACCATCATGAGACTTGTATGTCATGCTGTGAAAAAGATATGTAAAAATACTATATTAATTCATTAAAATAAACATATTCTTGCTTCTGCTTTCCACCATCTTTTGGAAAATAGCTAAAAGAGTATACTTACAGCAGTTGTTTTCGTCACTGTCCTCCCCACAGCTGTCATCATCTTTACAAGTCTTATACTGGTGCTTACACTTCCCATCACCACAGTTCAACTGTTCTGGATTACAACCTGAAGAAGAAAGGTCTATAAATGCTTTTTATAAATAGCTGGCTAGCAGCCTCATACTACACTCCCTACCAGAGGTCAAACCTTGACGTTACTGTGCCAAGTCTGCAGGACGTTAGTCTACCTTGGTTTTGGTAGCCTCCAGTGACAGAGAGGCTTATTGTGTTACTTCACTTATGCTGCTCTCTCTGACCATGGATTAATTTCCAGTCAATCTTTCTGGCTGCTCTTCATTGTTTGCTATCTTTGGTGTTCAGAGCCCAGTCTGGATACAGTACTCTAGCTGAAGCCTTCCCACTGGTGACTGGAAAGAACAAGTGGGGCACTTAAACCCAACAAACCCAAGCAACAAAACACCAAATAAACACAAAGCACAGAAAATTGTCTAACTCTGACTTTCAAATCTGCTTTTGAGCTACTGTCACCCCCAGACACTTTTCAGCTGAAAAAGCAGCTTAGGGAATCCACATGCATATTGGATCACCTAAGCCCAGTTCTTGTCTTTATTGACACATCCTCCAGCTTGTCAGGATCAGCTGTTTAAACACATCCCTCTCACATACACCCCTCTTTCTATGATGTGGCACTTTTCCTGTTCCACAAGAACCTTCTCCAATCTATCACTTCGATCACTAACAAAAAACACACAGGACAGACACTGGCAGAATGACAACAATCATATCCTTCCATTTTGGTGGAGTCATTGGCAATCACGCTCTGGAAACAGCTTCGTATGTTTTTGTCTCACAGTGCTTCCTTTACTTACTGATAAATTAGGCACACAAAAGAGCACCAAAGTGCAACTTCTGCTCTAGTTACCTTGTCACAGCAGAGAACTGAAATGAAGTAAAAACCTTCATGCTGGTTTTTAACACCTATTTCACTGATTACAAATAGTTTACTTTAACTACTTCTTGCTTTATTTGGCTTTGAAAGCTTAACTTGTAAAGATCAGTGTAAAATCCCCTTCCTGTTTTATTCTGTCCTCCCACTCTTTAAACACATTACTCAGCCTCTTCTGCGGGCTTTTAGATCTTCACCACATCCTTCATGTGATCTTAAGGATAGCTGCCAATATTTTAGAGATCATTTCAGCAGTCTCCAAGCTTCCTGGAGGAAACTGTTTACAGGAGAACACAAGCAAGAAATAGCTGCCCTACCACGGTCTAATCCACCACTACCATCTGAGCAGCCTTTCCAGCTTTAAGACTGACTGCTTGACAGACTGCACATTCTATCCTCACACCTAAGTATAAGGCAGAAAAGTAAGAAATTAATGGCACTAGAAATGCTGTTGCAATCTAAATGCATTGACACAGAACTGTACCATGGAGAAATATTAAAATGGCTATTAAAAAACAAAGCCAGGTGTCATTTTTAATCTCAATTGAATGGAAACCAGGCAATCCTATCATACTTGGCATAATCTGCCAAATATTTTTATCAAGCAATCTGAATTAAATAAATCAATACTCACCTAAATGGACTTAGAAAATGAAATTCACATTCATTGCCTGACTCCAAGTGATTCAGCACAGATATATAATTGCTACTGATGGTGAACACCTCTTCAGTATGTTAAGGTAATGCATTTTACATGGCATCATCTAAGGGTTGGGGGGGAGGCTAGTGGTGCTAGAAGTCAAAACAAGGCATTCTCCATAGTACTAGCAATACAAATTTCCTGACATTAAAACGTTGTAGAACTCATCTCTGTGCTGCTACACTCCAACTTCATGTCTGATGTGAACAAATGCTGTAGCAAACACTCCTCAAACCTAGCAGTTCCGTTACGGAACAGCCTGTCACCAAGAACTCATTTCAATTGCACTTTATTTAACAACTGATATCAATGCCAAGGTGTTTCTCTGCAAAATATAAAAAGTATTTTCTGCTACTTTCTTTTTCGTTTTGTTTAATTTCTTTTTTTCCTGGCATGTCTAAAAATAAAAACTGTGAAAGAAAAAGTAGCCAAAAATACTCCTTTTTCTGCCCACATCAAGCTAACTTAAAATATTTCCCCTCTAGCATCACAAACAATTTAACAGTTAAATCACATTGAAGCTCTAAACACATTTGTCCAGCTTTTTATTTAATCAGTTCCAATCCGGAGTTATTTGGCTCTCCTCACTGCCCTGCATGTGATGCTGGTGGGAGGAAAGCACACACTACACAACCAGCACCAACTCAAAGCTGGAGTCTCTCTAATGTTCTTTTCCCCATTCTCTGAAGTAATTCAGCTGATGGCTGGCATTCCCTTCCCAGCTGAACTCAGAACAGTGCCTGTGGTTTCCAATAATTGTGCTTTGGTAGGCTTTCAGCAATGGAAAAGTCTGATCTGAGGTGGGTGACTGCAGGTACTAAAGATGGGGGAGAAAGTTATTCACCCCCTCAACCCCTTATACTATTGCTACAGGCAAGGCTATAATGGAGGACCAGCTTTCCCAATACATCCTGCTCCCTCAGTACCAACTTGATATGACACATCTCAACTAGTCTGTAGCTCCTGATGGATCTTAATACAGGTCCTTAACATTGTGGCTAAAGATGAATTATACGGCTTTGTGTCACCTCATTGCTGGCTCAGTTGTAGAGGTGAAGCAGAGCACACAGAAAGTAAAGGCTTGTACATGTAATAAAGACTGGGGATTCTCTGTTAAAAAAGCCCCCCGAAACCCAAAAAAAAAAAACACATGAAAAACCAAGGTGTTTTTCTGCTTTCACTCATCTCTGAACTGGTTTTGAGGCAGTAAGCACAGTAACAATAGAACACAGCATAGTTTTAAGCTTTTTCCATTAGAAACAGACAAGTTAGTAGAAAAGAAAATCCCTGAAAATATGAACCCTATAGAATGATTAATATATATTATATATTATATTATAAATATATTCTAATATATAGAATGAACCTGCCACTTATTTCTGATGAAAGACACAAAACAAGAATCTATTCCAGAGATCTTAATACACAAATGTTTCTAAGTGAGCAATAATACTCAGAACTCTACTCAGTCATGCTGCTGATCTGAAGAGGTTTCACAAACTGAACTGATTTCCTGAAATCACAGAGAACTTTAGCTACCTAGATATCAGCTAGGGTGGAACAACAATGGATGGCAACCAGGTAAAGGAAAGAAAAGGTATTAGCAAATTGTATGTTACAGATGCATCTTCCCTAAGAAATGTAATAAATAAATCTGTGTATGTTCCAGCTTCTAGAAGCATCCAAAAAAACCCCCCTAACACTTACCCAAAAGTGCATAGACTGGGGAGTCAGGAAAGGGGTGTAAGAAACCCAGTCATATTCCTGCAATGCCTGCTAGCAAGGGGTCCTCATTGATTCGCAGTGGAAACTTAAATTTGCCTAAACCTACAGGCTCATTCCAAGCATGCTGAGTTGTGATGTTAAAACAAGACCAAGTACTCATTGTTAACTCCTGCTGGCACAAGAGTCATGCTTAGAGGCTCTCTGCTGTGCTGTTTTCAGGGTGCAGATTGGCTATTTCAAGACATTGGCAAAATGACAAAAAAAAATGAGATCAGAGAAATTGGGAACTATTACTTCCCATTTCACAGAAGTGGGTGAGAAAAGTTAGAAAATGAGCACTAACACCTTAAGGCATCTTTTACCTAACTTTGTACATTTATTTGTTCAATTAGATGCACAGTAACACTTTAAACATGAAGTACATGCTTATTCACTTACGGTCCGTGTGACTGAAGGCTTTATATTCAATGTAAAACCCTCTGTGGGTGACTAGCTCATCAGAATGGAAGTTGATTGCGACAGAGTAACCGTATTCTCTGTTCCTGTTGCTTTCAGGAAGAGCTTTACAGTATCTAGCAAGGCAAAAGTTAGAATAATCAATTTCTAACCAAGCTGATCGTTACCATCCAGCTACCTCTCCTTTTAATGAAGGGTACCAACACCAAAAGCTTTAAAAGAAGAAAGATCAGCTATTTTTTAGTGCAAAAGAGCACAACAGAAGTATTAGAAAGCCTACTTACCAATGTCTTCCACTCCACAACTTCTCTGGGACTAGTAGACTTGGAAACAAATACAACAAGATGACCCATATCAGAGTCTACCTTAGAAATACAAACCACTTTGAAGCATGCTTGAGCTCAGATTTCATCTTTAGGTTTGCAAACCAAAAGGCTACAAATCCAGTAATAGAACATGGAATCATACAGCCCAATCCAAGTGCTGACACTGGTTTCACTATAACCCTGGATACTGGATTCCAAGGTTTGGTGTTTGTTGTTCATTTGGGGTTTTGGGAGGCACAGGGGTTTTTTTTGTTGTAAGCACACACACTGCAATTCATCTTATTTACAGAAAAGAATATGATCACTGAAGGGCAAGTAGCACAGAAAACGAAACTTCAGATGCCACAAGCTCTTCCCCAGCATCAAGACCACTGCCAGGAATTTACACTTCGATTGCAACTGCATAAACCCCCAGTTTTCTATGTCATTGCTCTTAAGGGGAATCAACAAAACGAGTGCCTAACACTGGAGAAAAAGCAGGATGCTTAAATGAACATAATGACAAATTTTCAGTATTAGAGCAGGATTGAGAACATTCTTCTGCTGAAATTCAGTGGAAGCACCCAATTTTTACTGACATTTATTCTCCTGCACTGGAAGCAGCAAGGCATCTTTTGTTTAAGTACAGTATGTTGCTCAACATTGAAGTGCAAATTAATATGTCAGAACAGAGTGTATTTACTCACCTAACCCCATCAATTTCTAACCAGTCTTTGTCACATTTACTGGACCCTGGAGACTTCTCTTGAATTTGTATTGTGAGGATTTTTAACGAGAGCTTGTAGCCAGGCAATGGTGCCTAAAAATCAAAGGATGAATATCCTGACACACACAGCCAGAAATTAAGACCTGCCCTTCTAAGATGATAAACCCTGTTTTGCTTATTATCAGATTAAAAATACTGCAGTTTCATTATGCAAATCATCACCTTTGGGGAACCAAAACACTTCACTATTTTAAACATGTATAGAAATCCTTTTAGACCCAAATTCTTTGTCCGGACTGTGCCAGGTAGGAGCAGGTAAGTCTTACTGCAATCAGCACAACACACAGCATTTGAGGTTCATGCTGTGTTTGTACTGCTGTGTGCTCCAGTAGCTTAAATAAGAGATTAAAGGTATCTATGGCAGCTGGTCATTCAATGCCATTAGCTATGACCTCTTTGCTTTAGAAAGCCTTTTTCTTCCTTTTCCTCCATATAGGTAGGAGTTTTATGCTACAAGCTGCTAACAGTTTTCATGGAGCAGATGAAAGGTAGAGACTTTTACCAACTCGTAGACATGAAGAGCATCCTTTTCCAGGGAAAGTCCAAAAAAAAGGCAGTTAAATGCTTAATGGAGAAACAGATCTACACCCCAGGAAGCTGGTGGGAATCATGGGCAGTTTCTAAGTCCAGCCAAAGGGCTTTGTGGAAAGCCAGAGCTGAATATATGAGCCAGAGAAGTCCTGTTTCTGCAGACTTCAAGGAAATACAGTGTGCTATCCACCACATGAGGCATGATTTAAATGACCTTCTTCTTCCTCTTTCTGACATAGAAGCAAAGCCCTGGTTATTAGTGATTTTCTCTGGCTGCTAGGAGTTACCTTACCCATCACTTTGTTTCTGTTATGAAAACTCAAATGTTTGGAAGCTGGCAATGGCTCCTTCCCATAAGTGGCACTTGTAGGACAGACAGGGTCAAAACACTGCCTAAGAAGTGAGGTGCAGTAGTCTTGGTATCTTTGCCCTCCATTTCACCCACAACAGAAGCCATTTCTCCCGCATTTATGTCACATAAAGCATTCTCAGCACTTACTCTGATGATCCAGCTGCAGTCAATATTTGGTGGGTAGTAACTTGGGTAATAAGGGGAACTCAGTGTCCCATTCCAGGAAATATAATGACCACCACACACTGGGAGAGAAATACATCAGCACATAAGCAAGAAACAGAGTTATCTCAACTGGACTAAAGTGCAGAGCCTACTTCACTTGCTAGGATCTCCTCTTTGTACAGAAACAGAAGCAGCAGTTGTGACAGTGTTACAGCATTAATATTGTATTTTGCCTGTATTAACAGCAAATCACGTACTTTCCACTTCCCCATTATAGTGAATGTCTCCTATTTTTGGATCAAATGACAATAAAGGATAAATACAAAACAACTTTGGAGGGTTTGGGGTTTTGGTGTTTTTCTAAAACCCCCTTCTTTCATGGGAGGTGGAAGCAGCAATGAAATGTGGACACAACAGACCTCCCCCTTCCAATTTACTTCTGACCTTCCTTGTTGACTTTAAGCACTAAAAAGCAATTGGCGCTAATTGAACACTCTGGTTTATTCCATATGAACCAGGGCGTTGTGTGTGTCGGTTCTCAGTCTGAAAACTCATGCCACATTTGAACAATGTCTCTGAGGTTTTATTTCTATCAGGATCTCTCTTACATAGCCAGTCTTTAGTGCCTTTAGTTCCCCTTAGGTATCAGAGTCAATGCTAACATGAATATAACAGAAAATAAGACAACTTTGAAAACAGCCAAGTTTTGTGGCAAATCCTGGGCTACGCATCCTTTGGAATGCCCATACTTAGAACAGTGAAGCAACTTTAACTTGGAATGTGCATGGGATAAGTATAAATGTGTAAGCTTTGGAGAAACTTACCCACTATAATTTGTCCCACAAGTTAAAACATAATCACTTATTAATTGGCAAAACTCTTTCATTTGGACCTCACTAAGTAACTGTGGCTAAGTTTTCCCTTAGAAAGCTCCTCTATGTCCTGTAACATTAGCAATTAACTATTGTTTTTTATCCTGTTAATTTAAACTGTTTAAATTTAAATTGTTAATTTACAGATTTTAAAAATTAAATTAACAATTTAAAAATATTTATCCTATAAATTAACAATTTATTGTTATTCAAAATACTTCACTAATCATCAGGATCATTCATAGTACTCCATAGGCTTGGAGGACGAAACCTTGGGTGGCATGGTTTACTGTGAGGTGTCCCTGCTTATGGCAGGGGGGATTGGAACTGAATGATCTTAAGGTCTTTTCCAACCCTAGCTATTCTATGATTCTAATATACTGCTTGGGTCTTGAATACAGTTTTCTTAACTGCATACATACACTGTACATATACAGTTAACTACACTGAACAGGGCTTTCAGAAAAGGATCAAAGACATATTAGAGACACTTGGTCTTGTTTTCTTTTCTCATTAAAAACACATCCCTAAGCTGGGGATGGATTGCCAAAACTGATGCAAGCGCTGCTCTGTCACAGGGGCTATGTAGCTTTGCCTAGACATATGATGCCTGTATTGCTATCTGGCTGGCTGCTCTGCTGTCATTGCTCAGTGTTACCGTGTACTAAGAGTTACGTCTGGATATTCTTTTAGGGGATGAGAATGATAATTCCATGACTTACATACCATCAGCCCATGTCCCCAAATACACCCAGGCAATATCAACTTATTTTTGATTTTAGAGGTAACAAAAGTAATGAGCGTGCTTACATCAGATGCTTCTTTCCATTAATTACTCACTGATTTTAGGAACAGCTTCAAAGTGAGCTTTTAAAAGACTGCTTTCTTCTCTTCGGTCCAGTGAAAAGGTAAGCAACATAACGTTACTTGACGAAGTCAAACGTACAACAGGAGGAGTCCAGGCCCCAGCTCCACACCATCTGAAATATCCCCAAAAGGGCATCAAAAACCCCAACCAAAGAAAACATTTCCCACATTCCAGTCATCTTTGCTGAGAAAGGGGTCAGAAGAAGGTCGTCTGGTCATCTGTTCTTCCGGAAGCATTCCACTGGCTACCACTTCCTTATTAGTATTGCACCCAATTGATAGTACACGTGACATTGGTTTCCCAGCACTGAGCCTTAGTCACTCTGGATACACATCACAGACACTCTTGCCTAACAGGTGCCCTGGAATTTTCTGACCTGCAGCAGCACCAGAAAGGCAGTGCCACATTATGTTACTTCAGCAGTGACAGAGACACTGAGAAGCAGCTGGTAGCACCGAAAAGGCAACATGTGACAGCGCAGAAATGCTGAGCACTATATGCAATAGATAACAAGCCCAAAGCATTTACAGTCCATTAACTTTCAGCTGGTTTCACACCACAAAAGCTGTCACACAAGCTATGAAGCCCCATGCATGGCAACTACTTCTTACCCTTCTTCTTTTGCTTAAATTATAACGAGTTAATTTATATCACAAACTTTGAAAACTAGCTAAGATTTGTAATCTGAGATGCTCTGTCTTGCACCTCTAAATTCACTTGTATATTAATTCCAGTTTGAAATCCATGGTATTTTTGATTCCTCTTAATAAATTTACAAATCAGCAATTAAGCTTAGATCTCACAATAGCAGAGTATTTCCATCACAGGGCTATTATCTGACATCAAGATCCAGAGCATTAAAGTTTTCTTAGCCTTAAACTGAAAATAGTCAGTTTTGGTTGTATCTGGCTATTCCCTGCTCCCATTTTATGTGAGGCACTAGACAATGGATCTATGGCTTGCCTCTTACACACACATTACTAACTACTTTTTATCGTAATACCTGTCAAATCCTTAACATGCTGAAGTCTTCGAGCATCTTGCCATGCCACCCAGCTGACAGCCTGACTTATCTTGTAGCTGTACCTCTTGTCACAGTATAACCCAAATAATAAGGCAATCACATATGACAAGAGTTGTACACCTGAGATGTCTACTTTTACACTACACTTCACAATCTCAGCTCACTCACTCTTTAGTGTTTGTCACTGAACAACTCTTTTGCTGCAATTTACAGCAACAGCTGAGAATCATTTTAGTCACCATGTGTGATCCTAGACCTGAATATCAGGGAATAATGGCTATCACAGAGTAATTTCTGGCTGTCATGGATGCTGGAAATGATATTATTAGTTCTACCACATCTATCCAAAGTATGTCATGAGCTGCTTGTAGCTTAAATAGAAAATTAATAGGCATATGCAAAACCACACATAGGTAGGGTGGCAACAAACGTTACCAAAACCATCAACTTGTTTTGAGTACCATTAGGCTTATAGCAGAATTTAAATCATCAGATTCTGTTCTGGTTCTTAGATAGACACCAATGCACATTCTTGAGCTTTCTGTCTCACAGCTTACTGCATTGATGTACTCTGAACACTTTAAATCATACACCTGTATTGATTTTGCTAGCTTCCAGGTGCTTACATGCACATAGACAACTTTAATTTTCTGGTTCCTAAAAAGCAGAGTCATTGCTTATAATGTGCAACAGTAACAGTCCCATAATCAGCAGCAGAGCAGATGTAGGCCTCCATCAGGAATGCAATTCTCCATGCTATGCTACAGTCTGAGACCAACTCCTTACACAAACCCTGCTTTCACTTCCATGGCTGCCCTTCTGACAGTCCACCAACAATGACAGACTCTTGTATCTTGTTGCATAAGGAGAGAAATAACTCTGTTACCTTCTCAGGTAAGTTAAGGCAACACTCAACCAGTGCGTTTCAGACACTCCTAACTGAACCCACATGCTCAGCTGGCCTCTATAAAAAATATCCCCCTTGAAAACATCTCATCTCAGGTTCTAAAGCTTATTTATTTTGATAATGAAGACAGACTCAGGGTGCATAACATGTCCATATGTGCAATTTGACTCTGGAAAATGAGAGCTGTGTGGCTAACGAAGGCTAAATATCTGATCTCGCTTATGCAAATAGACTACATAGAGACTCTGAGGATGGAGCTTCCTATAGACACAGTACCCCTGTTATGATAGAAGATTTGGCTGTGACTGGACTGCTTTAAAACAAGTCTATTTTCCAAAAGGAATAGAATACTGAAAGAAGTATCTTTTTGAATTAGTATGATTATTATAAATTAATCGTAATGTAGAATAAACCCCACAGGAATTCATAACAGGCTTCCCAGGCAAGTGGTCACTTCTCTGTAAGAGTTCAGGGAGCATCTGGACAATGGTCTTAGTCATATTGTTTAGTTTAAGGTAGACCTGTGAGGTTTACGGGGTTGGACTTGATCCTTATGGGTACCTTTCAACTCAAGATACCCTATTATATTAATTCACTGTGGGGAGGAGGCAGAACACGCAAGGTCTTGTTATTGCCCTATATAGGATTTTTAAGTTGCACTTGGAGTCTTACATTTTGGAAGCCTGTTTAATATCAATTTGGTATCACTACAGTATCAGAGAGTTTCTGTACAGCTCAATAAAACACCTTTTCTCTGTACTATCATACCTTGTAATGATCTTGTTCTGCAGCGGAAGAAGGAAATCATATGCTGATAGATGGTGTGATGCACAGCTCTCTGGAGTGACACCATGCAAAGTGATAACTACCAATCTCACCACGTAGTTAGAAGGAACTCGCAGCCTCCATTGATAAAAAGACTTTTTGGGATTCATCAGAGTCAGAGTCTTGTTGTTACCTGGCTTGGCATATAGGTCAAAGGATGCTGCTATACAAAAGAAGCTAGGTCAGTGGCTGAAAAACTGTTAAGGTGAAAGATAAATTACTAGGTAAAAACTCAGAATAGGCAGCAACGGCTGCCTACCCACACTTCTTGACTATTCTAACCTTTTTTGTCCTTACCTCTGCAACTCCATCCCCTTTTTGCTACAAGACTGCATCACCTTCTCCTACTTTGGCCAGGGAAGTACAATGTCCAGCCACCAGCAGCTCATCATACGCTCAGCAAGCAGGAGGGGACTTGGCAGCAGATACTACATCTCTGCTTGGAATCTACTGCTTGCTTTACCATTTTTTCTTCATCCATTGCACAGGTGCAACATCAGTAAGTATATGAAGCCAGTCTCAATGTGTGCTTGATATGGATAAATAGGGCAAAGTGAATTAAAGCTCTACAGTACTTGACTGGTCACTGACTATGCACAACCACAATTATCTAGCCACAAAGCAAATAAGTTAAGTACAATTTTGTATGAGCTTTTTAAAAGATGCCAAGTAAAGGAGCCACAACCTCTTTGCAATGCAGTGGGAACCATTAAATTTCAATCATTCAAGTCAGAACATGAGAACAAAAGCTGGAAGGTATTTTCATCCCAGCTCTCATTTGGAACACAAGCAGGGAAATCCCTGGTCTGGTTTGGTTTGTAGGCCCTACAGATATAAGAATAACAGGGAAACTGCCATTTTTCTGTTACAGGATTCCCCCCCCCCCCAAGGCGATATCAGTTGGGATTGAAGCATTATTACCTGATTTTAGCATCACATCCCATTCTGTGGAATCTGAAACTGAAATTTAATAACTATCAGCCACACAAGCCAAGACACAAACAGGAGAAAGAAAAATAGACAGAATAGCTACTAAATGACAGGTACATTGTTACCAAAAAGCTCCATCGTAACAAGATCAAAATCTTCCTCCCCAGAAGAACTGAACCCATGAGCTGCTTGTTTAGCACTGATTTCCTTTATTTCCACTGGGGTTAAGCTCTGAAAAGCACCAACCACATCTTGTGGTACCCAGAATGTATTCCAGTAGTAAGCTCGAAGTCCGGACTCTCCTTCACTGTGGAGGGGAAAAAAATACATTATAAATAGACTACAATTAGTATCTTGGACATGCTTTCTACTGCTCTGCATTTTTGGCTTGCACAGCTTGGTACCCAGTTGAACTGCTGTGCAGAGAATTGCAGCTGAACATGGTGGCCAAAAGCCCTACTGTTTTTTCTATACAGTAGAAATGCTTTGGGANTCCTTTATTTCCACTGGGGTTAAGCTTTGAAAAGCACCAACCATATCTTGTGGTACCCAGAATGTATTCCAGTAGTAAGCTCGAAGTCCAGACTCTCCTTCACTGTGAAGGGGAAAAAAATGCATTATAAATAGACTACAAATAGTATCTTGGACATGCTTTCCACTGCTCTGCAGTTTTGGCTTGCACAGCTTGGTACCCAGTTGAACTGCTGTGCAGAGAATTGCAGCTGAACATGGTGGCCTAAAGCTCTACTGTTTTTTCTATACAGTAGAAATGCTTTGGGAATATGCTGCTCCAACTGCCGCACACCGAGATGGAAAACTGAACCTCACAGCAGATCCTTGCAATATTTTTTATGGAACTGGATGTTTCCATCATGCATCCACTATACAGCAAGGTATAATTACACACTTTTAAGATCATATTACAGCTGCAGACACTATTTTCCTTAATATTCTTTGTCTGTGGCACCATTTGCCAATATAGTTTTATGCTCACACATACATTTTACATAATTCTTGTTGAAACAGACAATCCATAGGTATACACATGCAAAAATTTATACATGCAATATATATTTATACATGCAATATATATTTATACATGCAATATATATTTATACATGCAAATACACATATGCATGTGTATGCAAATATACGTATATAGGGATAAAAAGAGACAGCCCATCACATTCCTTTTAAAATGGCCTGTGGACTTCCAGAAGTTTTAAGAGGCCACCAAAACAACAGTAAGCATTTGCTCAGTGTACTCTTACTTTCACTAGCAGCTTAAATAGGGTGCCCTGTCTANTTTAAAATGGCCTGTGGACTGGACTTCCAGAAGTTTTAAGAGGCCACCAAAACAACAGTAAGCATTTGCTCAGTGTACTCTTACTTTCACTAGCAGCTTAAATAGGGTGCCCTGTCTAATTATACTTCTAATTTTGACTTTGAGAGGTTAAATAGGAGCCTCAGAGCAAGACCAGACTCCGCAAGCAGTCAGGGAAATGAATTGTAATTTCAAACCTGAAATTGCAATTGCAATTTAAAATAGTAACTTCCAACATGAAAAGCAGATAAACAAACTACAAAGAAATCCATAAACCAAGGAGCAATTCATCAGGTTAAATTAAACGAGGAACAATTGTTTTTCTCTCCTATTCTATAGGGCAATACAGAATTCACACTGTTAGCGTAGCTCTTAGCTCCCACACTTAGGTGCATTTCTGCATTTCCCACTCTCTGGTGTGGAGATCTGCAGTGTCCTCCCAGATAACTCATTTAGAAATCCATGAAAAAAGATTAAACCATTGCAACAGAATATCTCAAATTCATATCCTATACAGGAATAGGACCCACCTGAAAGCAGCCACTACAGACTTCAAATAATACTTTCCCAAGAAGGAAGATTGATATGTTTCTGCAAACTGTTAAGCAATAGTAAGAGAACATGTAAAGCTTAGCATTTTAGTGGCAATACCATCTCCTGTTCTGTAAAGTATTTGTCTTTTTTCCCCTTCCCTCTTCCTCATCCCTCATATTGGAAGCAGTACCTCTATTTCTCACAAAATGTCTCATAGGAGTCAGAAATGTGCTTTCATTCACACTGAAAACAGAATCAAAATCTTTTGGGATGCATAACATTTCAAGACCATTGAAACAGCTCTTGAAAATTAGCCATCAAAAAGAAGCCTTTAGGAATACCTTTATATTTCTGTTTCAGTCTGTAAGTTTCTAACATATAATCTTGCCATGAGCAATTCATACTGGCTCTGCACAAAGCAGCTTTGAAACACTACATTAGCTCTTTTGAAAAGTAGAGGCTAACAGAGAACTGCTTTGTGTGTAAGATTGTTGTTCACATGGACCCAAGAAAGAGTATTGATCTCATCAGTAGGAAATTACATATGAAGTGCAAAAAAGCAAATGTTGTAGGGGAGAATGGAAAACAAAACCAAGTTAGACACTGAATTGGAGCTATATATAAAAAGCAAACCCAAAACAACAGCACAAATAAACCCACACCAAAACAAACGCACTCCAAATATCCTTTAAGAAGAATTTGTCCATAACCTTGAAACCCCCCAGGTTTTATTATCTAGGGGATAGGTATTAAAAACCCCAGCTCTCCAGCTACATTCCTAAAACCATACACCGTCGAGGCACATTCTAGTTTTACAACCCCTATGTGACTAACCGGAGTGTTCTCCTCATTCCCAGTCTAATTCTGTGTTAAATGCTTTGAAGTTATTGTTATATTTATGTGGGAACTTACATAATTTTGGATCACTTCTGCTTGCAGGAGGAATTTCTGTGACTTTGGATCATTGAAGTCACTTGTGTAAGTCACATTAGGAATTTCTACACTCCCACCAATATAAACAAAGGAGGAAGCTGGAGCTGAGGAAAAAAGGATAAAAAGACGAGCACAGACAATAACATTATGGAAAAACTTCCAGAACAAGAGGCTTGAAGAAGCATGTATTTATCCTTGGCATCTGTAGGTATTAGTTCTTAAAAGAAACTTCCAATAGCAGCCAGAGTGCTAAGTCAGTCCCAAGGAAAGGAATGAGGTACAGGTTCAGATAGCCATTTCTACCAGGAAGCTTCATTTGCTAAACTTCCATTTACTGTAGCTATCTCCTCTGGAAGAGATACAGTTTTATCAGCTGTTTGTTGAGATCTGGGAAGGACCGTACATAATTTACCTACCCATTCCGTTTGGAAAAAGGGAATAGGAGGTATCTAATTCCTATGGATTCTTGGGAAAGATGACAGTTAAAACAACAACAGTATTGACAAGCAGGGACAAAAAGGGTTGAGAGAGAAAACACATGCCTTTGTTATTCTTGTGCAACCACCATCTGTTAATTATTGTGCACTTTGTTGCTTTAGCAAAGACATTGAGGAGAAGGGAAAGCGAGCAGTTTATACATGCATTATGTGCCTACCTATTTCAAACAGAACTTTTCCATAGTAATCATTCAAACAGTGCAAAACCACCCATCCCACCCAGGCCATGCTGGGGAATAGCTCTTACAGATTGAGTAGCGCAGGACTAGTACGGTTACTGTAACTACTAAAAAACCCATAGGTAATATTCCCAGAAGCAGTCTTCTCCAGGAACAGGATCTCTTCCATTTGGAGAAACAGTACTTCTGACAGAAGCCTTCTTGGTAAGTTGGGCAGTAGCGAATATGCAGGTTTTCCTAGAGAAAGACACAGGAATGCATCAGTAAGATAACAGAAGAAGAGCTATTGTACTGTGCATTTACCTTCTTAGGTTTTTTTAAAGAGGTTTAAATTGAGATAACGTATTTCATGTTATCAGCTCTGTCACACCTGAAACCTACATTCCTCTGTTGCTTGCAGCAAGCATTTCAAGCTACATAGGCCAAGGGAAAAACTGTTATGGGTTTCATTAGGAGCAATTTGCATATGAAGAACAGAGGTGAATACACACAAGAGCAGGCAGAAAGATCATTTACTGTGTTCCCACCGTAAAGCTTAGCTAGCGGAGTCTCTTACCTGCCCTTCAGCCTGCTCAGAGCCGTGTGGAGCTGGTATGCTGTACACAGAAACCCGGCTAGAGGGGAAAGCTCGTATCATGATGCCTTGACAAATGCCTTTTGACTAACCTAATAACAGAGCCCTAAATGAACCTCATCTTTTCAACACAGCCCAGAATATTGTGCTGCTCTCTCCACTAGGCACACCAGGCTTCTCTCATTTCACCTTTGCCATACTGCTTGAAGCCAGAGCCAGCTGATCTGCAATCAGAGCAGGTAGGGAGGAGAAGTTAGCATCACTGTAACTCTTTGTTTTCCTAACTGGCTAAGTAGGGTATGGATCTCGATTTCAAAACAGATCCATTACTCCTTTCAGAAATACAAGAGGAGGAAATAATTTGTGACAGAACACAAGGGACATGCAAGCAATTTACAGATAAGAAGTTCCAGAGAAAGATAAACAAGGAAACTTCTAGTGAGTACCTGGTGGAATCCGCAGATACCTATATGAGAGTTAAGAAAGGCACAGTTCCACAGACCACCTGAATTTTCCAGCCACAGGCCAGTACCACAGAATAAATGTAACTGTAAAGCAATTCACATTCATGTTTCTGGTTTGAAATAATAAACAGTTTCAAGTTACCAAACCAACAAGTCCTAAGCTTTATACATGCAAATAAGAAAATCAAGGATGCACGCAGGAGAATAACATATTCCATACATGTCGAGAGAGAGTGTGCACAAAGACTGAGACTTGGAGAAACAAAACAGGTCCAAGAAATCTCAGCCCTGGAAAACAGAAAGGGAGCAAACAAACCAATCCCAGCACAAATCACACAGAGACTACAAAAGGGATCAATTGGAAGGCAATCCTCACAGCTCAGGAATGCAAACTACAACCGCAGACAGATTGTTTTGCTGTAGTCCTGTTTTTCTCAACACTATCCCTGCCACACACCCAACACGCTGACTGATACTTTGCTCCTTCCCTTATGGAACAGAAACACACGGAAAAAGTAGAGGAAACAAAGGTTCTTTTCCCATCACCTCTAAAAATTGTATCAGGACTTGATTTAACATCATATGCATTCAGAGAACTCAGCTCCATGGCAGTACCTCAGAGAGGAGAAGCATCAGTTTCATTGGGCAAGGACAAGATCATTGCAGTAACACACATCACCATGTTTACTCATCATAAGGCTGCCTAAAGATAAGGAATTCAAATCCTCAGGTAGATGAACTTGATTATGAAGAAATTAAGGCAGGAAATGAAAGAGTTAGCAACTCCAAATCACGCACTTAATTAAAATGAAAATGGGAGTAGTGCTTTTTACCATGCTTAACCACAGAACTAAATAATGAAGGCCCCACAGCTTTTAGACGATTGAGTTCACTTCCTGCCCTCTCTGACAGCTTTTCTTTGTGGAGGAAGAGGGAAAGAGGTAGGGAAAATAGTATTTGCAAGAGTACTAACAGTCTATTGCTACCTCACAGTTACTACTGTATTTATTGGGCCATACATAGCTCAGAGAGAATGACTGAGTAACTCTTAAGTTCTCCCTCTATGTGATCAATTGTGCCTTCAGCTGCCCATGCACTCAGATGGTACCTGGAAAATTAACACAAAGTGCCATAAGTTTATTATCGCACCTCATCCTGCATCTGCAAAGAACAACCACCACAAAGAACAGGCTTGTCCTCTTTCATCAAATCATGAACAAAGGGTATTTTTAATTCCATATGCATATTGCACAACCAGCAAGGAAGTGCAAAGAAATTCCAAAAATGAGCAATTTTACCAAATGTGATTTTTAATGAAGAAATACAAAATGGATTTTACTCCAGGAACACAGTTTTCAAATTACAATACCGAAGGCACATATTTGTGAATCCATGGTGCAAAATTTGACACTCTAGTGTAGACGCCTGGGAAATTCGGTCTTCCACATCCATAACCCCAGCTAACAATGCCAGTCAAAAACCATTTTCCGCCTCCATTGCTTTGACATGACAATGGTCCACCAGAATCACCCTAAAAAGAACAGATTGAGTTTTAAGTGTTTACAATGCAGATCATTAAAACTGGGACAAAATATCACATGGCATATTTTGCCTAAGTAATCCCAACAGTGATTATATTTTCCCACTCACATAGTTCAAGCCATCATACGGTCAATAGGGTTTTTTCTTTCTTTCTTCTTTAAAGAGACTTATTAGATTAAGTTTGAAATTAACATTTTGTTTCTTAGCCTCAAACTTGAAGCTCAGCCCCTGATCTGCTGCTTAATATGCATCTTCATTTATAGGTTACACATCTACAACTCCAAAAAATAGTAAGCTTAAAAAAAACATGAGCTAAACCAAACCAAACTATTAAATGATGAAATAAGTTCTTTCAAATTAAATGGAAACAGATTGAATTACTCAATTGATTTTGGTGGAGTTTTCCTAAGGGGAAAAAGTCCCACGTGTTTTCCTTTAGTAGATACAAACCAGCATGTAATATTTAGGAGCGCATAACATCTTTGTAACTTGAGCAGTTAAAATGAAGTCTGTTATTGACTTACGATTCATACAGGACGACATAATTCCATAATACAGAACAAAGCAAAGGTTACTTTTCCTTTATACAGCATTCTTGTACAAATATAGTGGCAGAGGTTTAGGCAAAAGAATGTGACACCATATGGGCAAGTTTTCTTGGACCAAGCTCATACTTTCTTGAAAGACTCTACTGTACACACAACGTCTCTGAAATACACAACTAAACTTGACCAGAACCCTGGATGCAAAAAAGGACTTCCAAAAGCAAAAGGTGAGTCAGTAAAGTGCAATTGTTCTGCAGGAGAAATGCCTTCATTCCAGACATACTTTGTTAGAGCTAGCAAATAAGTTTGCTTTAACTTTATAGGATTTTACGATATGCTGGTCATAAGGGCATCGGACAATGATCTAGTAAAGGCACCTGCTGCTCAAAATAAGATGATGTTGAAATGTACCACAGAATTGCTAAAGATTTAGTTTAGAAGATAATTGCCAAGGAAATAAAAAATGGTAAGATTCTGCATTTAGCAAGTTTAAGCTTTTTCTTCAATTCCTGGGACAAAAGTGGAGCACCAGCTTTTTTCACAACAGAAATACCACATTTCAATCAGCTCTAACAACTGCCATACCTAGTCACAAATCATTTGCCCTTACAGAAATGCAGCCAAAAGACTTGTAAACTCTGCCTTTCCTTGGCTATATCTTCAAGTGAGCATACAGGTAACTGCAGAAACAAATTCCCCACTTAGTGAAAATGATGCTTTATGGTAATGGTTTCACTAATCTCTAAGAAGCACCTAGTGCATTATACTCAGAAAGTTCTAGGACACTGCCTGTCCTAAGAGCAACCGTGGTCTTGCTCACTTCTACATAGACCAGTAAAAGCTAGAGCATCTTTCATATCACCACCATTATATATAAAAAACCTCAGTACCTTTGTATTTTAGCAATAAATATAGTATTTTATTAGTGTATATGTATGCTTTATACAAGTCCTATGTAATAATTACGTAACATATAAAATAGAATCTATATTATATGAAATAAATTATATGTAGTTTTACTACGATTCATTATTAAGTACATTTAGAACTTCACATTTGTTATCTTTCAGCATTTCCAGATCAGAAATACAATGCATTTGAAAATTAATGCCCAGATATCTGCAACTCCTCAGATGGCCCTCTAGTTCCAAACTGGGAGGGAGGAATCCTTGAAACAAACAAGCTGGTTCCTAACTTATTCCTTCAGCTGGGAGACTCCTGTGCCAAAAATTGCCTGACTTCAACTTGTTATTGCAGCTTGCAAATTGACCATCCCTTGGCCTGCCACTGAAACTCATGCACATAAAGCAGCACAAGACTGAAAACACCCACATGACAGATTTGGTGATAGGGTACTCTTACACTGCTGCTTTTCTGAACTGAAACGTACAGCCCACAAACAGTCATCTCGTACACCTCATCAGGCAACAACAAAAGACAAGATAAAGGCTACGCAAAGTGTGCTAAGATACGTACTTTGCATCCATCTCTTTTCCCAGACATGAGTCCAGCGCAAAACATCCTCGCTGTGATGATCCCGTATGTGGAATGACATACTGTTTGGTCAATGATTTTTACCTCTGCTTTCTGAAGAACTGCTGAACCTTCATCATCTGGAAAACGCATTGAAATAAGAAGGATGCAACAGGACTTGGCATTTTACTCATCTATTGAGATATAAACCAAGAAGTCTTCAGAAAATATTCACAGGTACTTTTGACATCCAGGTTATTCCAGATTCCAAACAACTAACTGCAATAGCATAGAAACACTCTTTTAAGTGCCAGGCATTTGTGTAATGTGGTCTTGAGCCTTTGGCCACACCATATACAATGACATAATCACAAGGGTTAGCCAAAAAGCCTTTTCTAACGCCTTCTGCAAACACCTCAAAGCATCTTCACTTCTTCTCTTTTTAGTTTTTAAGGGAACCAGAATCTTACAAAGGTATTTAGATCATCACAAGGCAGATTCACAATTAGGGTGCTATACCTGAAAGTGAGGATCTAAAAGCAAGATTATGAGTCAGAGCTACAGAACTCAAATTATTCCTTTAGCAGCAAAAAGAACTTGGACCTATATCAAGACTTGGTCCTCTCTGTCTGAAAGTTTTGGTCAAACACCTCTACAAGCTGCCTGCTTCCAGAAAAATAGGATTAAACTGGATTGTCCCCTCGTTTGAATACAATAGCTCTGAAACATCACCAGCTGATAACTGGATAGAGCCAAATAAACCTTAGCAACACTTTTAAAATACACAGGCATTGCCTTACACCATGAAACGTTGTTTCAGGTTTTGATAAAGGGGTTATTAATGAAGTACATTGAAAAATGCTTGAAAGATCAATTTGGCAATTAAATTGTGTAAAAATGGAGAGAAAGGAGGGGACCAGGGAAAAGAACGCTCTTTTTGAGGCATCACATTTACCCTTCTGAGTAATCAGCTTTTAAATTTCACAGATAAGTAACCAGTTGGTCAAAGAGGAACACAGAAGTTACCCAGAGTTATAGATGCCCATTCTTGGAACTGTTCAAGGCCAAATTGGATGGGGCTTTGAGCAACCTGGTCTAGTGGAAGGTGTCCCTGCCCATGGCAGAGGAGTTGTAACTGGATGAGCTTTAATATTCCTCAGAACCCAAACCATTCTATGTTTCTATGAAACAGCACACATCTGTACCACCATCCTTTCCTGGTCAGGTGGTTGCAGTTGGTTTTGCAACCATATATTCTCTCACAGGTATTTATAGGGAGGCTGAATGTAATTTAGCAGATGGTGATTCTGCCTCTGGACATCATGTCAAAATGCTGGGGCTTCACTACACCTTCTGCTGCCTTGTACCATTGTACCATGCATTTGCCTCTCTTACAGTCTGCAAGGAGCAGGAGGATGGCTGAGCCACCCCAGTGCTTGCAGCACTGGGAGGGCAAGTGAGGCTGGACCAGGAAAGCACTGCAAGCTCAGGCAAACCACCTGTACCAGGGCATTGGTGGCAAGACCCTGGGCTTGGTGCAGTGGCAGTTTCATGATTTACACCAAGGGAAGCCATCACACCTGTGGTTACACTGGAAGGGCTTTAGGAAAGCAGCCACAAGAGAGGCAGAAAGTACCAGCATTCACACAAGCAAAGAGGCAGCTCAAGGATAAGCAGGTTGGAGTGCACCATTACAGGTGCAGCCACGGTGTCAAGCTGCATTCCAAAGACAGAGCTAGTGCCTCATGGTGTAGCTGCCTTCAAGTCTTAGCTGACAACATGAGTACACAGGACTTCCAGATCCACAGGACCAGCAGCCAATTCTCCTGAGCATAGGATGCTGTGTGCATGCAGGACTGATTCAAACCATTACGGTTTCCTGCACACCTCAGCAATGCAACCAAGGCAGGTGTCCTGCACAACCACCCCCTTACAACTGTGTGAAGGTGTTTGTTTACCTGGGAAATGAAGCTACAAAAAGCATACCTGCTTCCTGCTTTTGGCCCCAGCCTGTTATCCAGCACTTGTCGCCACTGCGGGCTATGTGTGACAAGGGAGGCAAGCAGATGGGCTGGATGACATGGCTCATTGTGTCTGGCCACGGCTTGCTCAGCTGCAGCAGTGCAATGTCATAGTCATAGTTCCTGCTGTTGTAGTATTCATGGACTATGATCCGTCTCACCGCAGATACAAACTTAGCATGCCCTTGTGTTTGCATGCCCAGGTGAGCACTCCAGGATCTGGGGTCAGCCAGCCTGGTTGGGAGCAAACAAAGAAGTCATCTCTTTAAAACACACTTCAGAACACATACCAGCAGTGGGATGGGTAAAAGAGGAGAACACATCCCACCTCGCAACAGCTCAAACTCTGGAAGCTAACAGTGTCTGGGGACACTGGTGTTACCTGGGACAGAGCCTAGGGGGAAGACTGCTTACTTGCTCCCTTGAAAGCAGTGTGCTGCAGACACAAGCCACTCTTTTGATATCACTGATGCCCCACAGTAAGCAGCTCCCACGAAGTGGAGGCTGACCTGCCAAGGCCATTCACCTTCCTCAGTGTTTGTACCGCCTACGATCCGAGAGTGGGGATTGCTGCTTTTGCTGCTGCCACAACCTGCAAGGGATATCTCAGGTTATAATCCACATCCATGGTGCTTTCCTTTCGTGAGAGCGCTCCAAAGAAACTATCTTTTATTTCCTGCTTTAACCAGAAAACTCCTTCTTGAAACAAGAGGTGAATCCATAAAAAAGCCTCTGGCTTGGGTAATGTAATAAGCGTCTTTTGTAAGCCTACTGTGGAAATTGGCCTCTAAATATTTCTTGTGCCAGAAATGTCAATGGACCAATTGATTTAAGAAGCATCAACATGACTATCTAAAACCAGGCCTTCCCTCATCATTTTTTTAATAGCCCTGAACTGAAAGGAGTCCATTAGGAAGGAATGAAGTTTGGTATCATCAGGACGCTTATTTCTTGTCAAAACAGTGGGAATGGAGGTGTAGGGCATGGGTTGGACTTGATGATCTTAGAGGTCCCTTCCAACCCAGTGATCCTGTAATTCTGTGAAGAAAAATGTTGATAACAGCAGCCACATATGAGTTTTGATCGTTTATTACTGCAGAAACCAGGCGGTCTAACCATTAATTTGCATGGAAACAACTGACAGTCAGGAAATGGTGTATATTACTAACTCACAGGTGAATAAGTAATCTCTCAGCACAAAAAAATGCACACTGTGGTCTGAAGGAAGAAAGATTATTCTATAAGGCCATATGTTGATCTCTACTGCATGCACATAAAGCTCCTGCTCAGGAGTCTTAGTCCCACACTCAAATGTTAAAGTTTTTAGGCACTTTCTGGCACTCAAAGTGTCAAAAGCAGTATTAATGTTTCCAAACACAACCATACTTATAGCTAGGCTTCTAAGATGCCCTACTGAATGCAAGGCATACAGGTAGCAGGCCAAAAACACCTGAGAATATTCAGTTTGAGCAGCAAATCCTAACCCCGCTTCTCTTGCTACTGCAGTAACAATCACTTATTCACTTTACAGCAAAACAAACTGAAAAGCTTGCACAGGGGTTACTTTGGGGAGATTTAAGATTAGAACCTAACTTCATCCTATGATATATTGGCCTATTCTTTGTCCAGAAGAGAGAAGTGAGGAGTTGGTGGTTTTAACTCATTGCAGCTGCATTACTCCTGAAATCCAAATACAGCCTGACTCTAACAGAAGAGCCTGACACTGCTGCACGCAGCAAAAATGCTACCTTATCAGCTAGCCAAGTTCACCCTGCAGTTAACCCTGTTTCCCTGCTCCTTAACATAGCTACAATAAACTTTGCAGCTAAGACTAACAGTAAGCTTGCCCTCCCACAAGAACTTCAACCAGACCTGAAGTAAACCGATAGCTGATAATTTCCCCCCATCACTGAGGGCATGCAATACACTGGAGGCTGCATTGCTCACTTCTCAGTACCCACTGCATGCGTTCTACCCGCTCCAAAACAGGCAGCAATAAAGGGCTTTACTGTGTAAAAAGTTCAAAATTCAAAAAGATGAACATTTGAGAGGGACTTACTGCAGCTGCTTTCATCACTTCCATCGATACAGTCCACAGTCCCATCACACTTTGCATTTTGTTTCCTAATGCACACGTTATTCCTGCACTGAAATGTGTGGTTGGCGCAAGGAATGCCTGAAATAGTTGGAGGAAAAAGGAAGGGTAAATAAAATAAAATGAGAGACTATTGGCTCAGCTTGGCATATCTGCAGAAATAAAAGATTCATTCGTATATTAATAGATAGGAGGGAACATTGCAAAGGAGCACTTTATTCTACTTAGATTAGTTTAAGCTAAACTATTCAAGTAGAACTAAGGTTTCCTCAAGTTGGCTGAGTCCTTCCCCATAGCACTAATGAGCTTGGATATAGTAGTACAAAATTATCTGTAGAGCAAATACTAGGCTAGAAACAGAAAATACCCAGTACTCTAGAAAGAAGCTCTCTTTTCATATTTACTGCTGAAATATAAGATCATAGTGAAAGCAGTCATGCTAATTGTGTTCAGTTAAATTGCAGTCCTTGACTTTGGCATTTTGCATTTCCTTGTGGCTCTCAATAAATAAGGCCACTCAAACCCAGTTTTGTCAACACACAGAAGTATCTTGTCCATTTATTCTAAAGAGTTACAGGAATGGTTGATTCAAAGCTTTCACGTGCCTAACGCTAAATTTATAGCTTCCATAGCATTTTAAACATATTAACCTCATAACAGTGAAAACAGCTCCAGGGAAACTATCACTTTCATGGTTATTTTACAGATGGTAAAACAGATCTAGGAAATAATTTGCACAGATTATGCTTTAAAGAGATAAAAATCAGGGATTCAAGCTTTAAATCCCCAGGCGCCTGCCTTCCACCCAGAGCACTTAATTCTCCTGCCAGTATTTTGCTGAAACAGATGTTTGAGAGCTCATTAAAAAGGAACAGTTTAAAACAAATAATGGCTTGGTTATAGCAGAAAATTGGACAGAATTCTGTAGCCTGAGTTAGATTTGATAGTGCTTCTCAACTCTGAATATGGCATCCAGCATTCAAGTTGGGGTTGGATAGGTGATGGAAGAGAGGAAGAAGATTAATCAGAGAGTATCCTTACTGTGGGTGCAGTTCTGCTCATCTTTTCCATCCTCACAATCCCTTACTCCATTGCAGGCAAGCGGGCTATCCTGCATTGTGAAGCTGGAGTTACAGTTCCACTCAGGGACAACTTTAAAAACATAAGTCAGATCAGCCACAGAGGAGTGCTTATACTGCTAACACTACTCTTCTGACCATGCCTGGGTACCACTTTCATACCTTCAGTGCACAGTATAAGGATGAGCATGAGTGCCACATTATGCACACAGAAAATAAAGCAAAAGAGTTCAGTGACCCAGTTCATGCATTGCCCCAGGCGCAGTGGCCCCAGTGCAAACCCTCTTTCACCATGGACATTGTTATCTACTCTATGCATCCCAATTTGTCATCGCCCTACAAAAATGACTCATCTTAAAATAGAACTTTATTATTCCCAGCATTTATCACGTGAGCAAAAATC
This sequence comes from Agapornis roseicollis, assembly GCA_002631895.1. Classification (NCBI taxonomy): domain Eukaryota; kingdom Metazoa; phylum Chordata; class Aves; order Psittaciformes; family Psittacidae; genus Agapornis; species Agapornis roseicollis. The sequence goes on from NDXB01019551.1 coordinate 93,336, forward strand.
AAAACACAGCCTAATAAAGATATTTTTGCATATCTTCCTTGTGTTTTGCAGTGCCATACTTTCTTTGCTCTTAGTTTTGTCTCTTGTTAATTAGCTATGAATTAAGCTCTGAAGAGACCGACTTATTGGATATAAGGAGGAAGTTCTTCGCTGAAAGAGTAGTGAGGCACTGGAAAGGGTTGCCCTGGGAAGTTGTGAAAGCTCCATCCTCAAAGGTGTTCAAGGCCAGGCTGGACAGAGCCTTGGGTGCCATGGTTTAGTGTGAGGTGTCCCTGCCCATGACAGGGGGGTTGGAACTGGATGACCTTAAGGTCCTTTCCAACCCTGACTGTTCTATGATTGTCTGTAGCTGGACTTGCAAAGGAAGCTATAAACATATTCTTTCCCTTTTTTTTCCCCTCTCCAGAAAGTTTTCACCTTGTTTCATCTGTCTTCAAAGGCCAGAGAATACATTCGTTAGGATCAAGATCTCTAGTAAGCAAATACAAACCACAAAAGAGTTCATCGCTTTCATCGAAGCAGTTGTTTATCCCATCACAGCGCTGCATCTGCTGGATGCATAAGCCAGTAGAACACTTGAAATGTCCAGGTGGACACGCTGGAAGTATAATGAGAACAGACAAAACAACAAAACAAGACACAAACAAAACAAGCAAAGCCCCATTTTAATGTTTACTTCTCCCAAATATTGCCAGTTCAATTTGCAGCCACTGGCATGAGATAGCTTAGAATGCCTTCTTTAAGGATAATCTCACTTTCAATAGCCAAAACACACAGAACTTCGCCCCTTCAGTCAGCAACCTATACTAAGGTGACTTCTGCATTAAACAGATATTTGTCTTCCAGAATAGAATCATGAAGTTACCATCTTTTATATATATATACTCAATGCACAAAATTGCCTTAATGTGATGAGCATCTGACTAGAAACCACTGCTTCTCTAGTGCTTTGGCACGAATACGTAAGATTAGCACAGGGCAAAAAGTATCAGTAAACGTTTGTTGTAGGCCTTGAAAATGCTTGCAGTTAGTACACTGTCATCAACTTGAGACTTTTTTCAGCTCAGATTTGTATTAGCACATGAAGTATTTAAATGGATGGAAACACTGGAATAAGCAGTTGGTGACTGGATGCTCTCTTTATTACTTGGAAGTCCTTGTAGTAATAGAAACACTGCAAACAAAACCTTGAGGGTGAAAACAAGCAGGGACAGAAGGCTTCAACTGACTGCACTGTGGACACAGCCTTACAGGAAGCTTTAAGAAGAGGAGAGCAGACTGTATGAGTAGAGAAAACCAGAGCATGCTGTAGATGCCCACAAGCATTGGCTGCATAGCCTTAATGAGCTAAGTAAAGGCTCTTTGTTTGCTAGTTACCTCACTTCGTAAGATTAGAAAGGAAAACAAACTGAAACCCAAGAGGGAATTTCCTGCATAAGCCTAAGTAGGTCCTAATGGACCTCAAAAATGCGGCTTCACAGGTCTGAAATGCAAAGGTGGGTTGAAAAAGATAAAACGCATCTTACGCTGGCTGATGTTGTAGCTGCCATACTCCACCAGAAGTGGCTTCTCTGAGACCTTGGAACTGCACTGAAGCTCGATGCTGACAGCAGAACTTGCAATGTGGAAGACTGTTTGGTGATCAACATAGTAACCACAGTACCTACAAAGTGGTCAAAGCTGTAAAGCAGCTTCATGTCAAAATTGCCTTGCATACAATTTAAACATGACCATCACAGGAACTCAGCAATACCATCATACCATATGTAATGAAAGAACCAAAAACTGAAATGAGCCCAAATTCCCCAAAATGCTGGTCACGATCCTTCATGACCACACATGCAGATGCAAGCAAAACGTTTTGCCATAAAGTCTACAGGAATAGAGATATAATGAAGAAGTGAGTATTTTTATCACCAGTTCCAAAAGCTGTTTTTCAGAAGATTTGGGTTTTTTGGGGAAGCCTTACCTAAGTTTGATGGCAGGAGAAATGTCAGCACAGGAAAGAGCAAATTTAGCTGCTTGGATTTTGAGGACTGCCCCTAAAGAATGTACAAAGGCACCGGGATAAAGGTGCCGCTGGGATAACTTCGGAGGCAGAGGGGAATAGAGGTAAGGAACCTGAAATTACCTCTAAGTAGTCACCCAGCCTTCATCTACCATTTGCATTCTGGAGTTTTACCTTTGAAAGAGGCACGTTCAGATAACTAGGCTAGATGGCAGGAGAGGAAATGCCTTGGGTGCACGTCTACTTGAAGCTTTCATTTTGGCAAAGAACTGCCCTTGACCTCGACCTGGGAGGTCACTTAACTCAGAGACACCCAAATGCTCCCTGATGCCAACAAACACTTAATCTACTCATCCCCTTTCATCCAAGGCACCAAAGATGTTGCAACCGCCACTTCCATGTTACAAACATACCTCCAAAAGACCTCTTTTACAGGGACAGATTATGCTGGATCATGCTTTAAACCTTTGAGAGAGATTTAAATGTAATAAACCAGTGCATATTCACAGTACCAGTTGTTCGAGAAGTAGAAATAAACCTTTTCTTCTGTTCCACTGAAATTCTCCAGAAATTAAATACTTAAGACAAAAAACATCTAGCTTTAAGACTCCTGTCGAGAAAGTACTCATCAGTCTAAATAGATTTAAGAGCAGAAACAGCTGTATTGATTCTTGGCACCCACACTTGCTGAACAGCAGTGCAAGTCCCATGCTGAAGTTAGAAAGAACTCAAAAAAGCCATGAAAATGGATTATTGTATTGTTAAACGGACTACTATGGACTTTAATGGGCTTCAGTGTGAGGTGTCCCTGCCCATGGCATGGGGGTTGGAACCGGATGATCTTAAGGTCCTTTCCAACCCTGACTATTCTGTGATTCTGTGAGTCCATTATCCAGAGGTAAATATTTGGCTTGTTTATTTGCAACACCAGGCATTGCACCACAAATACTCTTCATTTCAATGGATGTAGGAAAACCTGTCAGTCATTTCCACATGGATAGACATTGCCTTGGTGTCCTATGCACCACAATGAAGCATGCCATAGGAAATGCCCATCCTCATTCATATGCTTCTGAACGTGCTTTGTTTTACCATATGAAAATGAAACATCCTTTGAACAGACTTGGAAGCATCTACTCCAGCAAATGAAAGACAAAACCAGACAAAAATAAAGTCTACCAGAGCTAAGAGTGAAGACTTCCTGCTACAGGAAGCCTCATTCTCAGTCATTTTGGCATCTCTGTCGTCAGTGTTCCCAACCTAAAACAGCCTGCACAAAGTGCATAGCAAAATATCACCTAACCACCTGATTCCCCTCAATCGACCTACAGCATTTTCTGTCAGTGACTTGGGCAGCTTTCTTCCAACAAATCTTGGCACCGTTTAAAACAAGCAAAAAAAGAAACCAACCACCACCACCCCCCAAAAAAACCCCAAACAAAACCCCCAACGAAACACACCCAAAACTGGAGGCTGCATTTCCCACTTCTCAGGCACATGAAAATACCTCATCTCACCCAAAGCAGAGGAAACTCCTGGCCACATGTGGAAGAGTTAATACAGCTAGGTCAAGGAAGTCATGTGCTTGTGGGACATGTAAGACACAGCTACAAATCCTTGGGACCCTTCTACTGGTGCTTTACCAGCCCAGGGCAAACGGAGCTATTGCCACAGAGAGAAGCTAATGAAGGGATTCCATCTCATGTGTTAAAGCAGGAAGTGGGATACCACATCCCCAAGTAAGGGGATGAGTGGATACATTCATATAGCAGAAACAACCGGATGTTGCACCAACCATAGAAAACCAAGTTGGAAGGGACCCCAAGGACCGCTGGGTCTAACCTTCCTTGGTAAAAACATGACCTAGACTAAACGGCCCAACACATTGTCCAGTTAAATCTTAAAAGAGCCCAGTGTTGGGGAATTCAACACTTCCCTGGGGAGATTACTCCAATGGCTGATTGTTCTCACTGTGAAACACTTCCCTCACGTCCAGTCAGAACCTCCCCAGAAGAAACTTGTGCCCATTACCAGTTGTCTCTCTCATGTAAAAAGGGTGTCTTCTATATAGCCACACTTTAATTACTGGCTTTAAGAAAAAGAAAATACTTGCAGCCTCTTTGTTCACATAAACCTCTAATGATTTGCTTGCAAAAATTCACTGATATTTGTGCCTCTAAGAACTTCAGCAAAAGCAGTTCATCAACTGCAACACCTCTTGACTAGGCAAAGGAACCTTTGCATGTCTGCTAGGAGAAATACAAGGAAGAACAGCACGGTTGTGTTCTATGTTTCTGGTTAGATAAACTCTCTAGAGGTTAGAAAGAGCCTTATCTGCACTATCTTTGCAGTAGCAGTCTTTACTTACCAAGATCTGCCTTCTGCAGCTTCTTCACCCTGTTTACCTGAGACAGCAGCACATGCATGCTACGAACTGCAACTGCAGGAAGCTGAAAAAGTGGGGTCTGTCCCTTTGCATTAACCATTAAAATTTGGGTAAAGAAAAAAAACGACTATCGAAATGTTGCATGCTTTAAATCATATCCTTACAATATGAACCCATCACCTTTTTTCTCCAGATTTTACTTTTATTTGATTCATAACTCAAATCTTCCCAATTATGTCATAAAAAGGCCACCAAAAAATCCCCAAGCACACCAAATGTTCTATTTTGACTGGTGTTTTTATGTGCCTATATAGTCCAGCAGCCAGTTTCCAACAAGGTTCCACCTGAGGAGGTTCAGACAAACTGCGTTTTGTCCATGTAAGTGCACTGTGGTATCAAGGGCTACAGAAAGTTTTCTCTCCTCTCTAATTCTTTCAGTTACACTTCTAAAGGCCTAACTGGCTCTGCTTTGTTTCAGCAGTGAGTTCACAAATTCAGTTTCAAGTCTGATCTTACTGAGGTTTCCATCTGAGCAAAGATTTTACAAGAAAGAAATAAACACAACCCAACATCCTAATTCCAACTTTGTCTCCTCATCCAGTGACTGAAAAATGACTTAAAAACCTGAGGGAAAACGGGTGGACAGTGTGCATGGAAAAGCAGTATTTCACTTAAAAAACAGCATCAGTGCTTTAATAATAAAACATTTAAAGAATACAGTGGTACCTTGGCAGCAGATGCGTGCAGCTTCTCTTTCAAGAGAGCCAGTGACTAGAATGCAGGAGCAATTGCTCCTCTATATCCAATAATCCCATTGTAATAGCTTTCACTGAGAAGTTAATTAGGTTTGGTGTCCTCATGAGCAATCATAGAATCAAGTTTCACTTAAAAGGGTTTCTAACAGGCCTTGTTCAATGATCCCAGAAAACCCATAATTACAGTAGGGTTCACAGGGCATCCTTCTTCACTCAACTGTTCCCATTTCTTTCTCTCCAGAGAATACCAAAGGCTCTTGTTTTCATATTTCTGGTACTTTACAATAGAAAATTTTATATATCCACATATATATTTCCAGAAAATTTCAAATATATCATGAACCAAAGTGAAAAAATGGTAAGAGACAACCAGTGAGGTGTCTGCCTTTGTGGAAACCACCCTAGTGAGCTGCAGGAGTCATAGAAAGGTTTATTTTCGTAAGGCTAGTTGAATAACATTAGAAGTACTTACATGTGTTCATTAATTTTCCACCACCCTCGCTCACAGCCTTTAATATTCTTCTCACTGATGGTATAGTTATGAAACTTCAGAGCTATACCAAGGCTCTTCTGGGGAGTCTGTTGTGAACAAGACAGACAGTGAAAGCAGTCATCGTTTTCCTTCTGCAGGCACAGAACACGGAAGTCTTAAGACTTATCTCAGCAATTATGGTGCTTGGCAATGCATCACTCCAGGAACTGTATTGGCTTTGCTGGCTCAATAGCCAGCACTTGAGACACCTGCCAGCTATTGAGTAAAAGCAAAGGTTGGCAAAGCTCCACCGTAGCTGCGAGCTTTCTCCTCATCCAACAACAGTCCTTTCATCTTCAGAAGGCCACTGGCCATAGAATGCAGCTTTTGTATCATGATCAAAACACTCAAACACATCCAAATTTACTTGTGTAGGGACACACAGCCTGAGTGGATTGTTAGCTAAGGTACTGCACTGAATACCTGTGTCACCTTTGCAATGCTAGGAGTTATTTCTACCACCATATTGTAGTCTTCTGTTAGCATCTGATCAGCCAAGCATCTTTCAGCACTTTAGAGAAGAATTTTAAGACCCCCAGTATCATGAGGGTTCATAATGAATTAGAATTTCCTTTACCTAAAGGAACAAAGCTATTTTGCAAGACAAGGCAATGTTCCTTTAAAAACCAGGTCTGGTCCAGGACAAGAATCCACAAATGGAGATTTTTTTCTCCTTTTCTTGAACAAAGAACAGGGGGAAATAAGAGATGTTTTCAGCACTGAACTACTGACAAGTTAAACTGTTGTGAGAAACAAGTTCTGGGGGTTGCTCATGTTAAGTGTTCAGAAGCTTTCCCCTCAGAAGTCCAGGGTGAACTGAAGACCTGAAGTTTAACAAAGGAATAAGAACCAATTGCCTTGGCTTTCTAGAAAAGGAATTGGGTAGCTGGATTCCATGCAGATTGCTGAGTTTCAACAAGGGCAACCAATAGCTTAACCAGACGTGAGTAATATGAACAGAAAGATAGGTAGAAAGAGGACTGTGTCATATCCATTGCTATATAGAGAAGAAAGCACCCAAAGGCAAACCATAAGTCAATAGCATATAAGCAGCATCAATAAGGAAACACTAACATCAGACCAGACATGACAGTATTCTAAATGGATGTAAACTTTTGGACATTTGCTTGCAGGAAAGTACCTGAAAAGATGCAGATAAACAATACCAAGAAGAAACAATCTGTGAGATTGTACTGATAGGCCAGACCATCTTAGATGGCAAATTTATTAAGCATATCAGACTGAAAAGAGATAGCACAGAAGTGGCAGCAATAACTATGTTAAGGGAATATCTTTTACCAGTTGTTTTGGGATGAAAAGAGGTGATTTAAAAACAGTGAAGTCTTACATTCTTTGCCATTAAAACAATCCTGCACGCTAAACGTTGAAACTTAGCTCTTAACCTTTATAATAGAATAGCTTAGGAACTGTGTTCTCCTAGTTAAAAAAAGGCTCACAGAATAAAAAAGAAAGAAAAACCCCAATACAAGACACCTGAGCAGAGCCAGCAATGCAACTACATCACATCTATAAACTGCTGCATTCATAAGGATGAAGGTTACTCCCTACACAATTGTTTCTGCTCTACTTACAGGCTCTGTGTGCCCAAAGCAAGCAACAGCCTAAGACAGAAAGAGAATCATGTGTACCTGGAAGTTCCATGCACAAAGACATTTGGGAGGATAATAGCTTGGGTAGTAGGGACTTGTGATTCTCCCTTCATAGCCAATTTTCTCTTTTGTCACTATTGCTTTTCCACACCCTAGGAAATGAAGAAAGCAAAGCTTGGTGAACCTCAATATATTTCATATAGACATGAATAGATATTCAGATGGCTAAGCCCAAATACATCAGAACTCTTCACTGCAAAACAGGGCAGCTGACAAACTCCATTTATCTGGGTCACGTTGCAAAAGGATACCCTTTCCAATTGTGCACAGAGACAGGCAAGGGATCCAAGAATTGGAATGCTTGCAAGGCTCTGCAAGACCAGAATAAGACATTGTGAAGTTTTCTATTGGTTATTTCACTTAAGAGAGTTCTGTAAACAGGGCTTAGTGAACAGTGCTGCACATCAGTGCATCCACACTGCAGTAACACATGAGTATCTCTAGTTGTAAAATGCAGCTGTTTAGAAGAGAAATACATAAAGTGCTAAACTAACCAGTCTCCCCAAAGCCGAAATTCCCTTTTATGACTGCTGAATAGACTTAAATAACTCATTAAAAACAAAATACAGAAATAAAATACACAGAAACAAAGAAAACTCAGCTCTAAATTTAAATCTACCAAACAAGAGCTTGGAATTTAAAGTTAGTTAAGATGGAGGTTTTCTCACATGCCTTTATGATGGTACTTTGATGCTTAATGGCTTTCAAAAGGAAAGTATGCAGCATCTATTTGAGCAACTGCCATTAGCTTGGAGTTTTACTCCTTGTGCTTCTAGGGTAGGTCCCTTGTGCTATTGGTGATTATGACCTGTAGGTTTCCTTGTGCTATTGGTGATTATGATCTGTAGGTAGGTTTCCTTTTGCTATTGGTGATCACAATCTAAGCACTTCTTAAAGCAATAAAGCAAGTCATCAACTTGCAGAACAAACCAAACTGACTCCTCAGTGTTAATGTGGAAACAGGCACAGGTAGAAAACGCAGACAAAGCTCCCGAGGTGGTGCTTGCTGAAAGCAGGTTTTCGTGCTGAGCTTCCTCCACCTTTAATATCATCACCGAGCAGCAAAGCAAGAGAGATCCCGAGCAGGGCTACACCAGGAATAACAGCTCCATCTACTGATACAAGCAGTCGCGACCAGATGAGCTCAGGCTGCTGTTTACTGCCTGCTACCGCCGAATTGCAGTGAAGAGCAGCTAATCCGCCCAGATTAAATTACTCAGGAGGAAGGCAGACACTTGGCAACGTAGAGGAAAGGAAGGAGAGAGACAGGCATGCAGCAGAAAACCAACTGAGATACAGGAGTCGGTTGTTCATAGTCAGGAACATGGCAACCACTTCTGAATCTTAGAAATAATAGAAGAAACACATTCCTGAATCAACCTACTTTCTTGTGTAATGACCTCAAGATAGCCATGGAATTCCTTCTGTTCTTTTATTTGTGCTGCCTTAAACATCACCAGCATGAGGTTATTTGTGGACACAAGTGACACCAGTGAATCAGCTGGTTCACAGGCTCTGAGCGGGGGAAGAAAGGAGAACACATACAATTGGCAAAACCAAATACCAAACCAAAACCCCAACACATTTGCTCTCATTCTGTACATAAATCTTTCCACTGTTGCAGTGCTTACTTATTTCAAAGCCTGGTAAAACTCCCTGTTCTTAAAAACATATTACAAGGCCAGTTAGAAACCCAGTATTGGAAAGTCACGTCTTATAAGAGAGAGAAACTGCTAACATGATAATGGAGATAGAATGGTTAGGTCTAGGAGATAATACTGAGCCTTCACTCCAAGTTAAAATGAAGGAAGCCAATAGTAAAGAAAGTCTTGTAGAAAGAGAAAAATTAGTTCATTAAACCAACATATTTAGCTTGTTGATGGGGGGTGGGAAAGACAAGCAAGTTATTCCTCAAGTCAGAAATGAAGAACCTAAGCCAATCAACTTATCTCATTAAAAAATAAGTTGCTTTCCATATGCATTACCTAGCAGGCATCCTCAGCCATCTACAGATAATAGTAAGTAAGTGAATTCCATGTGCTGTTTCATAGACAAGTCAGAGAGTGATTCAGGTTAGTAAAGGCCAGCTATGGAAGAGGACTGAAAAGCCAACGCTCTTTTTTGAGGCTGACACACACATTGACAGGCCAGAGAAAAGGATTTCAGGAGTCAAAGCACTGATCTCTTCATCTGCTTGATGGAGGTGCTTTCTCTTAGACCAGAGGTGCCTTTTGGTCTAACAAAGCCCTGTGGAACTAGTTAATAGGAATTTTGGACAGTAACATCACCAAACAAGTACATTGGATCATTAAAGGATGACTGGGGAAGTGATAGTCCACAGCACTCAAGCCATCACAGCTTCAACGCTAGATTTTAACCCCCCTATAATAGACTCAAATAGAGCAGCTAAAAAAAGGCACTGAGCTGCTGAGCAGTGGTGGGAAGCATCCAAAAATCACAAGACTCAGTTTTAGAACTTCAGTCTCCATATGAAGAGCACTAATATTAGAATGGAAGAAAAGTTTGCTAAGGGGAAAGAATTTTGACAGGCTTTTTTAGTCAACATCTGTTCCCCCAATAGAAGCAGAAAATTCCACCTGATAACATGTGAACTTCTCATAGCTCTGTAACCAGGCAAAGATGCACTCCAGCTGAAGACTACAGAAGAATGAGAAGAATTTACTGTTTCTTTTACTAGCAACATAAACTTTTCCAGTTCTGTAAGGCAGGAGGAGGTGGTGGTGGGACACAACTTGCCAGGTGTTGTATGCATAGTGCAGGAAGATCAAAGTGGCTTTAACGAAACAAAAACCAAACAACCAAGCAAACAAACCCCACACACATGTACTCACCGGTACAGGACCTTATGTGTGATTGGCATGAGAGAGTCATAGACTGTTAGAGAGTCTGTGATGCAATTATCTGCTTCAATATGAAGGGATACTATTGAAAGACGAATAAGATGGCCCACTGATGCAGTCAGCTTGAAATAGCAGATCGTCGACCCTGAAGCAGTGCGGATATCCAGAGGAAAACGCTCATGTAGGCGATCGGCATACATATCATACATACAATTTGTTCCTGTGAAAATGGCACATTTTCAACACTGGACACTCTGAAACAGTTAAACCCACGTGGCATTTAAACAAATACAATTGTTTTCAAGTAAAGCAACATATGAAAGCATATCTAAACCTGAAAACAAAGTAATCTGTGCCACTCACTGGTTTTGTCTTAGTTAGAAGCCTATGGTGAAGGGAAAGTCTAGTCATAAAACTACAAAGCGTGACAAGCAATGCTGTAAGGTGTCTTTGCAATGCATTTACATTAAAGTAACATCATTTTGTACAACAGGTATTTGCTGTTTACAAAGCTCTGTGGGGCTCCCAGAGGACAAATTGCTTAAATAAGATAATTGTTCACTGGGGAAATGTCCTTCTACTGCTGAAGCATAAATCAACTGTTCACCCCCTGCAGATATTATGATAGTTACAATAAATAAAACCAAAACAAAAATTCAGCTACTTGGCTGTATTGCTGTGGGGTTTTTTTAGGCTACCATTCAAACATCTGGGTCCTCGTATTGTGAAATGGGCTCTAAGCGCTACCACTAAATTCAGATTCACCAATTCCTTCAGTTTGGAAGGGATACTGGGGTTTTTCTTGTTCAATGTAATGCTCTGCTCAAAGCAGGGTCAAAATGAATTCAGATCAGGCTGTTGTTCTGTCAAGTCTTGTAAACACGTGCAGCATTAGACATGACTGCTAGAAATGGAACTGGTGTGAAATACAGGGAGCCCAACCTACACAATAATTCTATATTGAAAAAAAAGCAAAAAGGTGCCATATTTTAGTTAAGAACCAGAAAATTACCCTACTTGCATCCTGTTTTCCAATTAAACTGAAATAATTGTGGCTTTCAAGTCAAACATATCGAGGTCTTATTCAATATCACAGCTCACAGTCAGCAAAAAGCTTAGGGATTTTTTGGTTTGGTCATGTCTAAAACTCTTAACATAGCTCTCTGAATGGTGAGAAGGAGATAAAAAACAAATTAGAGACGCTAAGATCCAAAGTAAATATGTGCACTAATTCCTGCCTATTAAGAACACAAGTCTCTGAAATAGTTGCTATCATGGAACATCTTTTACAGCACTGAGAAAGTTCGCTATCAATTGTTGACTCTAATTAAATGTTGGCCTTTTAACCAGCAGTTAATCAAGGTAGGAAGTGGCAGGCTTTGTTTGACTTCCACTTCTAATTACAATCTCGAAACTAATGCTCTGAATGTTTAGGCACAATTTATAAGGGTCACATATCATTCAGCTGAATTACTGTTATGACTATATAAAGCTTTGGTTGAGCCATTGTTGTCCTTACTTCCTTCTTGTTCTTATCTCTTCCCAGTAGCATTCATTTTATAATGGTTGTTTGTGCTTATTTACTCAGCCTTAACAAAGACAGCTGTGATCAGAATCTTTACAATTATGTGACTGCCATTATTTCCACTAAGTAATTAATAAACTGGCAAGCTCACTGCTGCTATGGATCACAGTGCAGAGAATTCAGAGCTAGCTCTGGAACTAGTATTAATGCAAGCATACCAGCTTGAAAGCTCATCTAGATACAGTCCTTACCCAAACAAATCCTGCATTGCCAGATACCGTGGCAATGCAAGTCACTCACCTCGGCTAAATACAAGTCCCCTTTCCAAGCGTTCTTTAATGTATCTGCACTCCAGTGCTGGGCCTGAACTAATAACTGAGTGCATCCTCATGGCAAAATAACTCCATTACTCTCAAAATACACACCATGGGATGCACCTTCCTAGTATACTGCTGCATTAACACTTTCATCTATGCACCAGATTCCATAGTCCTAAGCAGATGCACGCAATGAACCCAAACAAATTAGATTACACCAATACAAGACTTTCTCAACTCCTGTGGCAATCTGTGCTTCTGTTCTCCTACAACTTCATTGCACACCAGCACTGAGCTTTTGGTAGGTACCAGTTACCACCTGTGGTTGACACTAAGTCTATGAACGACATCTAGAATGACAGGTCATCCTTCAGCCTTTGGGTGAGAGATACCAGATGAGTCCTAAAAAATACTTCGCATCAGTATTGTGTTGGACCCGTCCTATTTTCTTCTCTTTTAGGGACTGCACTCTGTAATAAATTGAAACACAAGATCTGACTGTACTAATTCCTCTGCCCTGGAACACTGGGTGATGAAACTGTGTAAGCACCAATGCACAAAATCATGTTGTGTAATTGCAATGTGTGTAAGGAGATGTGACAAAGGCCAATATTACTATGCTTTGCAGTGTAAGTTGGGAAAGGTTTTGGGTGAACGAATGCTGTAACAAACTCTACTTGAACTCTGATAAATTCCATGCTGATACCAATGTAAGCATTGCAAACCATGGTCCAGGGTCTACGACTCAAATGCCAACTGTGGACTGCAGAACTAGATCTTAACTTGACTGTAACAGTGACAAAAGTAGATGTTAAATTCTTAGAAAACATGCAAGTTAAAACCTTGCAAAGTAGCAGAAGCGGAAATCACGGCTAGAAGCGTAACAAGTGAATGCCTCCCAAAAAGAAGTTGAATCTACAGAAATGGAAAGGTCTGAACCCCTGAAGAAACTGGAAGAGTGCAACTTCAAAAGATGAAGAGTAAGCCTGTGTCAATGAGCAAGGAAAGCAAACACATCCCTAGCTGACTGACAACTGCTAACCCAATAGAAACTTATCAGGTGTTTGTACCAAAGGTGACAAGCACACCATTGCTTAGCCTAGCTGCACATTTTTTCTAGGCGCCTATTCCACATACTAATGAACATAGATGTGCTGTACTTTTAAACTGCTGGTGAAGTTTCTGCACACAGTCAATACAAACCAAAGCAGGTGTATAAGTAACCATAAACTTGGCAAAACTGAGCTGCTCGATCTATTTTCTGTTAGGGAGTTCATTTGCAAGAAAAGCTTATCATTAACCTTGGAAAAAAGCGAGTAAAGGAGGATAAAGGATGGACAGATTGACCAAAGCATTGCTACTGTTCAGTATAAAAGGCAATGATTTAAATTCAGTACTACCTGGGTTAGAAAAGGTTAATCTCTTCAACACAGTGAATAGTAAACAGCTGACTGAGTTTATTTCCTACCATGCCACAGGGTGCATGCAAGAAGTTTACCAGTCACATTAAAGGCAGATCATATCGCTTGCAAATGAGACTCTTGGTCTCTCTTATAGCAAGTCAGGACATAAATGTGAAGGCTGAATTTAATCCTCTTAAATTAACTCTGAAGAGCATCTTAGAGCTTAAGGCAAGAACTAAGCTTTATTCTCCACTCCTTTACCAGGAAGCTGGCAAAATGGTGAATTACCTGTTCCTGTTGATGACCAATAATCTGACCGAAGACCTGCTGCATAGAAAAAGAGTTGTGTTAATCTCTTCATTTGCCTAAAAGCCAGAACTCAGGGTTAAATTCAGTCACACTTTACTTCCAGCACTAAACACAGGACAGAGCAGCTAACTTTATAAGGGAGGCCACCCAAGCCCCCTTCATTTCTGCGGATCCTGCAAGTAGCTTTGGAAGTATCATGTCCCCAGACACCTCAGTGCCTGAGGCATAAAGAGACTGCCAATTAAACAGTCAAATTCAATTGAAGGATTGATACTGAGGTACCCAGGTTGTTTTCTCACCCTTGGACACAAAGTCTGTCTCATCTTTCAGTTAGATGGAGTCCTTGGACTGCAGCTTGTTCTGTCCTTCATTCATAGAAGNTAGGGTTAAATTCAGTCACACTTTAGTTCCAGCACTAAACACAGGACAGAGCAGCTAACTTTATAAGGGAGGACACCCAAGCCCCCTTCATTTCTGCAGATCCTGCAAGCAGCTTTGGAAGTATCATGTCCCCAGACACCTCAGTGCCTGAGGCATAAAGAGACTGTCAATTAAACAGTCAAATTCAATTGAAGGATTGATACTGAGGTACCCAGGTCGTTTTCTCACCCTTGGACACAAAGTCTCATCTTTCAGTTAGATGGAGTCCTTGGACTGCAGCTTGTTCTGTCCTTCATTCATAGAAGTGAAAGTCATACAAGGATTTGTAGCTAATTACATCACCTACAGATGCTTGAATCCCACATTGCTAATTCCTTCCCCAGACAGGAATGGTAAAGGAGCTGTTTAATGAATGGGCAGCTTTATAATCCATTTTCTTAATCTTTAATAAAGGGGTGACAAGAATCACGTCTCCAGTGAGGAGCTAAAGTCTGATTCATATGGAAACCTTGACCCTTCATCTTTTTATACTTTTAAAGGCACACACTAACCCAAATCTGAGCTGCCTGCAAAGTGTCAGCTCCTGAATATGAGCATAAGCACCCCAAATACAGGAAGTTTTGCTGTCACGGTTCACAAGGACACTTGATACCTTCATTTGACCTCAAGTCTGGTTTTGATTTGGCTTTTTCTCCTTTTTTTCTGTAATAACTTTAGAATTAGAAGCTAAAGAGGCNTGAGCTGCCTGCAAAGTGTCAGCCTTAGCTCCTGAATATGAGCATAAGCACCCCAAATACAGGAAGTTTTGCTGTCACAGTTCACAAGGACACTTGATACCTTCATTTGACCTCAAGTCTGGTTTTGATTTGGCTTTTTCTCCTTTTTTTCTGTAATAACTTTAGAATTAGAAGCTAAAGAGGCCAGATAAAGATTTTGGTTTATTTATAGAATTTGCTACTCCGAGATAACATGTTTGTTTAATGAAGTGCTTCCTCAAGCGTATGGGCATGGGCTAATACTAACCACTTAGTACAATGGAGTCCATGTCGACTGCAAGGCCCTGAAGGCTTCCCACCGAGGTCCGGTTAATGATACTTGTCTGAATGGAATCCTTTAAAATAGCAGCCACACAATCCTCACACAGCACTTGGCCTTTTGCCTGTGGTACCACAAATACGATCCAGAAGTGAACAAGAAGGCCTCCGTTGTTGTTGTTACTGAAATACAATGGTCCTGCAGGTTATCATCATGTTGAAAGCTTTCTGTAGACTACACTCAACACAAGCTTCTAAAGTACAAGCTTAGAAGTGTATGGCTCATTTCCATCTTGTGTGGCAACTTTGACACACTGGATATATTTATTTTACCTTGGGGAAAAAAAAAACATCTACTTGAATTAGAGCTGGGTTACCTCCTAAAAATCAAAGTAAAATTATCACCACCAGACATGCAGAACACTGCATCATGATGCATTTGACCCTGTACTGTGCACTGCAGTACGTAAGGATCAATTCCTAGACTATTAAGGTAACACATCAGAGGACATGTCTGATCACCCCAGTCTTGGAATCACAGAATGATTCTGTGGATTCTACAATTCTATAGAGATTTTGCCCTTCTGTTAATATGAAATAGTTTTATGGTAATAATATTACTTAGAAAACATGTACAACTTAGCCTATAATACAGAGCTGTGCTCTAAAGGCATGTTTAAGTGGTTCAATTTCTGTGTGACCTATAAGCCAGAGCATCACTAAATCCCTTTAGGAACATTTCTGTTTACCTTTGATTATACTTCAGGCAGACAAGCAACTGCTTACATGACTTTAGTTTTGCCCATACTTCAGTGAAACTAATTGATATAGGTTATAAATGTATTTTGCTATCAGTACAAGTACATAGCAGAGATAAAATCATAAGCACCAGAAACAGGCCTCTCTTGCAGGCTCATTACATTATACACTACCCTGCAGAAATGCAATTATATTAACTGGTTTTACCTGACTTCTGAAACTGTGGTCTGCTTATAAAATTTGGAGAAAGAGGAGGTTGTGTAGACCAAGTTCATCTGAAAGAGAAAGTATTAAGATTCAGGCTAGGCTTTCCTAGGAATATCCTCTTTCCCACCAAGAGTATGCAGTATGCACACATTTCCAGACATACATCAGCCAAGCTAGGCAAAGCAGCAGATATAAACTAGCTCTTCCATGCACTCATAATAAGACAAATATTCCCAGGAAACACCAAACCTTCCAAGGCCAGATGACACAACAATACTTCTTCCAAATAAATGAGTTTTGAATATGGTGCACATTCTTTGTCCAGCAAACCCCAAACACAGAGGACTTCCCTATCCTTATGCTGAAAATTCAGGCCAGTCTTTGGGAAAAGTGCACATGCTTGTAATGTTTTGTGTGCTGCTGCTAAGGTGCAGTTTACAGCATACATTGGAGCCTTTAGAAGGGACATCTGGAGAGCATGTAACCCAACCCCTCTGCTCAAAGCAGGGTCGATTACACCAGGTTGATCAGGGCCATGGTCAATGAGTCTCTCCAAGAAGGGAGGCTTCACAGGCTCTGGAAACTGCTCCAGTGCTCCATCACCTTCACAGTTAAGCAGTTATTTCTAATGTCTATATGGATTCTTTCACATTTTGATTCAGCATGTGCCTATTTTCTTCACTGACAGCTTAGTAATAACACGCTTCTTTCCAAAACACCCAGTGTAAAATACATGGAGAAAGAAAAAACTGCCCATTTTATGCTGCAGGACTGCCTTTGAGAAAAGCAAGCTTCTGATTCCACCACTTCTTTGGGTGTATGTGAGTGTGGCAATGTAATAGTAACCTTCCCTCCTCTTGTTCAAGGAGGCACACTTCTAAGGCCACAAGGTGGCATGTACCTCAAGCTGTTCAGATCGTGTTGGTTAAGATAAGTGCCCAAGCGACTAAAACACAGATTATTGCAAAGAAAAGGCTGCAAAAATTCGTAATATTAGTCCCTAACTTTCAGTATTTGACAAAGGAAGCCTGGCAGTTGTTTTAAGGGTCTAAATAAAACTGTGGGAGCTCAATCTTTCTTCAGATTAAGCTACAAAGGATTCTACATTTTACTGTTACTATCAAAGGGGAAAGAAGCCCATCTTGACAGGTTCTTCCACTACCACTCTGGGGGTCTGTGGGCCAGCAGCCATGAACACACGGGTTTTAAATAGTAAACCAAGCAAAGCCCTCAATCCCCCTAGCAATTCTAGTGCCATCACCACGAAGCACAGCTTAAGCAATGCAAAATCCATTGGGGAGTTCAGGCAAAAGTTTACAGGCAAAAAGTAAACTCTAAGTTCCATTCAAGCAGGAGGTGGTGACACCGGCAGCTCACAGCTGCCGTCTGTGGTATCTCTTCACTATGTGTGACAAAGGCAAGATGCTCTGGATCAAGAGCAAGACACAGGGCTCTCAATAGGTTAAAGCTGCTCCATAGAAAGCAGAAAAACAGGAACCTGAGCTCTTACCATAAGACAAAACAAGCAATTATTCAGGAATCTCATGGATGCATCTGACACTGTGGTGTTTGGTTGGTTGGGGTTTTAGCAGTTTCCATAGTATTGCTTGAATCTTTATGTGGACAGTGCTGCACTCCCTGGCATTAAGGTCTTCCCTTCCTATACCAAATGCCTTTAAAGTCAAATTACACTTTAGTCAAGACTCCAACTCCTCTTTCCTCACATTACAGCAGCCTTAATTGCCTACAACAGAGTGCTATTTCTGCTTTGGCTGATGCAAGGTATTTGGGAAAAGTAATGGTCTTTAGAATACCTACCATCAGAAGGAAACATAAATGTAAATATGCTTGAGAGCTCTGGGGTAATTACGGATGCTTTAAGGCATAAGACTGGCAGAAAACACCAATTTAAACGCAAAAGACTTAATCGGTTTAGCATCTCTGGAGTGGCAATTAAGTTTTGAGGGGCTTTCGTAGAGTTTTATTCATAGACCTCTATTTGGGGGGGGGAAGTATGTAAAATTGAGTAAATGTTAAAGGCAAACAGACCTTTTCAAAACTCAGCTTGTGATTGACAAGCTGAAAGCAGTCAGTTCCTTCCTACCTGCAGAGAGCCACCCTTTGTACATGGTCTTCCAGAGGGGAGGCAAAATAAGGAGCAGAGAAAGAACACCAGAGCAGACTCAGCGGCACCTGAAAGTCGCTCTGGTCTTTTTGCTAGCCAAGCAGCCCACTCATCTTACCACATGCTGCACGTTCTTTGCCACGGAGAGGAATTCTTTTGACTCCTTCTGCCTGTATTCCGGGAGAAACTCTATGTTGGCCACACGGAACAGTCCAACAAAATACAACGCATCTTTGTTTTCTGCCTGAACTGTAAGACACAAAGAAGACAGCTCACCTCTTCTTGCTTTTCTTTGTCTTAATGACAATGAGATTTCTTCTGATTACATTCTAAACCTAATGATTCTATTCAGCCTAACAATGGGAACATCAAATGAAAGAACATTACATTTTCACAGCCAAATGGCTCTAGATGAGTACCACAATATGGTTAATTGAGCACCTGTTCCCTACACACAAATGAAGCACTATAATGAATATCCACACCCAGATTCTGGAACACCCCTAAGGAATCTTAAGCACAATTAGCAACAGGGGTCTAAAGAGCAGAACATCCCTTTCACTGCCCAGTTAATCACTTCAGTGTTTCACTCCCCTTTAATTTCTACCAATCTGTTCTTCATGAGAGACAGAAGACTAACCTGACCTTCAGCAGGCCAAGAAACACAGTGGAAGTCAACATTTCTGAAGGGTAAAGCCCATAGGAACTGTCAGGTCCGTGCAATAGCTAGCACATACAACATAATTTTCATAATACTTATAAAAATCCAGTAGCATTTATAAATGTGTTAAATATTAGTAAAAATATTAATAAAATAGTAATAAAAATATTAATAAAGTATTAATAAGAAAGTGACTTAATGGAAAAAGTCAATCAAAAAAAGGTCACACAAAAAAAGCCAGCAGCTATGCCTGCTTTTATAATTACTTGTTAAATCTTAACAAAGACACCCAAAAGTGTTTCGGGCCCCATTTAAATTAGTTCCATGTTTATTTTAGAAACAGCCTGCAGGCCAAGTGAGATCCTAAACCCCACTGCAAACTCTATAGATGTATAAAATTGGCACGAGCTTTCAGCAACTCACCAATGAACAGCCACAATAATGTCCAGGTTACAACTCCTAAAATGAATAGAATGAGGGTAAAGAGAATTATTTTGTTTTGAAAACTCCACAGCAAGCTATCTTTTTTCTTCAATTTCAATTTGCCATGCTTTTTCCTTGCCAGAATCCTCTTTGCCAGCTTATCTTCTGCAGCTACCATTTGGACTGAGATGTTGGCTACCTAAAATAAGGTGAAAGACAACAAAAAACATGGAACATTTCTAACAGCAACTGACTGATCAACAACCAGAACATATTTCCATATATATTTGCCTGTGACTGCAAGCACACAACTATAACTTAGTAGCAGTTTAAAACTTCAGTCAGAAAATGATGTCATTTTCTTCCAAACACTTGCAGACACAACAAAGCCAGTCCCTCTTGCATAAGGATGGCTATTTACCATCGCTACATCCTTTGGAGCTTCTCAGAAGGGACACTGCAAGAGTTTGTGGCTTGTTATACACTTGTGGACACAAGGCTTACTTTTCATTCCCTCTAGCTATACTTCACTTGATGAGTATATGACTATGAAAGTCAGGGGGTACCCAGCCAAGAGCTGTGCTTTGAGTTATCAATGCAGTTTAATATACTGGCTACAAAACCCGTGTGCTGATGGAACTTGGCAACCAGGAAGTGACAAGTGTAACTACTAGCCATTTGCAGAAGTGATGCTGTAATCTGCAATGAGGAATTGTTTCCTTCTGCCCAGGGCTAATAAAGCCACATCTGAAATACTGTGTCAGGTTTGGGGCCCACTAGTATAACAGAGATGTTGATAAACTGGAGTATTTTCAGGGGAAGGCCACAAAGAGGTGAAAGGCTGGAGGATATGATGTACAGTTGAGACTTCTGGGGTTGTTTAACTGTAGACAAGGCAGAAAAGACAGTGTGAGTAAATCTAATTATAGATTTCCTTATCTACAGAGGGTTACAGAGAGGAAAGAGCCATGCTTTCATCACTGATGCACAGTGAAGAGACAGCCACAACAGTCATACATGACAGCAGGACACATTCCAGCTACACTGAGCAGGGTGTGTGAACTTGTTCCACCATGAGGGCCATACATCTGTGCCATGTCCAGAGATGCCAGGGAACCTCCATCCCTAGAGATAGCCAAACCTCATTGAGACAAAGCCCCAGGAAATCTGTGCTGCCTCTCATGTTAGCCCTCCTTCTTTAACATTTAAAAGCCTTCAGAAGACCCCACCAATGCAGATTTTTCTCATTCTCTGGTATTATGCCCTAAGAATGCTTTCAATAGGAGAGATCTGTGTATCCTCACAGAGAAAGCATAAGCAACATCAGTGTAAATATCCTGCCAGTCCCATAGTCAAATACAATGGCTAGCAATCATTCACCTCAGAGTTGAGGATGTTGAAAGATGAGAAGAAAAATCAGTAATAAAGAATGAGGATAATGAAATGCAGTAGTACACTTCATTTCCTGAAAAAAAGATCTCCATGAAAATATGGAACTGGAGGATTTCAGATCCCTGTCGTCTGTCTGTGTAATTAACTGCACTTCTTTTGCATGTTATCAAGTACTCCGCTTGCCAGTCTTCACTAGGTTTTAAATACCTTATTGAGTACAATTCTGTTTAAGTATGAAAACCAAATTGCCCATGTGTTTGTTTGCAGCTCTGCTCTGTCATGTAGAGCTCCCTTATCCACCCAGGTGCTCAGGAGGACAGCTTGAGGCAGCTCAGTAAATGCCCAGTTCTGCATCTGAAATTTGGGCCATTTGGATCAAGATTCCCTCAAGATTATTTTAGGTTTAAGTTTTCCTGTGCCTTTTGATTGTAGCTGTAGACCTGACCAGACAGCTTCGTCTTAAAAACTATATCCTTTCCAGGATCATTAAAGACTGCAAATATGCTTTTGAAACAACTGATGTCTTCATTGCATCTACTGCAATTCTAACCTTAGTGTGAACAAAACAAAACTAACTTCACATATGAAGGCCTGCATGTCAAAACTCTCAGTTACACAGGATTCATAGGAATACTAAATGCCATGCACTGCATTTTAAGTATTTCCTTAGATTATGTTGGTTTAGCATAAGCATTTTATAGTAAGAGAAACAAAGGCAAAGTTAAGATGTTCTCTTCTCTCAATAAGAATCATGGTACTTAACTCAGCTTTCCTCTGCACTGCAACTTAGCTCTTGTATTCTAGAATTGGTTTCCAGCTGGAGTGGCAATGTGACTATCAGCACACACTAAATTATTTATTGCTTCTTTGTCACGAGTTCATGCTCATGCAAGTGTTCCCTTCTGCATTTTCTCTGGGAAAAACAAAACACTTTCATGTTCCCTTCCTTGTTGAGATACTCTTTTTACTTTAAGCCCACTGCCATTAGACCAATATAAGCTTTTCACGTTGTCACACTGACATGCCCATTATTTCAATTGCCTGTAAATGCATGTTACCAGCAACAAAACATATGCTGACATTCAGATGGAGTTAAAAACAGAAAATAATACTAAATCTAACTGTGATGGTAAGTTTAATACTTGAGAAACAGATCGCAAGAGACCTAATAGTGTCAAGAAGCGCATGAAATCAAGAACTCTTAAGTCACCTACTTACACTTAGTTCATCTTCAGTTTTAGCTGCTGGGTGATCTCTTCTTTTGTCCATACCAGCAAAACTAATGTTATTGCTTGTTCAAGCTGCAAAAGAGCCTTGCACCTTTCCTCAGGCTCTGCTTCCCCTTCTGAAGCTGAAGACAGCTAACAACAATGTCAGGACCAAAAGAGGCATCAATTTACTTTGATGAGTTTCCAATTGTAATCTCATCTGCCCTATTGCTCCTTCGTGAATATTAGAAGGATGCTATCATGTAACTTTAGACATCAAGTCAGACTGAATAAAATAGGGGGTTTATAGACTTTTTAAGCCAAAACAGACTCCCATTTGTTAAAACAAAAAAATCACACTGCTAAAATCTATATATCATTAAATCTTCACAAAATAAGTTGCCATGAACAAAAAAATAAGCAAGTAAAAGGTAAATATGAGAGCAAAACCATGCAACTAAAAGAAGTGAAATGTAAACACCTTGAGTAGAAGTGCTGCAAATAGCAGGTAACAACTGCAAACCAAGAAGAGCATTTTGATTCTTTCCTGCAGCTTTGTAATGTGCCTGCTGAGCACTCCAATTTGGTTATTTATTGTAACTGAGAAATAAACTGCTCCAGGAAACATATTTCATATCTTTAAAATAGACCAGGCTTCGAACTGATAATCTTTCCATAATCAGATGCAGGAAGTCACTTGTACCATAACAGTGCCATCCTATTTTCTTTGGTAATTAAATATTTATAGAGGATGTAAACCAGTACTTTCCTCAATGGATGAGAACTATAGAGCTGACTTTACTTTTAAGTGATTAACAGTCTCAATGCCTTCCCTGGGTCAGCTTCAGAAATAGCACTGAAGAAATGCCAGCTTCTTGTTCAAAAACCCAAACCATCCTTCTAATCATTTATCTATGAAGATAAAAACCACAAACCTAACAATCATCAAAACTAAGTACCAAAAAGGTGTAGTCAGACCTCATGGCAGGTGAACTCCACACACAATCTACATTCTGTGTAACCAGCAACAGATTACTTCAACTACAAGACAAAAAGTCCTGCACTTAGGTGATGGACTCGTAAACTTAAATGTTTCTTTCTCTGTGTTAGCCTTTGGCTGTTCCCTGAAGCACAGTATTTATGTCCTCAATCATTTTCTGTTATTCTCTCTAGAACAGCAACCAGTTCTATACCCTATTTTAACCATATAAAGCAATGCTTTAAGATCTGGGTCCTATTAATGCTTTAGAAGCATAGGAAAATCTATTAATTTATTCCATTTTACTATATATATAAAATGGCTTTCAAATCCCACTGTTTCTTAATTAAACTTAATTCTGGGGAGATGACATGGTATCCTAAAGTGTTTATGGAATTCCCAAAGCCTTCCACTATCTGTGCACAGGGGGCCACTATAATACAAACGGCATATCAGAAGCTGGTCCATAGATTAAAAGAACATGGTACATAAAAATACTTTCCTTTCTCAGTATCAAATCTTCTGCATGTTTATTCAAGCTCTATGCTCTGAGGAAGCACTATTATCTCCAGACTTCATTTTGAATCAGCTATTGAACTTCATATAAAGTACATAAAAATAACTATGGTGTTAAACTGAAGTAGCAATGAGAGTCAATTGAAAGGTAGAGTGTTAAATGCATGCTTTAAACCTGGTTTGAAAATCATATGCAATTTTCTCAAGACTATACAGACAGGCTGAGTTGAAAGCTGCTTCCATCCCTTCAAAGAGGTAAATAACATTATTACGCACCTTTCACACATCAAAGGTGTATGGGGGCTGCTTTCATAGGTAAATAAAGCAAAAAATACAATGCTGGAGGAGGTCTGGCTTATGCTGCAGTCCATGGCGGAGACCACACTGAAGCAGACTGATATTCCTGCAGGACTGCTACCCACAGAAAGCCCACACTAANCCACACTGAAGCAGACTGATATTCCTGCAGGACTGCTACCCACAGAAAGCCCACACTAAAGCAGAGGGAAAGAGTGAAAAAGGACCAGCATAGAGAAGCCGTTGTATGCTAACTATAACCCCTCATCCCCACTGAGCTACTTGGGGTTCAGGGGATGGAGGGAGGTGGGCAAGTGGAGGAGTGGTAAGTGAAGAAACGAGGCTGGGCTTGGGAAAGAGGAAGGAACAGTGTTTCCACATTTCAGATTAGTAGCTACGTTTTAATTGACAACCAATGGAGTTAATTTCCCCCAGGTTGTATCTGTTTTGCCTGCAGCAGAACCTGGCAGACAACATCCCCATCTTTGTCTCAAACCATTATCATTATCTCCTTGTTCTTCCCCTTTTCACCCCTAGTCCTGCTGAGGAGGGAAGGAAGGGGCTGAGCAGCTGGGTGGGAGTCTGGGTGATAGCCATGGCCAACCCCCGACAACACTACAGTGCCTGGTACTTACTTTCCACCTCCTCCTTTTACAAAGGAAGACTAGGGTTTGAGGGGTTATGTTTCCAAGATAAGTACATTCTGTTTCCAAGCAAAGCTAAGAATAAAGAGGCTGGCAAACTGAAATAAAACACAAAACACATTAGCAATAAAATCTGATGTAAGCCAACACTGGTGTTTCCTTCTGAGCCATTAATTGCATGTTCCCTATATAAAAAAGGCCTGAAGACCAAAAAACAAAACCTGGTAAAATCAAGGCAATGCTCCCTTATGTTCCTCTGATACCAGTCGTTCCAGGCCAGCTTCAAAAGTGAGCATAAGCCAGTTATTCCGTTTCTGAGCTCTGGGGAGAAACATGCTTTCACATAAGTCCACACAAAATGGCTACTGGCTTTAAATCATTGCTTAGTATGCATGAACTGACTGGTATTAAGCAGCTTGATTTTGTCTCCTGCAACTAAAGCATATCAAAAGACAACTCTAATCTCTTTCTGTTCCAAAGCAGCATACCAACTATGTTGGTTAATTTTCAGATGCATCCTATTGTCTTGCCTTTCATTACTTCCACACCGGTTCTACCTTCCCATGCTTTCCTACTACAGTAAATCTCACTATCTCAAATCACACTTGGGTTTACTCACACCATTCTCTCTTAGGGCTACAGCTTTCTCATGCATGTCTGTTTGGCAGCTTGACTATCTGTTTGTCACCTTTCCGAGACCATCACAGAACCAGGGGCAGCTTTTTAGCTTAGTGTGTGCTCCTCCCTCTCCTGCACTGAGTCCCTGGTTAAAGGAAGGGCTGCAGCAGATAGACTTGGCAGCCTCAAGCCACAGCTGAGATGCCTTCCTATATTCCACAGATACCATGCAGGAAGCAGTTCAGCTCTGTAGGAGGAAAAAAAGCTCATTTTGTGCTGCACAAACCTAGTGCAATGCTAGGAGAGCAGTGGGGTTTATCTCACCTGTCTCAGCCTGTCTAGAAGTTAGGCTCATCAATCCAAGTTTGTCTATACACAATGGTGACAAAAAAGCAATCAAAACAGAAAAGATGAATCACACTTTCACCACTGAGTACAGATAGACTAGAGGCAATTATTTTAGCAAACTTGTCATCTACAAAACCCTCTCTGTGTAATAGAAATCTTTCCCTTCTGGCCAAAGCTGCCTCATGATCAGTTCAGAGGCAGTCTTTCTGGTAGGAGCCTAGAACGAGCTTGCTAGCATCAGCCAACTAACTCATGAGGGTACTCTAGAGAGCTACTAACCTCAGCATGATGCTTTTTACGAACTGCACGAAAGTGACAGCCTGCTTGTATCTCAGGATCATCCTTTGCTAAGCAGGACCCATAGAATAGTCAGGGTTAGAAAGGACCTTAAGATCATCCAGTTCTGACCCCCCTGCCATGGGCAGGGACACCTCACACTAACCCATGGCACCCAAGGCTCTGTCCAACC